>VFFE01007140.1:963748-1060415 GCA_008921705.1 Burhinus oedicnemus | reverse complement strand
AACTTTAAATGCTTTAAAAAAAAAAAAAAAAAAAGGCAGCTCCTTCTCCAGAACCCTACAGCTTGTAGCATCCAATCCAATACATTTTAACACATATGAAAGTAATATAAGGAGATAAACGTATTAAAAGATAAGCCAATTATACCACCTCACACAATTATGGTAATCAAATGCATATATTTGTCTGGAAGAGCAGGAGCTAAATCAACAACAATCTATATCCTTATATGAAAGCTAAACTTGGCTTAGGTAAGAACTTCTAACTGTTAATTAAAAAAAAAAAAGAGGTAAAGAACATTATTGATATATGATAACACTATGTGTGTGTGTGTGTGTGTATATATATATATATATATATACACACACACCTGGCTAGAATTTTGTCTGAAATGCTAATTTAAAATCTGGTTAGTACTAAATCAACAAAAAACCCTGGTTTTCAAAAGCATATTATAGCTTGTAAATAATTAGGTTTAACATCTATTTTACAGTAAATTTCCATCTGTTTTAAAAGTGATAGCTAGATAACTGTCCTGCTCTCGTTATCTCTATACTTTCACATATTTGTATCCTGTGAATAGGCGGACAGATCATTCTGTACTACATGATGGATGAAAGCTTAAGATGGAAATCTGAGCCAGCAATCATTCAGGAATGCCAGACAATTCCCAGAGCTTCCCTCAGAAGACTTCATCTCCAGACAATTTTGTAGGACAATGGTCTCACACAGTAAATCCTTTTAAAAACAGAAAGAAAAAAGAATACTGTCAGAAATCACCTGTAATATCACTTTCGTACAGGTACATGATAGCTTGTTGTCATTTAATGGATTCAATATGCATAGTTACTCACAAAGGGCTCCTCTGGGATTCAAATCACTGGTGTTAAGCTTTTCCTTTCTACCTGCGGTGTGTGAATTTAATGCTTGGTTGTAAACAGGGATGTAGAAAAGTGTGTAAAAGGTCTTTGCATGTGCTATCTTAGTGGAAGTTTTTATTAGAAATACACTGCAAAAGCACTATGGAAACACAAGCCTTCTAACATTTGAAATCCAAAGTGTACTTTCGCTCCTAAGTAAGCTGAGTATTGGCGACAGATCCAAGATTATGAACCAAAGATCCCATGCACACAGTAAGTGTGGGGATATGCTAATTACCATCACACAGACTAACCACAGTGCCAGAAGTATGCAAAGGTGTGGTGTGGGGTCACCCAACCTGTCAGCAAATGGAAACACAGATTTGGAAGCCACGTTCACAGGACACTGTGGAGAGCCAATAAACGTAGAAATGCTTGCAGACCCAGCCGTACTCTTCATGGACATGCACTCGTGCATTTGCCTTGTGCTGTTACATGTAAACGTCCCACCTCAGTTCTCCAGTTACTCGAAAGCATCTGCTTTATTAAACTAACAACTAATTTTTGAAAGACATGCTTGAGGCAAAGTCAATGCATAGCGTCACAGTTTGGCTCGAGCAATAGCAGTAGAAGAGTCAATATTAACATCCCCATATTTTCTTTCCCGAGTACTTCTTTTTAGTCTATTCTAGACTGAACAATCTCCTGATTTTAAACAAACCTGAGTTCACACTGCATCCAGGGCATGTAAAATTATTCCCATTGATTTCACCAGGTTTTTGATCAGGCCAGTCATACTGCACTTGGCAGCTAAAAACAACATACATCCTACCTCCCTAAATGCCCAAAGGAACTGAAAGGGCAAAACACACCCTGAGAGTTGATTTGAACAAGTATACCTACTAGTATTAGTAGCATTCTGTTAGCAACCAGCATTTCAAATAACCGCAGGGAGGCTGTGCTAAAATGCAGGAATGAGAAAGGAAGGGTCACATGGACAATGCTGTTGTGGGGCAAAAGGTGTTTACAAAACACTTTCACATTGCTCTTGAAGATATTTGGTGAGAAAAAGTATAGTACACTGACACAGTGCTCTTCCTCTTCTGGCCCTTTCCACTGTTTCCTGTTACCTTTGCAGTCTACCTCTTTGCTCTGCCTTTTCCCCACCACCACTAATTCCCTTACATCCTTATTTACCTCACACAACCCTGCTTGCATTTGTACACAAACCTACCCTATGTTTTGCCTATCAGAGATTGTCCTGGTGCCACTGCTTTGCCATTTTTCCCTCCCAAGGCTACTGACGCTTGTTGAATTGAGCTTAATTTAGCAACACTCAGGAAGGTGAGGAAACATCTCTGAAAAGCTAAAGCTTGTATGAGTGTAATGGAACATTACAGAATTAGAAAAGAGGTATAAAACTTACTGGAAGAAAAACAACGTGATTCAGAGCAAGATTTTCAGGATCATTTGGACAGCTAAAAATGCAGTTAGGTGTTTATATGACTTTACATAGCTGATTTTTAAAATACTTGAAACTTGCAGTCTGTATGTCACACAGGCTGGTCAAAATGCTGACCTCTCTTTCCTTCCTCCCTTATCCCTCCAGTTTTTCAACTGGCATGACCAAGAACTATAAAAAATTGCCACAAAAAGCATATAGACCATACTGTCCCTTCAAGAAGACCCACAGAGATTTTAATCAGAGTCTGCTGATCAATTTTGTGTTTGTGACAGATGACATTAGCAGCTGCAGGGAGTCAAACCTTCTTCTTGACTGCTTGCTCACTCACTACTAGTAAAATAGAAGGTGTCTTTGAAGTGAAAACTACAACTGGAACAACAGATCATATCAGCTCTTCAGAGTATCTGTTCTCTAGACAAGGTTCCATAATGCACATGGAAAATCAATGCACTCATTTTTTCAAACCAAATAATGGTAAACATTGAATAAAACCATTGTTATTCAACTTTTTGGACAAACACTATTTGTTATACCTTTGGATGTATTTTCTGCTTTTTTTCAATCACACTGGAAATACCATTCACAAATTTCTTCTAACTGTAAAAAATTAAAAAATAAACTGCATCCTTTTTCATATAACTTTCAGGTGTAACACAGGTGCCGAATTAGCTTTGTACCACCTACTGTCTAAAATAAATGATGAGAAAGATTTATAGATTTCAAAGAATATGGAATTTTAACTCTTATCTAAATACAGTTCATATTAAAAATGACCAAGTTATTAAAAGAATTAGGACTTTTTTTCCACACTTGTAAAATTCTGCAGCCTGAATGCCTCAGTTCTAAAACGTCACCGATTCCTGAAGAGAAATACTATTTAATTTTGATACATATTTCAGTTCTTTGTCAACAAGTTCTCTACTGCCAACACTTTTTCTTTGCAGAGCACTGGTCTCTAAATTTAGTTGTAAAGATTGTTGTGGTGAATTTCTTTAGTTCATTAGTAATTAACGAAAGGCAAAGAGGAAGGATTACTATCCTACATTGCCACACAGGAACAACCACCCAGGTAGACATAAACACACCTCCCATGTGATAATTACATAGCAGCTCGCGTTCCCAGTTTTATATATTACCTCACCATATATCATCCTGATTTAGGCTTTTATGAGCGCAAAGCGATTAATTTAAAATCATGGCAAATGCTTCAAAGTTCTATAGCATTTAGAAGAAAGAGATGCTCCAGCTGTATGTGAGCAGAGTTTATGGAATATACTAAGCAGGAAGATCAAATGCTTCCAACGTTGACAGGTACTGGTTGCACAGGCTGCTTGAAAAGGAAGTGCCTTTCCAAACATATTCTTTCTGCATATCTGTAATCTCTTTTCTGGCTAAATTCACTTCCTCTCTCATACTGTCATTACTGTCAAGTTTTTTAAAACCTGAAATGTATCACATTCATTCAGTCATAAGCTTCACCAGGAGTCCTGCCCCAAAGGACCTGGCTCGGGAACCTGCAATGTCATAATAGTTTTGCTGTTATCACCTTGACTCAGTTCCTCCTTGTCACTGAGAATGTCTGATAAGAAAAATTCCCTTCAGCATGCCTACATAATTGGGTAGGAAATGCTTTTCTGATCTAACAAATGTTTGAGTCTAAAAGAGTATTTCCTTTTCTCAGCCGCTGAATTCATTTTGCTACCTTCTATACCTAAAGAACATAGAGACACAATGAGTAACACATTAAGAATGATTACATCAACTGACAACCAAATTACTGCATTTCTTCCACTGGCTTGGGAAATGCAGCTCAAATACAATCCAAAGTAGTAAATGGTCCCACTGGCAGCAAGGATTCTGAGATTACCTGCTCTGAAACCCACCAAGATTATTTAAAAACCAACACACCCAAACCCCTCAAAATCCTAAGCAACAAAACCTCTCTTCGTAGCTCCTTCCTTTCTCTGCTCTCTATATCTCAGAAGCAGTAAGAGTAGCCAGCTTAAATGCTGCTTCTTGTCTTTGTATTTACACAGTCTCCCCTCATTTGGAGACAAGGCAACAAGAAGGCCTCTCTCACTTCAATTACCAGAAGGTGGTAGAAAATTTGTCAGGAGTGAAACATCTTTTTTCTGAAGCTAACAACGCAGCACTGGGTTTTCTGGCACAAATGGATAGATGTGAGTAAGATTAATAACTAACTTGCAGCAGGGCTTCCAAGCTAAAAATGAGTTTTGCAAGCTGTTATGCATCCCCAGCCTCCAGATACTGCTTGTTGAAGCAGTGGTGATTTTTTAAATTTAGATCTCCGGAGACTCTTGGGTGGAGTTTCTGCACTTAGGTTTTACTCCACGGAACGCCAGGATGGGAATCCAGTGGGCAAGTTATAGACAGTATGACTTCAGGTGGTGGTTAATGGTAGGCTCCTACTTGCCTGATAGGCCAAAACGGGCATTGAAAATCTAGACTTTCTCTAGTTACTCCCAGCAAAACAGCTTTCCCAAACCCCATGGGAACGTCTAAGGAAATGTTCATAGGACTTCAAGAAAAATGCGTGTTCCAATATGGTTTTGCTTCAGGCTTAGGCTGGGCTTGGTGTGGTCTATTGATAGATGCTTCCAACAGGGGTTTCTGGTTTGCATTTTGCTTGCTTGTTACTTTTTGTAATAACTGTTGTTTTGATTGCTATGGAACACTGCCTAGCACCACACATTTCTCAGATCTAAAAATAAGTAAACTTACAGTAGCAACATAGTAGCACTTAGCTCATTCTTCAAAAGGCAGTCTGCAAAGCACTCCCTGGTAATCTAGGGCTGACTAAATAGCTCTAGCTCTTTCATTTTACCCCGTTGCATAACAAAAGAAGATGAAAATGCAAACACCTCGCTAATTTCTAAACAGCAGCTCATGCATTCAAAACTAAAACTAGAACTCTGATTTCTGTGATACAAAGTGAAAGCAGTGCCTGTGCCATCTCCTTGCACCGCACTCTCACCAGCTCATTACAGAGAAGCTTTGAGCATTTCTGGATGAAAGTCCTACCAACTCTTTGCCACCCTTCAACAATTAGCTTCATCACAAAGCTGAAAATTACCTTGGCACAGAACAGAAGGATAGGCGAGAAGATGGCTAATTCACTGACTCATTTCACAGGTCCATTACCACGCTCACCTCCTTGAACTTTACCACACTCACCACTTGAACATAAACCATGAATGAATCTCAAGGTTCTGCTTTCTGGCTTAGCTAGAGTTGCCTCGACTCTTTTTCCCCCCACCCCACACCTTCGTTCTTCACTGGACTTCTGCCAGGGAAATTAGCTCATGGGGTGGAACAACACCCAACTATGCACGAGCCACCAGGCAAGGTACCGTGTAACCCCAACCCAGTCCCATGACAAGTGTCCCAGTACTGCTACAGCTGTACCAACTGGACAGGGATCACTATTCAGAGGTTTTCTAGCCTCTCTGCAGCACACAGAGAAAGAAGAAAAAATTCTGTCATGAAAATCCCTGTGGGACGTAGTATGAATGGGAATTAACAAGGCTTTCTACACTGCAAGAAATATTTCTCATTCTTAGAAAGCATGAAGGTTAGACATAGTGATCTGCCTATTTAGAGGCTGCTGGCCCAACTGGTGTTTAGAAGAATGTCTTTTGTAGTTTGTAAATGTTCTATAAATGCATGATAGCCACATTATCTATATGGCACGATAAGAGCATAGGCCCGAAGGCAGTTTTATTCTTGCAGAAATTTTTACTTATTGCCACAGTTACAGTACAGCTGTCAAGCAGTGGGAGTTTAGTATATAAGAACATAACTTCTGTGCTTGAAGATCTCTCTGTTAATTTTCTGTTTTAAGAGGACAATAGCAAGTGTTTCAACCTCTCTCCTACAATCTAGATTTCTAGCCATATAAACAGTTGTTCAATTGTATGATTACTCAGACCCTCTCCTGCATTTTAATTCACTGTACTGTACTGTGTGTCTTCGTAGCAAATAGTTACACAATTCCATTATTTTATTTTATCTCTGAGTAGCTGCAAATACAGATCAATCATTGTTACCAATCCCATTCAGGAAGCAGTTAAATAACTTACCAGTATGACAGGGTCCATAAATGTTGCCAATATTTTTCAAAGCAAATACTTTTGCCTAAAGTCTCTGAAGAGATAGTTACAACCAGGCCAACCTGATGCTTCAAATTCTGTTTTGGATTTTGTTCCCTTTATCTATCTGCCATCAACCTCCATTCTTGATATGAGTGAGTTCAGGTTACTCTATCACAAGATTTTCTCCACTTGCTCTTGCTACTCCCCTTAGGTTTAAGCACAGCACAGATTTTTCTTCATTTCTCTATAAGAAGTTTCTAACAGCTGTAACAAACATCTTGAGGACATCCTAATTTACAGGAAAGAGGAAAACAAATACTAACTCTTTTGCCACATCACCTGTAAAGTCAAATATTTCTGTCTGCATGACAGCTTTGCTACACTAACAGTAAAATTCTGAGTTTTATGCTCAATTCTTGAACTTTATCATTTGTCCTACCAAATGTATTTCATCCCTTTTCATATCCTACAGGTTAGAAGTAATGTTTACATGTACCCAAGCAACAGACTTGGATCAAAAGTTCAGCTTCTTAATCACTGCTCTGCTTCATAAGCAGTTCTGCCCAAGAAAGTATCTGGTGCAACAGACATTTCCAATAGCACTTGCCCTAAAACATGTTCACTGGCACTTTAACTCAGGAGCCTTTAGAGAGCAAGAAAAAGGCCTGTTAAAAACTTACTGACAATTTAATAGAACTTGTAAATGATCTTATAGAGAGCAGAAGAGCAGACTTTTCTAAAGCGACTCGAGAAGGGGCATTGTATTGAGTGACAGACAACATTTATGTTTACTGGAATGTAGTTTTTGCAGCAGTCTCTACAACTTCCTCTGGGATTTTCAGCTTCAATAGCTGTCTACAGTTTGGACTTTCAAACTCCACAAGTAAATCTTGCTTTAAGTTTATTTTGTCCACACTGAAGGTCTGACAACACTGCTATAATCTCCTAAGACTGACAGATTTTTGTATTTCACCATTTTTTGAAGACTATGTTACCAACTTGGATTCTTGACTAATGAAGATGACTTGGTAAAAATGACAGAATAGGAACATCACATTGTGTCATGTGCTTTTTGTTTACTCTGAGACTGCATCTGTAAGACTTCACACTCCAAAGGGCATGTCAAAGTGATCCTTCAAAGACTGAGCTAATATATGAAACCTGTCATCTCCTGTAAGTGGTGTCACACTTGGTTTCATGTCAGGTCCAGTAATGTGTGCCTTCATACTGACGCGTGAGTCTATAGCTGCCAAGGTATGAAAAGCAAGTCACATAAGAAACTGCAGGGCTGAACATTTCAACAGCACTTCAGAATGTATTCACTATTTGTTTTAAGAGCTTAGCAAGTATGGAAATCGTCATCTACTATCTCTCTAAGCAGACAAATAATTTCAGGCCAGGTCCAACAAACACTAGTTATTACAGATCAAGAAGCAGTATGGTAGGGCAACGGGTCAGATACCCTTCTACTTAGATTCTGCTTGGCTTAACTGGGAGAGGAAGATTTTAATCTGAATGACCCTCACTAATGGGTACGGACTACAGTACAGAGGTTCCTCAGGTCTGCACTGTCCTTTGTGAATGTATCACAGAACTATAGAGATAAATGAGATATTCTCACCTGGGGACACCAGGAAGCCTTTGCCAGGTTCCTGACCATATTGCACTGGGAGAGACAAACCCTGAAGTAGTGATACTGAGCTGTTTTCTTCCCATGCCAGCTCACCTGTTCCTATAAATGTAATACTCTTACTAAATGCTAGAGGATTTTTTAAAGAAATATTTTCTATTGGCTTTGGTTCCCTTCCTTCAAAATGGAGTTATATAAATCAAGATGCTGTCTGTTCCTATGCTGATTTTCCTCTTCCTGCTCTTGGTTCTGCAAAACATATGTTCCTCAGTTTATGTAAAGGAGAAAAATCACATTTTCTTTTAGTCATACAAGTCAGCAGGGCAGTGCTCTGCATCTTCCCCTGACCACCATGAAAGAAGAAAGATTTCTGGCACCCCATTAGGAACACCCAGAATCATGATGTTCCCAATGGTTCATAGAGCAATATACATAGCAGGGTTTCGTTTGTTACTTTTCTGGCGTACACTCATTCTATGTTGGCTGGCTCAGCAGTATTTAGCAGTTGTTCCTTGCTTATGTGGAAATATTTCTTGGATTACAATTCAGTCTCTCTGTACAGCTTATTTGTTGAACTATGCGGTAATAGAAATGTTATTTTGCCCTTAACCACCGTTAATAGAAACATAACCATGACCAAACTATCTTGGATATACCTATGATATCCAGTATCATGAATAACAAGAAGCATTGTATTAAAAATTTCTATTGAGTGTCAATGGTTTTAGTTACTACCTATAAAATTACACATAATGAATCCCATAACATTTCACTTACTAGCGTTTCTGTCTATAACAAATACTGAACTGGGAACTGCAAAAGGAGTACCACACTGGTTCTCATAATAAAAGGGTTCATTGCAGTCATTCTACATAATCCTACATAACTTGCAGTTTCCAAGTCTGTGATCCTTTGATGCTTATTTGGCTACAAAAAGAAAGCCATGTCTCCAGATAATGAAGGAAAGGAAGGTTGTCCTGGACCATTTGAAGTCTGAGAATATTTGATTCTTTCATTGCTTACAGCTAGGCTTGTAAAGGATCAAAAAGATTTTTGCAAGACTAGCTTAGTGTAAAAATTTCTGATTTGTAGCACAACCAGTGACCATAAAGAAGGTATTATCTTTGAGAAGCAACCGCACACAGTAATTAAATAGCAGACTACAGATCATTTCATACAACAGGGAACGGATAGCTGTTTCAATATGGAAACAACTTCTGTATGTATAGTCTAAATTTTAGCCAGAAAGCTTGAATTCACCTAGAAGCTACGATCACCATTTATTGAAACCTTAAATTTCTTCTTACTCTTTTTCACTTGTTTTGGAAATCAGCAGACACCCAGATTGCCATTAATGACTGCATCTGATTTCCTTCATGAAGCCATGCCTAATTATCCATAAGGAGCACTAAAACCCAATAGAGTAAAATAGATTAAAAAAAGTTTGCAGGTTAGTTCTCCATTGAAATTTATCTCCATGGGAATGAAATTTTCTTCCTACTAGGATCTGAAGTAAGTGTTATAGTATACAGAAATGGAGAAGAATCCTGGTAAGCAGTCTTCTAACACCTTACTATATTTTCCAAAGTGCAAAGCAGCAGGATGCACAGGCAGCTAAGCCCAGACCCAACACTGTTGAAAGGGCATTTGGATCCCACACAAAATAACAAAAGAGACAGCGGCAGACTAGGAATGCATGAGTCCTGTTTATGATAGATTAGTATCTATGCAGCTGAATTTAAAACAAGACTGAAACAAGGACAAAGATAAGACACCTGATGCATACTGCTTCAAAGGAATTCAGATCTATTTTGAGCCTCATTTAAGTGAAAGCAGTTTGTATTTCCTGATCAGACCCCAGGATTGGGGTTATGTTATATCTAAGTCAGTGGCCTTGGGAAAGATGTAAACAGGCTGTCAGCAGACTTGGGGGTTACACCAAGACCAAGGGAATCTGTCCCTTCTCACCCGGGGAAGGGAACAGAGCTTGTGCTGCGCTAAGGGTAAAGTGGACTTGGTCAGGAAATTCACATGTGGGATCCTGCTGTGAACATGATTTTCTTTTGGTAAAGAAATTAATCTTTACTCAGAATGTGTTCTCTTTGAACCACAATCGAAAAGTGGGCTGTCCAATGACAAAAGCATTGGGATCATGAAGAGAGAAGTCAGAGATCCAGTCTGAGACTAAGACCAGGGCCTGTGTGAAGAGAATAGAAAGGATGTCCAAAGGAACCTAAGCGACCACCTAAAATGCAGTTTTATATATGGACGACAGAGAGCGCCTCATTTATATTGGGGGAAGAGAGCACCTCCATCCAAAACAGTGAATAACCTCCCAGTGTACTCTGCGGTTCTCGGTCTGAGCTATGCATTTTACATCTCTTAGGTATTGTACGCATCCCATTTTCTGGACAAGCACTTAAAGAACTAAAAAAAATTAAAGGTGGACATCAGCACCATTGTTTTCACTTTTGCTTGAAAGGAAGGTCTTCATGCACGTATTCTGTGGGGGACCTGATCCTACCTGAAAGTGTTGAGCATACTCTAAGTATATCTACTAGACTGGGACAGATAAGAATTTTTAAGATATCAGTCCCAGCTGGCAGATGATTTTTTTCCCCTCCCAAAAAAATTAGTATGTAAACCCTGGGTATCCTCATTAAATTTGCAACCCCACTAATTATAGTCTTGCAACTTATTTCCCTTTTGAGCTGCCTACACTGTAGATTCAAATTTGTACTCTGCCACCCTCAGGGAAATTGATATTTTAGGTCAAAAGCAACAGAAGATTTCTATTTTAGACTGTACTCTCTGACATACCCTGTAGATGCCTATTTAGATTACATGAGCAAACAACGTATCTAGACATCAAGGTAACTGCATGAGGCTTTACCTAGCCCTTAAAAAATAGTCCAGCCTGTATAACCTGAATATGAAATATCTGCAGCACAGCAGGCTGAGAGAAGTGGATTCTGTTTATATTAACTAAAGTGTTGCCAGATCTTAAGCGATCTGAGGTCACAGCTAGATCTAACAGACTTTCTGTGACTGCAAGCAAGCCTTGCCTCAGAGATAGCTCTAGACAAGCTATTGCACTGCGATGCTGCAAAGAACCACCATGAACAGTCCCAAAAGCACCACTATGGCTTTGGTACGGAATAGGGGCTCAGCTACTCAGGTGGCGTGTACTGCCATGCAAAGGTGGCTAAGACTAGTTTCGCATACCTGTGCATTGTATCACATTCTTGATGGATACAAATCTTTAAAGTCTTACACTACAATGCCAACTGAAAGCAACAGGAGAATGGAAACATGAAAAATAAGCTCTTGAGCTCTGCATCTCAGTTACCCAGCTATAAAAAAAGAAATAGACCCCTGCCTCTTATGGTGGTAACTGCTACGAAAAATCCTGTGCGTTAACAGTATGTAAAGTGCTACCTAGAAAATCTTCACCATATTTTCACTGCTCACTTGATAGCTCTCAAAATATTGTGACTTGGCAAAGGGTTGAAAAATCATGATCAGACAAATGGTTTCTAAAAAAAGCTGGATTTGTGACAGATTTTGTTTAATTCTGTTTACAGAGAATCCTGCTGCTGGGAGAAATTGATCTTGGCACTGACCTGTTAACATAATGCTACCAAGGGTGAAAATGAACCATCAACATCACAGCTATGAGAATGTGTAAGTAGTACTGGCTGCTAGGTTTATATGTAGATGTGTATATTACTATATCACAACTACTCACAGTGATGCAAAATGTTTGTAGGAAGAGTTGTTATTGCTGCTGAGAATATTCTTCTTAACCTCTTTACATAAATAATAAAAATGCCTTGCTTTTTGCAACTATGTCTTCCTGCTAATTACTGGGGTAATATGTGTTGAGCTTAGGAGAATGCAAAAGATAGAATACTTGAACTTCTTATTAAGAAGAAATATTCTGCTTTTTAAGGTGCTTTAAGGAATAAGATCACTATGAATTTCAGAGTTTATGTCGGTATTGGTCTGCAGCTACTCTGCTACACACAAAGGACAGGCACAATGGAATGACTTTGTCCATGTCTCTGCCCTGGGCTTATTATTCAGTAACACTATAAAAGGGGAACAAAGAAAGTGCTTAGATCTACAGTAGTCAGCACAAATGTTAAGTGATTTTGTTTGTTTGCTCTTCTGAATCTTTTTAAGTAGTTACTAAAATCCACCAACATTATGTCTGCGTTAATTCCTCCTATGTTGAAGGGCTTGTTGTGATACAGTACTGCACCCCCAGTCACTGAAACAGAGTTATAAGAAGTTGGATTGCATCTCAGAATCACATAATATCAAAAGATTTGCAGGACAATAGGAATGTCTCATGTTAAAGTAAATACAGTCATAAGCATATACTGACAATCTTTCCCTTGGGTTTTATGTTTTTTTTCCTGGTTTCTGTTCTCTGACCATGAGCTATAGAAGAGAACTACCAGACTCTTCACTGCATAGCATGAGATGTTTCCATTTTCACATTCCCAGGTACAAATCTTATTCCTGCAAAAGCTATGCTGGACCTTTATGACCTGGAAATACCACTTTCTGTTTGTTGGTAGATATATGCAAGTAAGCTTCTGACAGTCTAAGTACAACATGTTCAGCAAAGACTTTCACCTGCCTCTAATTTGAAGATGGAGAAGTACAAATCATATGTGATATGTCTAGGGAGGAGGAAGTCAGTCACTTGTCATCAGTTGATAAAGCCACAGAACAAGATTGTTTTTATTTGGTTTCTGGTTTACTTTTTTAGTATGAGGGTAACCACTTTTGTAACAATAATGTTTGCTAAATAAAGCATCATGCTGCTTAGCTGCACAGTTTTCTCTAATAAAGGCATTTATTTTCCTGAATTTTAATTTCCTCTTCTCCTAAACACTGACATTCCCATTTAAACATGACCTTATATATTAAGAGAAAGGCTTGGTTTGTACCCTTCTAGCTTACACATAAGGCTGAAATTTTTAAAACTTTGGAACTAAGCTAAAAGTTACTTGTTTTGGGAACCTGATGCTACAAGAAGATATTAAGACAGTTAAGTGTGATCATGATACATGTTACAATTTGGTCTCAGAAGGAAATATGAGAAGAGGGAACTCTCAGCTGATAAAGTTCTCTTATTATTATTAGTCTTTCATAAATGCTTTTTTCAGCTGTTTCTCAGACATTTAATGTTTATCAAAACAACATATTTCAGCTAGAAAAATAATAGCTTTTCTCTTTTACTTGGGATTGTATTATTACAATTCATCTAGTTCCTCATATGTGATTAAATGCTCCTCCAAATAATTTGCAAATGCTGTTTATGCCATATGTGAGCTATATTAAAAATATGATGAAGCAGATGAGAGAAACTATGAATATGCTGCATTTCAGAAAAATCTTGTGGATATTGCCATGAACAAAGACCCTAAATTCCTCCTGAAGGGAAAAAAATATTCTTATATATGAGGTCTAAGCATTTGAGTCATACGTCTGTATATTTAGCCTTCCAGAAACCAAACGACACTAATGTCACACCCAGCGTTTCCAAATCCCAAGCTGTAGAAACCCTTCTGGGTTAACAAGAACTGACAGCAATTGTAGCAGTCAACACTGCCCTCCAGTGTGGGTTGTTTCAAATTCACTCTACAATGGCTTCGTTTTTCAAGGTTAATACATACATTCTGAGGGCGTTGTTGAGTATGTCGTTCCATGACTTAATTTAACTTTAAGAAACTGATTCTAAAAGCTATTGTTTATCAACGGTTACTCTCCTTCTTTCTATGAATTACTGCAAAAATATAAAGGAATGTGTAAATATAGGAATATTGGTTTTATCACTTATATTTGCTTTAAATTGTGTTTAGTATTTTTTAAATGTTCTACAGGCCCAGTGGATCAGCTTTACAGGTGATGTGTCATACAGTGTGGATTTGCTTTCTGTAATTATATTTCTGTATATTTTATCTATATGCAAATTTGACAGTGCTTACAGAGGTCTATCAAAAAGCAGTGAGAACATACTCATTTAAGCACATACCTGTTTCCTCAGTGAATGCCATAAGCTTGTGCATGAGAAGAGCAGGTGTATTTGCATATAAGGACCTAATCCAAAACACAACAGGAGTCTCTTCAGTGGACTTTGTGAGAGACAAAGGACTTCATACTTTCATATACTGAGCACTCAAACCATGATCTAACACAAATCACACAAAATACATCCAGAAAGTTTCAAACCCTACAGAAGCAGTTCTGCTGAAATGAATAGTCTTCAGAAGGCAGCGTTATGAGCCTGTGAGCAACTGCCCTACCCACCACCTCTAAACTGTCCTACCACACCAGCATCCCTGTGCAGTCAGGCTATGGACCATCACACAGACAACCAAGCTAGTTAGCATTATCCTAACTGGGCATAAACATTATGTGGTTAGCAACAGACAGAAACATTTTGCAAGAACCTTGGCAGATCTTTAAAAGACAGTAAAGAGAATCAAAACACAGTTACACATTAAAACATAGTTTTAATCTCTAAATATATGATTCATCTCATAGTCAACACACCACATGCATACACACAAACATCTCAATCTCATTTAGAAATAACTGGGATCGTTATAGGCATAGCTGATTTTAATTTATTACTGAATTATCTTTTTTCTATCATTCATCTAGAATATACTACTGAATTTCAATCCCGAATTGCATTAAAAGATAGCATTAATGCAACACTAGGTTAGTATGCTCAAGTACTACCAATCAGCAACTTGCAGAAAGGTTAATTTAGCCACATAGTCTCTGTATTTTACATTAACATACTGAAAAATTACTGGAGTTTTCATAAGGAAGAGAAGGGGTTCCTAAGTAGTTTTGCTGCTAGCAATTGAAAGAAAGTTTCCCTAAGTTTTGGACTGATCATCACTTAAGATCACCTATGTGTGTCTGCAAGACTTCAGCATTTCTACCGTTACAGAAAGCACTGTAGAGAATAAATTCCGTAGTCCAAAACGTGTACAGCTCTGTGCATGAACCCACACCTCAGAGATCAAGGAAACAGAGCTGGTCAAAACCATCCACCTCAGGGACTGCTCTTTGCAGATTTTGTGCAAACACTTCACTTCTGTGCGAACACTGCGCGACATTCCTGTGTCACACAGGACATTATTTTAATATAAAGAAGTATATATTTTCCTAAATTAAGACACTTCCCAGAATTATTCAAGGAAATGGTAGTGTGAAGAAAAAACTTAGCACCCAGAGCAGTGTGGTCCAAATATAAACTATAGTATAGTAAGTCCATTAGAAAATTAAATTGAAGCTTGCTAAAAATTAGTCTACTATTAGTTTTCCTAAGAGCACCAGTTACAGTACATATGTTGGAGAACTGTAAGTATTTTGGAAATGCAGTGTTTTGCTGGTTAAGGAGGAATAAGAAGTATGGGTTTGATCTGCATGTGTGGAACAGAAAATTCATACTGAGACTGGGGGAGTGGGGAAGGGTAAGTCCCAAGGTGCTACTGACAAGTCACTAAATAGCATAAGACAGTCAACATGCTGTAATTTTCTCCTGAAACACAACATCGAGAGGGTGGCTGGAAAGCGCATTACAATCAAGAAGAAAAGTAGGTAGGCTATGATTACATCTTCAATGGTCATGAGAAAAATGAATGATCCCATTGTTTCCAACAACTACAAAACAGCTGTTTTGCAATGCTGGTGTTTGTAGCTGTAGGCTACCAGGCTGTGAAATAGCCACGTTCCCAAACACCCTCCTTTCCTACATTAGGTGGTACGAACCCCTCAGCTCTGGTGCACACCATTATGATGAGTTCCCTGGTTTGGTTTGTATTTCATCTGATCTTTGAGTAAATAAATTCTGATGGAATTGCAGCTCAGCTTGGCTTCTCCTCAACCCCCTGCTGGCACCAGCAGTTGTTCCCAGTCTTTCTGTTGCCAGCAATACAGGAGGTATCATGCCAGGCAATTGCAACTGCTAGTGTCAAGGGTCAGCTCCACGGCCTCTTGTCTTTGTCACCAGCTCTCACAGCTGGCTGGCATCGATTTATTCTATTCTTTCAGTTTACAATCAGCTTGAGACTTTCTTCCACACAAAGTTTGCTTCCTCCTGTGACCCTAGTGACCTTTACTTGAAATAATTTATATTGGTAAATCCTGAGGTAGTTTGGCTGTGCCCTCGGGCATCGATTCAATTTCTGTGTCCTTTCAACAACCTTGTGTATGTATACACAGTTGTCAGATGCCATCAAGTGGCAGAACACGTTTCACAGTTTTCTATTCTGCGCTGACATGGCCCCAGTATCAACCCCTGGGGTACCCCACTAATGACTGGCCTCCAGTTGAACTTCATGCTGCTGATCACAACCCTTTGAGGCCAGCAGCTCAGCCCATTTTCGATCCACTTCACTGTCCACTTATCCAGTCTGTACTTCATCAGCTCATCTATGAGGATATTATGGGACACAGAGCTGACAGCTTTGCTGAAGTCAAGGTAGGCAACATCCACTGCTCTCATCTCCTCCACCAAGCCAGTCATCCCATTGGAGAAGGCTATCGAGTTGGTGAGGGATGACTTCTCCTTCATAAATCCTTGCTGACTACCCCAATAACCATCTTGACCTTCTTATGTTTGGAAACTGCTTCCAGGATTAGTTGCTCCATAACCTCCCCAAGAACCAAGGTGAGGCTGACGAACCTGTAGTTCCCCAGATCCTCCTTCTTGCCCTTCTTGAAGGCAGGGATGACATTTCTTTCTTCCAGTCCTCAGGAATCTTGCCCCATTGCCATGACCACTCCAAGATTATTGAGAACAGTCTCCAAGTCACTCTTCACACAACATTAGGAGCGTCTCTGTTCTGGATTTATTAGTTGTGTGCTCCTCATTCCTCGTTTTTAAGGAGGCTATAATAACAGTGTAGAGAACAATCCCCATTTTTAATTTTTCACAGATAAACCTTTTCACTGGAGCACCAATGGAATAAATACTACTTTACAGATTACTAGTCCCAAGGTGCTAATGACAAGTCGCCAAAGAGCGTAAGACAATCAAACTTAGATCCCTCCATCTGGTGGAGGCAAAAGCTGAATGTCTATTTCAACAATGATGATGAAACAGAAACATTTTGCCATTGTTTTTCATGCTCCCTAAGAAAAAGACCTGAAGGAAAAAATGCTGGTTTTGTACTTGACCAATCTTCAGAGGCATTTCTTGACTTGAAACCTGAAACTAGGTCTCTGATCATTATCTTCCAACACAATCTCTTTGCTCCAAGTCATTCCAGTGGATAGCTAGAAAACCCTAGAAAAATGGAAATCCAAACACATTCAGGACTGATGATAAAAGTACCTCATCGGGCAATGTTGTAAGAATTTTAGTGAAACTGGGATTATGCTATAGCATAGTTCTGTAGCTCTTACACAAACGAGTTCCCTTAGTAAAAAAATAAAATGGTAATTCATGTCTTCTGCCCCTCCATTTTTCCTCAGGAAATTCCAAATCTCCAAGATGATAAATAACTTTGCCCTTCAGTTCTTTTAAGTAAAAATGCTGAAGTCCTATTATGCTTTTCTAGGGCTCAAGCTACATAGAAAAAAAAGTGAGAGAGCTTTATTCCCTGCAACAAACCTGCAATGAGCCTGTGGGGAGACAGTTTATAGCAAAAGTAGGAGAAACATTGTACTACAGACCCAGTCAGAGAGCCTGAAGTAGGCTGTTCTTCCCCTTGAATTTTTTTTCTTTCCTCCTACTTTAGTCTATCTTTGCATAATCTCTTTTATTTTGTTCAAGTGAAGCAGCAAGAAATTCCCCCTCCTCTCCTTTTTTTTTTTTTTTTTTTTTTTTTTTAATTGAGAATAACTGCTGGTACTCAGCCTTTGGTGGGAAAAAGCACAGACTGAGGCACAGTCCTGGCTCACTTCTCCCACATTATTCACTCTGATGCAGTTAGAAGCCAATGCGCACTAATTGCTGTGATCTCTCCATTTGGCTTTTAACTTAAATGGCCATCTGTAGGAGAATCTCAGCTGCTTTCAGCAGCCAGAAGCACTTGAAAACAGCAGCCCCCTAACATTGTTTAATTTTTACAACTTTGAGGTCATGCAAGAGACCACTAACTGTTTCAATGAAACTCCATAGGATGGGCTTGGCTGGATGATTTGTTTCTGCTTTAGGATTTAATTTGAACAATATGGACTTTTCCCCATTAGCATAAAATAAATCAGCACTTTGCACTAGTTTCCCACGCATCACTTTCAACAGGCAGCCAACATTAGGATCATGTGGATAGATGACAAGCACTCAAACTACTTACATCCATTAGAGTCCATTGGTCACATCAGCTCTTGGTTTTGATCATTCTTTAAGTTGTATATCACTGTTACTTACTTCCCACAGTCACCAGGTTTAACATACACACATGCCTTGTAATTCAGCCACAGAGCATATTTAGACAGTCATAAATTCAAATCAGGTAGCAGGGGTTTGAATAATATAAGACGTTTTCCCTCAGTAAGTCAGTTATTTGAAACACACCATAGCTGTACTTGCAGGATTTCAAGCAGATCAAGTATCAGAATCTGTATTTTCCTTTCCCAGCTTTCCATATTCATGTTAGCACATAAAATGCTGCTTTATATATAAATGATTTTGTTCCATAAGTCTAACTGAGATGTTTGAGATTTACTGAACTAGAGTCCAGTTGCGTCAGTTTATCTTCAAAACAATGTGGGATGAAAAGAGTGATCCAAGTTAATAAAGGTCATTGTGCTAGCTGGCAAGAACAGGATATTTTTCCATGAAAGACTTCCAGGTTTCTTCTCCTCCCACAGACCACCCCTGCCTTATTGCACTGTGCCATAGGATACATGACAAGGAGACAAGGAAATGCAAAACCCAAAAAATTAGCATGTTGTAGATGCCCCTACCCCTTATCAGCTGTACCATCCCATACCCTTACCGATCACGAGGCACACGAGGCCACATGCAAACTCAGTTTAGTTTCGTTTCACCCCAGCAGCCTCAGCCCCACAGCCAGCACAGCGCGATGCAACATGGCCGCCACCACAGCATGCTAGTCCAAAGCTGCCCCCACACCCTCTCCCGGCAGCCCTTGAGGCTCCATGGTGCTCACAACCGCTTCCCCACAACCCTACCCTGCTGCAAGCTTTCTGACTTCGGCCACGCCATGCACCCCTCACCCTCAGGGGGATGAGGAGCCTCAAGTCTCTCTCCCCCTGTAATGGCGGGCCTCCTGCCATAATGGCGGCCTCCTGCCACCCTCCCAGGGTGGGTGGGCTGACTGGCTGGCTGACACATCCACACATCCCATCCCATTCCTAAGGAGCTTTTAACCATTTTCTACCCAAAAGAATGAGAGCAGCAACTCACCTCATGCCATGGGGTGCAGCAGCAAGATTTTTTTCAAACAGGCTTTTCTGAGGGAGGGTGCCAGGTGCCACAGCTGGCACCAATCAAGCTGATTACCGAGGCGTTTGTCTCTTCAGGGGAGGCCTCTTTAAACATTTTTAAACTGCCACCAGGGAAAGCCCAAATAAGGCAACGTTTCTTATCTATCTGCACTAATCAATACGGTGCCGTGTAAAATGCTGTACTTCTCCGTCTCAATGAGTTCTTCACCATTAAAAACAAAACACAAAAATTAAAAGTTATTCCAAAGTTTTCCGATACGCCTATGCCCATTACATTTCTGTCCCGCACCTGATACCGAGAAGGGGTGAGTCCTGCCGGAGGAGCCTCGCTAGTGAGGACGCTGCCAGGAGCGATGCGCTTTTGGGGAAAGCGCAATATTGCAGCCACAAGTCTTCCAGCCGCCAGCCTGGGGATGTGCAGAGCCGATATGCTGGATGGAGCAAAACCAGCGTTTTGTACTTGCTTTTCCAAGGCAGAGGAGCCCTACTGGGGATCCCCATGGCTGTTTTCCATAAGAGGCACGTTCAGTGATTAATGCTGACTTCATGCTGGGGTGGGGGGAGCCCTGGCAGTTTGGGGAGCTCGCACCAGAGAAGCTGCCGAAAGCCCCAACTGAGCCGCCTCTGTGAAGAGGGGTGAGCGGAGGAATTCCCGTATCCGTACAGGTCGTCTCAAACAGCCCACGCTTTCTCCCCTGGCCCGGCTGCGTCGGATCCCTCCGGGGGTCCCCCTTCCCACGATCTGCTTTTAAATACCCGAGCCCCGTGGACTCTGCCGTCCAGTCCTGCACCAAAGCAGGCAACGTAGAAAGTGGGTTCAGGCGGAATTGGCACGATGGGAGCCACGAGCTTCCCTGCAGTCAGTCTCGCACCTACTGCTCGATATATCTCCTCACGTGCAAAACAAGCTATGTAAGTACTCGCAGTTTTTTGTTGTGTAACCATGAGTTCTGCATACCCAGAAACCACTTAAAAATAACCATATTTTCTGGACTTTTTTTGTGAAGCGGGTATGTTCAGAACTATTGATGTGCTAAGACACAGAATATAAGTGTTTGGGGAGATTTAAGAGAAAAAAAAAAAAAAAAAAGAAAAGGAAGATAAAGCTAACCAGAAACTGAACCAGGGCAGAGGCAGGAAAAGCCTGTGATTCCTGGCTCTGGGTGCAGCAGACAGTGCTGGCGATCTTCTGGGTGTGTCTGTTGTGGAGAGACTTTCTACAAACAGTTTTGCAAACTACAGCAGAGGTCCAAAATATTTACAAAACATTCAGAAACACAGACTGTCATTCAGCCTTCTGCACCAAGTGAAAATATGTATCCCATCCATGTTATGGGGCTTTACCTATACCTAGACATTTCTAGGATCACCTCTTTAGATAGTTACCTCCGGTCCAAATTATCTGTTACGCTTCTCATCTAGATCAGTCTGTATATTGTATATGTAAAGTTATACACCAGTTTTAGTTAGGAAAGAAAGATGGACTTGCCGAAGAAAGAAGCTGAATGTATCTAAACACCACAATAAAACAAACTGCAGATGCTTCTCTGAAAACCATGACAGATTAAATATGCACATTTTTTCCTAAATACTTCATATTTCAATTGGCAGCTATAAGCCAAATTACTCTGCCTAACCCCAAAACAACACTTACACAGAAGCATCAAAATTTCATGCAGAAACATTTTTTGAAAACGAGGGGATTTTTTTCTTAAGACTTTACATGGATAGACTAAACATTTCTAGATTTTTTTAAATATACAAAAATCAGATGCTGTCCACCTGCTAATCACTGAGGTCAGATAGAAAAAAAAACCCAAACAAATAGCTCCACATTCACATCTGAATTTTTGTGTACGTATAAAAACTTCATGTTGTACAACTGTTGGAGCAGTTTGGATTGAAGCAAATATTGAACTACAGAAGTAGCTTCAGATTTTGTGTTAATAAATGATCATTTTTCCTGTATCGCTGGACAATTCCAGCACAGCTGCAACCAGCCTCCTTGAATGCAGTGTCTTCCTTCCTCGTGTTCACCCGAGATTGCAGTGCTGCAACAGCTCAAAGACGTTTTGTTTTTTTTTTTTACCTTGGTAGGAGTGCAGTAAGTCTTCAGAATGTTCATATGTTTGTATTTGCAGAGTAGGTTACAGCTGGAAAAAACAGGGTAATTTTTTGCTTTAAGGGAGGAAAGGAGAAAGATTGGTGCCATAGACAAGGATTTCATTATGATGCAGAAATTCCAGTTCTCCAAAGGGAAAAAAATTTAAGCTTAGCTTGAAGATCTTTCACGAAACAATTTGTGTGGTCTTTCGTCATTTCAGTCTCTTAAAGAGTGATAGCTGCACATTTACATGATTGTCCAACTTGGTGTTGAAATTTGAGTTCTTCTTTAGCCTGTTTAAGCCCTAAATTCCGTTCCAACCAAGTAAAGACAATTTTGTTCAAAAAACTGTTGCACCAGCATGTAATCTTCCAGTGTGTCATGGTTTAACCCCAACCGGCAACTAGAACCACGCAGCCGCTCGCTCATGCCCCCCCGCCCCAGTGGGATGAGGGAGAGAATCAGAAGAGTAAACGTGAGAAAACTCATGGGTTGACCTAAAGACAGTTTAATAAGTAAAGCAAAAGCCACACACACAAGCAAAGCAAACCAAGGAATTCATTCACTCCTTACTATCTCCAGGAAAGCAGGGCTCCATCACATGTAACAGTTACTTGGGAAGACAAAATGCCGTAACTCCAAATGTCTCCACCTTCCCTCTCCTTCCCCTAGCTTTATATACTGAGCATGATGTCATATGGCATGGAATATCCCTTTGGTCAGTTGGAGTCAGCTGTCCCGACTATATATAACCAGAGGCTATATACCTAAGTAGGAGAACAGCTGTGAAGATTCATCAATATTGTTGGGCTGAACCTCCACCCAACTTGCTTCAGCAGCGGAACTAGGATTGATCGACTTCTTATTTGCTGCCTTTTTGACTATTTCACTTTAATCTTCAAGTAGCAGCATGGCCAGCCTTCAAGGGAGGGATGAAAAACAAACTCACTCTGAATTCACAGTACCTGGTGGCTGAGGTGCCGTCTTGAAATACAGATTCAAGCTACCTTAGACTGATGCAGCCTTGAAACACAGCCCTGCCCTCTTACTCTTGGGACAGGTGCTGCAGTAACCATCACTGTAAGGGGTGGGCAGACATCAAAAAACTGTGTTCCAGGAGACCAGGGTTGTGTCCTGGATGACTTTGGAGAAGCCACTTGACCTTAGTTTGCCTCATCTCATTAGTTTCAATTTTGAAAACACCACCACCACCACAACCCAATGATAACAACCAAAAATAAAGCAACTAAAGCTCACTGGCTTTAGCTACATTAAATTTTCTTTTCTGCTTAGCCCCATTTTTCACTTTCACCCCATTACTTAGGTACCACAGATGAGGTAGAATAGACACAAGAGCTGCACATTCTACAGTAACAAGAGGGCAGGGGCAAGAGGAAGCTATTTTCTGTGAAAAAAACAAGGAATAATTTGGATATTAATTTATTTTTTAAATGGTAGTATTTGTATGCCATTGCAAGCAAAAAATATATACTTCTTAATTACTGAAAAGCTCTGGAAATTTTCAGTGAAGTCCACAATAGGCCGATTGGAAGAATTACTATAAACAAACAGTATTTTGCCTGAACATCCAGTCATGTTTTTCTGGAGAAATTTGAATTCTTCCTCTTAGTAGCCTGTCACCTTGACATAATGCACACCAGCACCACTCCCTGCCCCATAAATAATTGTATTTCACACACAGGAGTATAAAATTAGATTTCCCTGAAATTTCCAGCTGTCCATCAGTTTCACTTTGGCTTTGTGAAGAGATATACTTATCTTCCTAACCATCATCTGAAGAGACCATGGTGCTTCAGTTGCTGATGAAAATGCGCATATGCTGTATTCATAGTATTCAAGCATGTTTTTCTTTAGATACTTCTATTATGGAATCCCCAGCAGGTGAAATAAAAAATTCTATTAAAAGATAATTTTGCAATTTTAGAGAACTTTATCAGTCATTTCATGAAGCAAAGGAAGTAATCTGCATGAGCCTTGCACATATTGGAATTGTTCAGGACACAGCTTCCAAAAAATTGAGCCCATTCTAGAGTTTAATTTTTTTTCATTGGAAGGGGTTTAAGTTAGGTTAACATAGAAATGAGTGATGAAGCAGAAACTGGCTCTAGTTTCTCCACAAAAACCACCACCAACAAAAAAACCCCTCCCCCACCAAAACCCAAATATGAAGGTTTAGCAAGAATTCTGAAGAGAAAGATTATTACTAAACTTTCACTTAGGGATATAGTGTTCATCATTAACTTGCATTGCATTTGGTTGTTGTGTAGAAATCACCATAGAAAGGGCTTCTATCATTAGGAAAAAAATAAGACTCATATTTAGAAATACCTAGTCCTTTGGACAAAATTCCTATTTCCTTATTCACCCACTATGTAACACTCAGAGACTGCAAGATGTTTTTTCCTGTCTTGTGAAGAAATATTGGAAATGAAACAGTTTTATTGAGCTGATTTCAATCTGAACTGGAAATACCAGTTCATTTGGATTTTTCTGTTAACTAAAAGACCTTCAAGGAAAAAAAAATTGGTAGGTATCCTCTAACTGGGAAACTGGTACCAATATACCAACTTAAATATAATTCAAGCCTGTGCCCAACAGCTGTGTTTGCAAAGCTGCTGAAGGTACAAAATAGTTTGTTGGGTTTTTTTAATTTTTTTTAAAAAAAGGAGAATGCTTACATCATCAATATTTGGGCCAAAACACCCTGAGTTCAGGATTACTTAAAATTACAGTTTTGTTTTTCCCATTATAAAGACAGTCCTTGCTTCCAGTACTTGGGTCATACATAAGCTATTATTCTGAAACATACAGGTCCTTTCTAACATTTGGACACTTCAAATCAATAGTCATGACTTCGGTTTGTGCTCATCTTTAGTTTTGCAAGGATATACGTTTAGTTGCTTGATTTCACTCTAATTCTCAGCGTTTCCTTTCCACGTCCTTCTATCTCACGCTTTCAGCCTTCCAAGCCTCCACCTCCCGTTGCCTTCCCTCACTTCAGAGATCTCTACTTCTCAGACTTCATCATTGTTGGTTGCTTACTATCTTGGCTGATTTCAGCCTTCAAATCTCAATTCCCCATCTGTTCTTCTAGTCACTAGTCTTTTTATACTCTTTTTGCTGTTTCATCCTTTATACTCTTCTGGAATTCTTCGACCTATTTCTTCCATTTTTGTAAACAATTTCTAACCCTGATCTCTGTCCTTGCTTCATTCTTGCCCCCCTCGGGCATCTGACATTGTCACTAAAGCCTTTACATCTGAACCAGAATATTTATCCCATAGACTTGCTTAATCTCTCCATTTCATTTATTCTTCACGAGCTCCCAGCTCTCACTTCAAATTGAAAACACAGCTTTTTGCCGTAGTATTTCAGAACTGCCCTTTTTGATTTCTTACATCTTAGCAAAGAGGGGCATCTGTATCTGTGTTATTTATATGCAGAAAGTATTTTGGGCATGCACTTTGTGTGACTACATAAAAATTGCATTGTTCTGTGTCTCCACACCACCTCCGAGGGTTCCAGGATTCTGTGTGGTGAAAACGCACAAGGGAATTTTGGAAGATCGTATTTTCCACTGACAGCTCATTCTGAGCTGAAGTGAGTACACACAGCAGTGACATTTTTAGCTGTGAGTCCAAATGAAATTTTTTTTGTGGTAAAAGCCAAGCTAACCCCAGTATTCAAAGGCCTGCTGCTATATCCACTTTCTTCAGTTAATATTTGGCCCAACCATATCTACCTCTAACCTGACATTCAGCTTCAGTCTTGTGGTTTTTTTGAATTTGGCATAATCTACATAGCTGCAAAATACTTTGCGCCAGCCTCCACTAGTCTGGAGTTGTCATTAAAACATACCTAATATGTCTTACAGACAGGAAACTGAAGTTTCTGTGAAAAGCAGATATGTTCTCATAAAGACTGATCCTGCCATCAGATGTTGCCTTATGAGGAGCTAGGACTGATCTGTAGCACCTCAGTCATACAGCACACAATCTCACACCCACATGCGATGCATCCCCTAGGGCAGAGGAAGGGATGCTGCCCCATTTCTAAGCCTGGGTAAAAAACCAATAGGAGAAAGTTCCTGATGTTTTTCTCCCACTTGCAGCAATGTAAAGGTCAGAGAATGAAGTGCCTCAGTAGGAAAAGAGCATTATAAATCGTATCTCTTGATGAATATGGACCAACTCCCTGATGTAATTTTTTTCTTGACTGGATTTTGTCCAGAACAGAGCAATAAACAGAACTCACTAACTGTAACATCAATGAAGTCCATGTAGGTTGGGCTCAAAGTTGTCAGAGTACCTGAATCCAATATGAACATTTTGGAGATGAGCAGAGACAGTGATTATAATCTTGTCATGGAGTTCATGACTTTCTTCCAAGACCCTTCTGCTAGTCTCCATTCATGCTTACATCTCACTTCTTGCATTCTCTGTGAACGCCCTTCATTTCCCATGAAATAACAGCGCATGAAAGAAAGTTTTAAGACTCTGGAGTCAGGAAGATGGAAAGTACAGCTTTTTCTTCCTTGCTTGCAGTAGTTGTTTTCTCCTCTAAACCCCAGCTGTTAGTTTTGCACAGTCATATCCTGAGTTGCCGATTCAAGCTGTTTTACGAGATACGGACAACTGTGCCTGCCATAACCTCTCAAACACACTGCGTTGCTCGGATTTACATGTATGTAAGTGAAGGGCTTTGCTGCTAACCCCCACAACCACTTCCATGACTGGCAAAAAATTAAAGCAACTACCTTTATTTTGGATTCCAGATAACTTTCCGTCTATGGCTGTTTGTTATGTTTGTATGGGCAAGCAGATTACTTAGATAGATGAGAGCTGCACTCACAAGACAGGATTTTTGTGTGTTTCACAACTCTGCTCACAAGAGAAGAGCAGACAGTTCAGAATGACATACAAGTTGCAGTTTTGCCATGAATCAGTGAGAAACTGGCAGCATTAGCTGGCATTGATACAGCAACAAACTGAAAGCTCTAACTCGGCTGAGGAGCTGAACTGGTAGGCCATAAAAAGGTGCCAAATCATCTATCGATGTTCTGGATAATTTCCACCTGAAGTTCAGTTTTCAACTATTTTCCCCACTAGTGCACAATCCAGTTGGGTTGCCAATCATATTTGTAATTAGCAGATGCAAACCTGCTTCATTTTCTCAGTTGGCTTCCTAGCAAATACATGCACATAGGGAAAAAAACATGCCGCTTATTGGTACTAACCAAAATGGTTGTTAGTAAAATCTGTACATGAGAACTGAGATCCAGATTTCCAAATATACTGAAACACGTATGAACATTTCTAGAATCAGTTTAAGTTTCCTGACAAATAACTAAGCAGCCTGTGACCAAGGAGTCTCATTTCTCTTTTGCTTGGTTAGCATAAAATGAGTAGCATGAAGTTTCTTCATCTCAGCTCCACCAGCAGAAGCTCATCAGGAGTTTATTCGAAATAAACCATTTTGGATTTCCCAGGGAAACAATTTGTGCATTTCTGAGGATCTGACAAATTTAGATTGCTAAATCTCATTTCAACAGCATACCAATCAGTTGTGATTTAAGTTCTTAAAGGTCTAAATGGTTTTCAAAATTGACGTATCCCTACCTAAGAACCTTATAAACTGCAACAGTGAGTGAAGCAACATTAAAATAACTTTTAAAATCAGGAGCTGAATTGAGCACTAATTAAGGCATTCTCTCTCCCTAAGAGGAAGCCCCAAAAGAAATTATTTAAAACTAGCAACAGGCAAGCCCTTGTAAACCCTAGAATTCCGACTTAGACATCCATGGTAACTATATATAAATGGCAATGGCAGGAATTGTGTAAATACATAATAGCACCTATTTTAACAACACAACAACAACCAAGTGAAAAGTAGGACAGAAGCCTGCAAAAACTAAATATGAAACCATGTTTGTTTTTTTCTGTTCCCCCCCCCAAAAAAAAAGAAAAAAGAAACAAAAACCAAACCAAACCCCACGACAACAAACAGAGTTCTGTTTAAATCGAACATAGAGAAATGGAAGTGACCAAGCACTGGCACAGGGAGGCTGTGGGATCTCCATCCTTGGACATTATCCAAAGCCTGTCTGGACATGGTCCTGGGCAAGCGTCTCTAGGTGACCCTGCCTGAGCAGAAGGGTTGGACCAGATGCCCTCCAGAGGTCCCTTCCAACCTCAACCATTCTTTAGTTCTATGATATGTACAGATGCTTCCACATGTATGTTAGAATTCAGCAAAATAAAATATGGGTAGATGGTTTGTCCAATCTTAAACAGTAAATCAGCAGAAGAAACAATTTCTTGTGAACCTGGCTGCTTGAATGGCCAGATTGCTTTTTGATAGTTTTAACAGGTACACAGATCAAGGACATCTGTGCCATACTATGTAACAGGAACCACCTCAGTAGCTCTCTTTTTTGAACAATGTGGCCTAAATGTTTATCATTCATACCATTTAATCACAGCTACTTTGCCCTGTCACCACTAAGCTACTGTTGAAATTGCTTTCTCTTCTCCGTTATCCTCACCAGCTAACATTTTCTTCTTGGTGTGCTCACAAGTTTGTGAGCTTTACTTTGACGTGAGGCTTCTTTGATGGCTTTTTTCTTTTTAGGTGAGAGCCAAATAGGCATTTCCTGCAGCACAGCCCCTTGAGATTCCTTCCCTGCCTTTTTAAGTCTCTCCTGACTTGCTTCCCTATCCCAGTCCTCTGCAGTCAGTGGCCTTCTGAGCTCTGAGTATTTCAATTAGGAGTGCCTGTGTGTATGTGCATAGGTAAATCTTCATTTTAGATTCTATTCTCACTCCTCAAAGCTGTTTTCTGATATATATCCCATGTTCTCTTCCAGTAAGCCAAAGCTACTGAGGTAAATTTCTAAGGGGGAACAGATAGTTCTGGCTCCACTTGCTGCAGCTGGTGGCCACGTTCTACTTTCTGGCACAGCAACCCACCCCTCAGTCTTTCCCCATATTCCTAATTTGTTTGTTGCTTTTCATCCATACTGGGTGTTCCTGCAAATGCATGTCTGAAAGCAAATACTTGGAAACTTCAGTCACTACAAATCCCAGAACCTGATTCAGCTTCTTTGTAATACAAAAGTATTACAAATATGCTTTGAAGAGAAATTAAAAGGGTTTAATACCAGGTAAGTACCTTTTTAAAAGGCAGGTGTTTCCCCCCCCCCCCCCCCCAGCTCTACATCTTGCCTGATTGTATGACAAATACAAATCCTGAACAGAATATATTTTTAATCTTCTTTGAAAACCTTAAACATGCTGTCCCCTAATTCAAGTTATATATGTTCCCTGTTTCTATTACAGTTCAGCTAGTAAATTAAAGCTAGCCTTAACCTTCTCTGTCTAGTACTGAATCCATGGGCTTCAAAGAAGTTGATACTTGCTTTTTTGCTTTTAAAGCTTTTTGAAATGTCATTATTTTTATGAGAATCTTTCCAATGATTACAGACTATTTTTCTATCATCAAGGTCTATCATTGGTCTTGAAATTCAATATGCAGATAAGAAAGCAAATCCAGCCTTCTGAGTCACCAGACTGTCTCAAGGTGCTAAGATTCAAAATGCAGAGGTGATGAATTCATTCTCCTAATCACAGCAGGATCAAAATTTGGGATGTCATGTTAATCATCCCCACAATAATCCCATCTTAAAACGTACTTATTTAATGCCAGGATTATACATCTTGATCAAAATGTATTCTAGGGTTACAATAGGGTGCCTATAATAGGGCACAGACAGACTGCCAAGGTGTAATGAGGCTGATGGATGAATAACAATGTCGCTATTCATACACCCAGACCCTGCAGTATCTGAGCCATCTGCTGCTGAAATTGCAAATCTGTACCAAAGAATGGTAGATTATTTTTTCTCTTCTATTATTCAGACAGTGCTTTTCAGTTGATAAAACTTGCAGGCACTGGATCTATGCTTACTTGTTCTAAGTGAGAATCTGAGATCAAATTTTTACTGTCAGAAAACACTTTGCAAACTCAGAATAACATGCAACTGTGAAATTATATTCCTTAAAAGAATATGCCTAATTGGATGAAACTTTAAAAAGAATTCCTTTGTTACCACAAATGAGATCTAAAACTAGCGTTTTAGTTGTAAAGAAGTTGTATGGGAGAAGAAAATAGCAGCACAATAACTATAGCACAGAGCAAGAGAAATGAAGCTCAATAAATTGCTCACATGAATGGTCTTGATGACTCCGGTGGACTACTGATGTGAGAAAATTTTGCACAGTTTGGCCCACAGTTACACTGACAATTAATTTGTTTTAGAAGTCATTGGCAATATTCTCTTGCAACCTCCTGAATGCTCTAGGCTTGACCCCCGAGAGGCACAAAGCGGTACGGCTGACTTCTGGAAAGCACACGTAGTTGGTTAACACCAGTCACTGTCGGACACTAGTATTACAAAAACTGTGCTAGATGAAGAAGCGGTCTTTGTGCAAAGATTAGATTTTTGCCAACTATTACAAATGAGGGAAGAAATTATGTCAAAATATATTTTTTCCTATAAAACAATGGCTAGTTTACACTTTGTGATTCACACTTAGAATACTGTTTACTGTTAACGCTAGATTACTGTAGTTTATTGCTATCCCAGAGTACCCTATTAGTAGTAGCTATATATCTGAAAGCCTGTTACAGTCAGATTTGATTCCTCTGTGTACTTTTAGGCACTGCTAACAGCAGTGATTATTCTATATTCTGTACAGAAGAGAGGGAACTGAACTTGGTTTTGTTTTGTAGAGTTGACTTTTTACTGATGTTGTCTTTTATAAAGAAAAACACAAAATGTTTGCACAATTTCAGCCTCCAGAGGTCCCTCCCAGCCTCACTTGTTCTGTGATTCCATGTGCATATGTTTCGGTGTACAAAACTTCCTGATCCTAACAGCCCATGTGACTCTCCCCTCATGGGGAATCTTTTACTGAATAAGCAGCAAGTTCCATTACCCCAATCACTCTGCAACAACAAGAGAAAGCACCAAAGCATTCCTGATATACATACAGTGCCTTGCTGGAACAGAGCTTTTTTGCAGGCGCTCACCATATTTTCCCTGATGATCTTTCTCAGAACCCAGGATTTTCTAGACTTTGATCACAGCGCAACCTCTAGGGCTGATATATTCTTGCACCTTTACTGCCACCATCTGCAGTTTCACATACCAAGTAGCATTCTAGACCTCATCTTTCGTTCTTGCAGATACCTGAAATAATCTATTTTTTCACTCAGAAAGCAATCATTGAGATATAGTGTCATCCCTGGTAATGTTTGCTGTGGCACACAATTAATTAAGTTAGTTAAAATCCATGTCCCACAATTCAACTGTTTTAACTTATTCTGACAGCTGGACAGAAGGCTACCTCCTCAGTAAATTCATGACAGCATATATACATATATGTATACATACTCAACGACTATGTTAACCAGAGTATGTGAAACACAGAAATTTTTCTACATTACTTATACATGTCTATGTTTACCTGCCCAATCTGTATTGTTAAACTTTCAGAATTCCTGCTGGAGGCAGCTACAAAATACAATAGTCAACCTGCTGAACACTTTTACGTAAAGTGTCCTCCAGAAATTTCTTTTGCCTTTTTGTTTAAATGGAGGTACAAAACTGCTGCCAGGTACACCTGAAATACATACAAAGCAGTTCCACTAAAATTACCCCAGGCATTTCACTTATTAAGGCTACACTACACTTAGGCAAAACGGTCCCTCACCTCACAGATTTCAGGAAAAATTCTCCTTGTCTGGAGTCCTTTTGATGGCACAAACCTGACAACAGCACCTCTGCTCCTTCTTGTTCAAAACACCCTTTGTGTGCAAAAAAAAGAAAAGGTTATGTCCAGCATAAAGCAAAAAAGGTGGTGTCTACGGGTTAACTGAGACAAGGGAGGGGCACAGGAGAACATATCTCTGCAGGGGGATCTCACACAAACCCTATCTATGGCATACATTAGAATACACCCCTTCCTGCTCTTGTACGCAGACTGCAGTCCCCAAATCAGACAGCACAGATGTCTTACCCTGGCACTTCTCTCTACTGTACTTGAGCACACATAGGAGGGAATAGAAAGCCACAGTCGATTATTTGAATAGTATTAAAACATGATTATAAAGCAATGTCTGAGAGCAAAACTTAGTGCTTTGAAAACAACCGGTTCGAAATTCTCTGTCAATGGACCTGCGTCCTCATATCAAAAGAACAAGCGCTATCAACAAAAGGTGTCCAGTTTGTCTCCAGCATGGTTGCTTCCAGCCATCCAGCCTGGTTGAAAGCTCGCTAGCAGGCATGTTTATGAGACAGAAAGGTATTTCATGTGTTTGTGTGCATGTCTATTTAATGCTTTGCTTCTTGGCAAGGACTGCTGAAGAACAGCAGCAGTCCTACTGATTTTTGACAATTCACTGCAAGGTGCTTTCACAGTCCTGTTTGAGATGGTGTGAAACGGCCTGGCGGTGGTGATCACACATACTGTCTGTAAATACAGACAGACACACGTATCATTATTAACAGCCTGGGCCCTTCAGTCCTTTCTCACCTTGTCTCATACGTACCACCTACGATATTCTGTCTGGTTTCATTTATAGGTTAGACCTCTATAGACAACAAAAGACACCGGCAGCTGCTAAGCCTGCTTCTAGCACGTACAAGTGGAAAGGCAATAGAAAACACAAGTGGATACAAATAAAATTTTAAAGGCCTGAAGGATGACTTTGCATAAGAAAGGGTTTAAGGCTTAAAAATGCCTAAGTTTTTACTGCCAGATTTTCAGTTTTAATCATACTGAAAACATTTTTCTCTGTTTATGAGACAGAGGTTAACACAACTTGTGGGTGAACCCTTCAATCTGTGTTCATCCTTATGTTACACAAGAGTAAGTCTTTTGGATTGAGCAAGATGGCTCATGTATATACAACCAGAGATGATACATAACTAATTTGACTGACTATATAAAATACTGTCAGTGTTCTTTAGCAAAGCATACTCAAACTGAAGAAGCATACTTTTGGCTTCTAACCGGTGTTCCACACCGCCAACTTTTGTAAATATTCTGTAGAAACTGTAAAAATCGCAATTATTACCTCAGAAAGTACAGCAAGCTTGCAATTTTCAGCCTCCGGTTATTAAAAGCAGATGTGCTCTCACATTTCTAAACTTTAAATCAATGTAGTATAAGCAACACAGTTACTTTGGGGGACAAAGCTGTCATGCTAGAGGTCTATAATGTCCTGAATGACATGGAAAAGGGAAAGAGTAACTGTCCGCTGGTTTTGTTCACAGTAAAAAGATAAAGAGGACAATGAATAAGCCCATTAGACAGCAGATTAAAAAAAAAACCAGAAAACCCAAAAACCCAGAAAAAAAGAGATCTCGAGCTGTGGAACTCATGTCTTCAGCATGTTGTACAGGTCACTGCTGAAAAGGCAGTGAATTTGAAAAGGTTTGAATGCAAAGGGAGGAAGATTACTCTATACTCGCCCTACGCTCATCTCCTTCCTAAGGCAGCTGTTACTAGCGTTGCTGGCTGCAGGGTACTGGGCTGAGCGGGCTCTCAGCATTTTCACTTTTTGCAAGTTATTCACAAATGGAGCTAGCTATTGTACAAACACAGCTAACTAGCTGTGCTATTTGTTAGAAACTAAATTCAGAGCTGGAAGGGACCTGCAGAGACTATTTAATACAACCTTCTTTGCACTGTGCCAGGGATAGGGGTATTTTGTGTAATATGTTTTTAAAAGTAACCTCTACTGAGCAAGATTCCAACAACAGTTTGGGTTGTTTGCTTTTCCCTTCTCATATTCAAAAAGATCTCTCTGCTATCTGATCTAAAACTTATTTCTTGCAAATTAAGGCAATTCCTTCTCATCTTTCTTATATTAGGAAAAAAAAAATGTATGAATAAACTAATTTAAAATGGGCTTACCATACAAATGAATATAATTGCCATCAAACCACATGGAGCATGTGCTGCTGGTCTGACTTCCATGCCCCCAGCTTCTGCAAATCAGGGCTTTCCTGATCTCCACACCCTTCTCCCTTTCCATTTTAATAAACACTTCACCTCCCCCACCTCATGCCAATCCCCTCTAACTTTTCTATAATGTGCACTTCATTTCCAAATCAGAGCCAGAGAACACAGTTCTTTTAAGTTTTCTATTGCCTTATTGTCTAAACCTGCTTTTTTCAATACCATCTCCCCACTGTTTCCCAGCAAGCTGCTGCTGCCATCTACCCCATCCGTCCGTAATGCCTGTCAGCCTCTGCTGATCGGCACGCACTGGAACTGCAGTGCAGTGAGCCAAACAAACCGCTTTGTGAGTGCATGTGTCAGGCCATATGTTGTACAGACTCCGTTGACACAAACAATTCTGAGTTCATAAGTAGTTTAACTGCTAAGTAGTCAGCATCCACTCTTGTGGGACTGGTCACCCAAGCTAAGGAAATTTTTTTTTGATTATTTCAGCAATCGCGAACATTTTAGACAGTGCAATAATAAAACATGAATACCAAATAGCAAATATTATTTCTAGTACACAAATTCTGTAAAAGTTCAGATAAAATACAGCCACTCCAAAAACATTTCCGAAAGCAGAATCATTCACAGAGGCTTGCAAACATCAATTAAAAAGTACTGTAAACATGGTTTATATGAATTATTCCTGGCAAATGATCAAATGTTTGTTATTCTTACTTCCTCTACATTCAGCTAACACTGTTTGTTGCCTAGGGCACTCTTGATCTAGAATCTAGAAAAGCATTTAAGCACTTATCAAACTTCCGTCTAATGGAAGGAAAACAGAAGATGTACATTAAAAAAACACATAGGAAGCAGCTATAGCACAACTCTCACACCCCAAATAAAATTGCTGTAGATAAAAAGCATATAATTATTTAACTCTTAAACTCAGAATAAATACACAGAAATGAAAAAACATCTTTATCTACTGAGCAGATGGAAAAAGTAGCGAACTTTCAAGTATTCCTTTGCACAGAGAGTGAATTTGTTTCACTGAAGTCAACTGAAAATATCTCTTTGGCTTTCACGAAGTGCGTGCTGACAAGAAACTGCTTTTATCCTTTTATTTGTACAGAATGTCAATCAGTACCTGAAATTGAAAGCTGACGTAGGATTCTTCTCTACTATTATTGGAAAAAATAACTGGCTTGAGGAGATTTACAGACAAACAGAATCTGTGATTTCCTGCAAATTTACAGCTCTCAGGATAGCTTCATTACTATGGGACTTACACACCCCATGCTTTTAAATGTATTTATCTTCACAGATAAATATGAGGTAGGGACGTGCTACGGATTTTGTCCTATAGACCAGGAGCTTAGTTTCAGAAATAAAGGTCACTTGCCAAAGCTCACACAGGAATGTTTTGTTAGAGCCATCTCAGATGATCCCCTTACCTCTCCGGTCCTCTTTTCTCTACCATGTTACCGGAGGGCAGTCCTTTGGGTGTGTGTCTTCTGGCTCCTTCTGCCCTAGATCTCCTGGCTCCTGCTCAAGCAGAGCTCCACGGCAATCACTTGCTGCTGAGAGCACCTGACACCAGTTAGTAAGTGCTACTCAATTAGGGGAAGAAGTAGTGGAATAATGATGGCATCATCCAATAACATTCAGGTTCTCAGCCTTAACTGACTTTTATTATTATTATCAAGAGCTAGAACTAGAGGAAGGAAGGTCTGTCAGTTTATACCAACTAAGGTGTTAACCTTTTAGCCACACAGTTGCTGATTTTAATGGACATAATTTTATCAAGGCATTAACTTGCTTTTTTTTTTGCATTCTATAAAAATAGTTTTTCCTGGAATTTCTTTATTTCCTCTCTTACAAAATGGACAATGTGCTGAAAACTGAATTGCATGTCTTTGTTCAGGCTATGGAATTTCTCTGGGTACTAGTGGCAGCCTTGTCACAACATTGGGTTTCACACAGATTAATTTACACAGCCTCACAGAGCCATAGGCCAGGATATGAATTTACATTGCACTAGTGATTTCTGCATTCACTCAGTGAGGATGCAAAAGCTTTGGCCTAAGGTCAGGGTGTGAGACTATTCTGTTACTCTATTCTATGAGAGCATCTACCTAGTGAGAGAGTGCAGCACAGTTCAACTCTCTAAATTCACGGTCCAGTCTAAGACACTGTAATAAACTTTTAGCAACAAGCCTTGTGTTCAAGCAACTGGCTTTTTAGACAGCTACAATGCAGCAGAAAAACAGAGCACACTAAGGAAATGAAAGTTTGCAGCGGCCAGCTTTGATTAATCACTGCTAATAAGTGTCAATAAATGAGTAGGTACATCAAATATGTCATTTAAAAATAGCTTTAAACAATAACACCATATATCTAAATTAGTAAATTAAACAATGCCTAGGGAACTCCCAGGCACTGGAACAGCACTGTTTATGCTGGTAAGCTGGTTTTGGCCCGAGCCAAATTCTGGAAGCTAGAGCCTTCCAGGAACCATTTCCAATAGGTAGTTCACACATATATGAGCATAAACAAGGGCTATTCCAGCTAGTCTCAACAGTAGCAATGTTCCTGTGCAGGTTTAATTTATTAGAACAGACATAGCCTAAGTGTGCCATTTTCTGTAACTAGGATCTCTTTAATTTCAAGAGTTTAACTTTTTTGAAGATACAGCTCTTCGGGAGTGCTGTTCAAATAGCTATAATTGAGAGGACTTTCCTTTCTTCTTTCCTCCTGAGAAGGACATAAGAAAAGAAAAAACATGAAAAATATTACCGAAAGAAGAGTAGGATGGAAATACACCTCATTGCAATATATAACAGATCAAATACACAGCAGAGGCCATAAATACCAATGATTAAGTTTCCCACAGTCCCTAGTATCACACAGTTCTCAGAACTGAATTTAGTTACGGTATTGATGAGGAACAAGATTATAAGGCTTGAGGCTCTTCTCTTGTTACGCTACAGGCAACGCACGCCATGTCAGGTGGCATTTAAGAACCTCCCTGGTTTTAATACTTTACTTAAGAGCTTTGACTGAGATTCTTTTGGTAACAGGATTTTCTTGTTAACTGCCATGTCCAATTATTTTGGAGTGATTTGAAACGCTCACTGAAAAAGGGAAAATTAGTGCCTGGAAGTCCCATGGTATGTGTGGTTCTGCCATACACACGCACAGACCAAAAGGTCATGCAACAGTTCTCCCACTGTCATTGTAATGCTCTTTCAAAAGGCCTCTTGCGTTGGTTCTCGTGTTGAAATTTTTTTTAAGGACACTCCAGGTTCACCAGAAAGGACAGAATTAATTTCAGCCGAACTTCCCTGTGCAAGAAAAACAAATGTTATTATCACTGCAGTATGCATCTGAGCTACACAAATACAAAATCAATAATATCAATATAATATCAGTAATAGTTCTGCTGATATTTTTGCTTATATTAACATGTTTCATTAACACAGTACTTTTTGCACACCTGAATCTATAGTGTTACTGCGTTTATTCTTATTATTAGGTAAGTTACATAGTATTTTAATTTTTAGTAATATTAACTTACGTGCTTGCAAAATAATTATAGCATCCAAAGTAACTCAGACAGATAAAACTCACTTGAACCATTCAATTGTCATGTCTGATGCAGGACCTTTAATGACAAAAACTGTCATTAAACGGGGAATAAAACTGCAAACCAGGAACCATTCCTACTAAAACCTGAGCAGGTACTACTCAGGAAGGGAGGTCAGCTGAGGTAAATTAAACCTTGATTACAAGATGATTAATTTTAAGAATGCCATCCAATGGCAAAAATACCCCAGTGGAAAAGCAACTACAGTGCAAATGAACACCAGAAATCTGAGTGAAAAGGGAAAAAATTGGGAAGCTGACATTGTATATTCTATAATATATACAGATAAATTACATACATAAACAAATATCCAAAGGTAAAAACTTGGACTTACCTTTGATTTTTTCTGTGCATACCAAACACCAATAATTACAAGAATAAGAAGGAACACAAAGGAAATGCTGATTCCTGCCACTAGAAGAGCAAAAAGAAAGGTACCCCTGACTAAGCCGTTAGAAGAGGAAAAAATTAATACCTACATTTGTGATGGATAATTATGCGGCATAAAATGGTTATGTGTGACACTAAAATCTAAGTCTTTATTTTTCCTACAAACAAAAATCTCATTCAAGTCTGGATTTGTACAGAAATGAACCAAGCATATTACAGCTCATTACAGTCAATGATATTTTGGCAGCGCAAAGTATGTGCTATATTAATATACCAACAGTTACTGCTGCTCACAATATTATTGGTGCTACAGATTTTACTGAAAGAAAAAGCCCCAAATACTAATTATGGTAATAAGAAAGTAAATTACTACGGTTTAGGCTAGCAGAGTGATATTCTTATCACTCAAATCACCAGAGAAATAGCATGATTTGCAATTAAGGAATGTCTTTAATACTCTTTCATAAAAACAGAGTTTTTCAGACTAATGTAGGTGAGTCCATCTATAGCTTTTGTTTTCTATAACCAATTGCAGTAAAAGAAGTTAGAAGTTCAAAACCTAGGTAAAGACAAAAAATATTTAAGCAGAAGTATATATATTGAAGTTGTCAACCTACCTAGAGTTGACAGATGTCTTTCTGTTAAAAGGAAAAGAATGAAAATTAGAAACATGAGAAGACTGTACAACTATGTGTCATGAAGCTAAAGCCGTTTTCCCTACCTTTTTTTAGGTGATTACAAAGCACCAAATTTACAGTCAGGTGTTAAAAGGAAACTAACTCGTTATTTCCTGCCAAAATAATAGATGGCAGCTATTAACTACTCTGTACCTACATTCACCATACTTGTACACTGATTTCTGTTTACCCTCCTTCATACGTGCTTTGCCTGTTTGGCAGGTAAGGCTTTGTGTGCCGGAGCACTCTCATTTATTTAGAGAGCTGTGCATTTACATATATTTATAATTAGTACAACTAAGTCCAAATCAGAACAGCAGCTTTCTTCAGATCCTACCATGCTGAACAAGGAAGAAGGAAGCAAGCAGATAAGACTGCTGCCGCCAAAAATTTCCTCCTTCTTTTTGCCTTTCTTGCATCTTCACCACTAAGCCTTGAGTAGTGTCTCAGCATAAGAAGCACAGAGAAGACACAAGGAAGAAAGAGGGCAGGTAAAATTCTTGACTTTTCAGCTAGCAACATTGCTCTGCCAGCTGCTTCAGAGACCACCACCCACACACACCCTCAAAAACGCAGGAATTAAGAAAGCATTAGCGGTCTGAAACCCTGGCCTGTACCTATAAAGTTTCACGCAGCGCATTGCTGTGATCGTAAGAGCAAAGATGGGGCTTGTGAAAACAGTCACTTCATAAAGCCTCCAGAAAGATCAGCAGGAGCAGGGTATCACTTGAGACCCACAGAGGCAGGTGCTGGTGGTCCTGCACACAGGGGTGTCACAGAAAGAATGAAGACACTTAGCAGAGAAAGGCCCCATAGACCTGCTATTATCTTCCTCATCGGCTTTCTTCCTTTAGCACAGAATACCAAGCTATCCACTAATCATGAAAACTGCCTGACATTTTATACTAAATGAGGTATTTTCTGCTTCTTGACAGACAATTGTTTAGGCTGCGTTATTTGAGATGTCTGAAATAATTTGTTGTGCTTCAGCTTCCAGCTCTGTAGAAACAAGGGGAAACCTGTTTAAATCAATCACAGGATTATAGTGCTGCTAAATTGGTTTGCAATTGCAATTTTTTTAAGGCTTTTGGATATCAAGAGTCATTGGGTGGAAAACAACAGTGGAAAAATGGAACAGTGTATTCAGAAGACTTGGATGTGCACACTGAGGGAAGAACTGAACCAGGATTTGTAGGAAGCAACAACTTAAAAAACAGACCTGGACTGGGATCACTCCCATGCGGTGGTGTTTCTGTTTCAGGAGCTTGTGTGACTTTGGAAGCAGGTGAGAGACTATGTGATGATGGTGTCGTTTCTTCAGGTAAGAGACTATGTGATGATTGTGTCATTTCTTCAGGTGAGAGACTGTGTGATAATGGTGTTGTTTCTGTTGTGGCTTCTGCAGCAACATTCATATTGTTACAAAGATATCCTAAAATTAAAAAAAAAATTATTGCTGGAGTATGCCATACCATTTATTATTAAGGTTGTTTCATAATTTCCATTATAAAATCCTGCTTTCAAATGCTCATAACTTGGACAATGTTGCCTGCTGCTTTACATTTGGAAGGTTTCCCTCCATCTGACTTTTCTGTATGAACATTTCAGTTGAAATTCTTAGGACGTTTCTCAGAAAAAGTTCTGAAAAAACAAGACTGTCATTTACTCAACTTAAAAAAAAAAAAAATTTCATAGATATTCTTCTCGGATGTTGCTTCCTTGCTTTGGAGTAAGAAAATGAAATCCATAAAGGACTAATAGCAGAGCTATAGCCTTTACTAGATTTGGGCAATCTGAAAATGAGCAAAACCATTTTCATTTGCTTTGATGGGGCTCAATAGGATACGGCAGCTAAATTCACCTGGGATATTTACCAATACTTATCCTCACTCTCACTTTTCCTCTTGCCCTATAGGCTTCTCAAATGGGAAGCAATCACATTAATACAGATGATGACACTCATTAGCTTGCTTTAGTTACCAAATGCAAACACCCTTTCTTTCACATTCCTCCTCAACTTCAATTGCGAATTAATGAAAAAGGTCTGGGCAAGGGGTGAAAGATACTTTCCCTGAACTTCTGAATGACAGGAAGAGAGGAAAACTATACCATTTGTTAAGTTATTGGAGCATTAAGCAGGTGCTTTCTTACACAGTCTCAGCTGTGACATGAAAAACAGAACCAAACCTCTTCTATGGAAGCAAGCTTAGCCAGTGAAGTTCCAGGAGGTTCCACATGGGAAGTAATTGACTCTGACACAGCACAGGGGGAACAAAGCTGTGCCACGTGAGATTTTTGGACATACAAGTTAAAAAAAAAAAAAAATTAACACCATCAAACATCTTACATAATTCTGGTCTCCCCTGAGATCTTGTTATTTATAAAGTTGTATATAAAAGAATTATAGCATAATGTCCAGACATAACATCCACAGCTCCTCTGGAAGGGAGAAAACAGATGAACCCATGATGTTGCAATAAAAACAAACAGTATTTAGAGGCAGATGCTGCCTCTCTTTCTGAGAATATGCTGCACTTGTTAGCAATGGGTTTAAGTTGCTCAGTGTTTAGGAGAAAAAACTTGCTTTGTCATTTTGAAGCTTTCATAGGACTGTGCCAAGCAGAGCACAGCCCTACAGAGGGGGCCTGATGATACACGTATCTCCATGAACTCCTTTGAAGAGGGATGGCATAAATTCTCAGCCAGGCTTGTGCTCTTGAGAGCAGATGTACATTCATGATAAGAAGGTCCATTAGCCAACCCCCTCCACCTCTTACCACCTTCTTAAATTCTACTTCTGTTGCTGCCTTTAGTGGGAGAGAGATGTAAAGAAGAAAGTGCTTTATTTTTTTCTTCTTCACAAGGAAACAATGGTCTAGTGAAAATTTATGAAACTGATACAATTGCTCACAAATTCTAACTGCTAAATATAAAATAATTTCATTATTGTGTAATATTAGACACAAATTATATAAGAGGTCTCTCTTATATCATGTCCAGTCACAAATTCTGAGTATTAAACATAAATATTTTCATTAGACGGAAATGATAAAAGAGGCTGGGGTCCTGCCAGTCCAAGTAATGCAACTGGTGCAGTTGGGAAGAAGTTCATGAAATTTGCAGAGTGAGGTACCATGCCTTCTCACTTCTACTCAGTAAATTTACAAAGTCTTTGTGGGACAATTAGGAAGACCTGGTGCTAATTGTTAAATGGCCTGAAATAATTCAATTTTTTTGCCTTCTTTGCAGCATCACTGAGATACTGCCACTGCACCTGTAACTCTCTCTAGTTCTACTATTGATTGTTAGAATACTGATCATTATTGATATTAACATTTATTTTTGTCATTCATTAATGAATCTATGATGACTAAAGTTGCAAGAAGTCTTACCTTTTGTTGGCACGTCTGTCTTTCTGTATCTGCAAGGGACTTTTTTAAAAATACAACAGCCTAACTTACTCTGGAAATTTTATTATTAGGTCTGCTACAGATATTTGTATGGCAAAATAATTATATGCTTTTTAAATGAGTTATATCTTACTGATAGAGATGTAACTAAAGTAATCATTCATGTGCTACAATATAATAATGCACAGAGAAAACCTTCAATGATTGTACAATGACTTATAGGTCAAGTCATATGAATTAACATTTAGAATATACTTAGGAATATCTTCAAAAAGTAATCACAAGTATTGAAGAGAAGGTAATAGCTGAGAAAACAAATATAAAGAAATGTTCACTCACCTGTAAACAACAGAATGAATATAGGTATTGCCTTACACATCTTCATTTTTGCCCTTTGTATCTGGAAAAGGGCATAACCAACAGAAAACAAGCCCAAAAAATCCCCAGGTCAGTGTCCCCACAGCAAAGAAGCTGTGGTCGTTACCCCTTGAGGCAACAGCCCTCAAAAGCCTAACCCTGCTGCACTTATCAGTTCTGAGCTGCTTATTGGCTGAATCAGACTCTTTCCTAAAACAGCTGGTACAAAGGCTTAGATGCCTCATAGGCATCCTGTGTAACTCCAGGAGCATTGGGATGTACTGGAAAGAATTTACTTACTCCCAAGTGAAGTGTGCAGGGAGCACAAAATTTATGAAACCAACAGCAAAATGACAAGTTTTATTCATATGTAAAACAAGTTCTGAACTGCGCATTTACTAAAATACTCTAGTCGCGATGAGGATATTCTCCCATGTCGCACCTACACAGAGACTTTGTGTAGATGTCAAAGCTCTTTGTGAGCAGGGAAAATGTATCCTTTCACAGATGGAAAAGCCTGGACACATGGAAGTGAAATGCCTGTTGATCACAAAAGGCAACCATTTTCTTTTGCACTAGTCACAGATCATAATACGTTCCTAAATATTCAGTGCACCATAAAAATAAGTAATCAAAGCAAAAGCATTGCCAGCCTGTGAAGTGTAATGATTAGTCACATACCTGGTTATTTAGGGTCATTTAAATAAACAGTATTAGGCCTTCCATAGCTGCTTCCCGAGTGCATCTCAAAATTGTTGGTCAGTGCTCCAGGTGGTGTGACAGAGGTATGTTCTTCATCTGAGGGTATATCACAAATGATGCTGAGTTAACTACTGATAATTTGAATAAAAAGGGAATAAATCTGTCACGTAAAAGGAACTTGCTTGACAAACTATCATCAAAAATCTCACCCTTCTTCTCTGCTGAGACTATTTTTTTTCAAAGTATACAATAGTACAGCATGGAATACTTGTGTCTCCATGGACTCATGCAGTGTACTACAACTCATTGTTAGTCGGCTTTCCTGGATGTTCCTCAGCCATGAACCTCCACACATGAAAAACATGCCAGTTAGACTTTCAGGGGTGACAAGTTCCTGTCTCACCAAATATTAACAAAAAACCCCACAACTGTTTACATCTCTTTGTATGTATAAAATGCCAAATGGCACTAAAACCAAGCAAACAGTAGTAACAAGCATTTGGACAGACACCTCCATTCCACAAGACAGCATAATGCTTACAACAACGTTACACTAACAGCTTTTTTTTTTCAGTGCACACATCCTTATCTTTTCTTCTGAACATTTCTTTATCAGGTCATAGCAGACCTTTGTGGTAAGAAATGCTGGCACAGAGTTTTCTGCCTTACAAGTCTATTGCTAATCAGCACATGAACCTACTTTCATTATGCATCCCTTTTCTTTCAAAGACTGCTCCCAAATTATTGTGTAACAGACGTTTTCTTCTCAGACTTTGTTTGAAGAATATCTCCAATAACAAATATTTTCTGTCCCTTCTAATAATACCTTAGGAACATTTTTATTGGAGTAAGAAATTAAAATATTCATGCACCTCCTGTGTACACCAAAAAAAGTATTCATGCAAATTCCCTACACAAGTGGAGAACCACAGCTCCTTCTACAGCCAATGGAGAGACGCAAATCAGAGGGAGAGCCCTAAAAAGGCATTGTGACTTTCTGAAGTGCCAAAGCCTGTCCATCAGTTCAGATGGATCCTAGGAAAGACTGGCTTCTTCTGCCTGAAGTCTGGCCGTCTAGTTAACTTGTCTAAAAGCTGCCTATTCTGCCTACCTTTTCTACCTTTGGACACTCACTTGTAAACACTGAGGAGGGAGAAGGTACAAATAATGAATGCACCTACCCGCAGGAAAGGAAGAGGGTATATAAAATGTGTAGGATGCTCATTTGCAACTAAGCATAACAGAAAGCTTTCCTTGGACCACAGAGGAGCTCTGTAACCCATAAAGGTCAGCTCTGTTACTGACGGTGCTTCTGGTTCCTCTGGCTTAAAGGGTAAAACCCTCAAGCCCACTGTTCCCTGACAAAAATATCTCAGTACTGACGAAATCTCTTTCCAATATCCACTTTATAAAATGGTACCAAAAACCCCAGACCTCCTCTTTAGGAGAGACTCTTCATCTATGTGACCTGACTTACCAGCGACTACTGATCCCTATTTTTTCATGACTTTTGCTGAATTACTGCCTGTCACATAAGCACTTTCAGAAGGAGGGACTGGGGGCGAAGTAGTATATATAGGAGAGACGCTTCCATCTCTTTACAGAGATCAAAAGTTTAAAGGAGAAATGTTTTTAATGCTTTAGGATCACTGTGCATTGTGCCAAATCCATATCCAATAAACATCATGCCTACTAGATCACCTACACTTTGCTGAATGATGGAAGTTCTACACAGTGTTACAAAAGAGGGAAAAAGTTATATACATATATGCATGTGTATATATGTTTTTTCTAACTTTCTCTTACACACTGACTTTGGAAAGTTCAATTTGTAATAAACAGTGCCAGTTAGATGGCCAGGTACTTATATAGTTGGTGGCTACTCTATCTCCATTTCTCCTCACACTTTGCAGCAACCAATTAGATGTTATGCCACAGGTACAGGTCCTTTCCCAATTAGCTCCTCTCCTAAATTCTGAGATTTGCTTTGTTTGCTCCTATTAGAATTGCTTGGGAAAAAACCCCTACAATCTATTTTTTGTTAGAATGTTTTCATTTTGAAACAGTTTGGGGAATGGTTCAGTTCTGATACATCTCTGATAGAAAACCATTTAATTGCTGCCTGCCTAGAAAGCTGTGCTCCCAGCGTTTGCCACTTCACAACAGACATACACATGGATTCTTTTGGACATGGGAATGCACAGAAGTCAGGCTCATAAGCAGCCTGATGACAGGTAGCCCCGCAGTCAGGATATTTAGAGTTCCCAGGTGTATTATATGCAAGAAACAAGTTTAGAAGTTTTAACTCAGAAGGCATATTTCCCAAGATTTCCATCCCTTTGTCATCCGGAGGCTGAAGTGAGCCTTGAAATCCTGGGATCTGTGGGTCAGCAATATTGTAAAGCTGCATCTGTGGCACTCCACATTCCAAAAACAAAGTTAGGTGCTTAAACTGAAGTCATGTATCTCTGAAATCAAACACGATACAAAACCTATGGCAAATCAAATAGAATTGCTTTGTTTTGTAGAAGTTATTTATATATGAATTTGGCCATGCATGCCAAATTTTATTTATTCTCAGTAGAAATCATAGAAACAGTAATTAATCTAATGGACTTTTTTTAAATTAAAATAGTGGGCAGTAGTTATTATAGGCTGTCTGTCTAAAAAAATACTTGATGGACACCATATGATTCCACATGGTCTACCAGAATGTGCACTGCCATACAGTGGGCACTCTACAGATTGCTTCACCAGGAAACAATGCTTATTTAAGAAATGCTTGCGCCTCATATCTCTGACTCTATATACCAGACACATAGCCTATAGAGATCTGGATTCAAGCACAACTGTCTGAATGAGTGTTTAGGACTCATTTGACCTCATCCCAGGCCAGTCAGTTCAGGTTCAATTGTAATTCTGTTCTCAAACGCAGGGATGAAGTACTAGGAGACAGGCTGTTAATGTCTTTTCCTTTCTCCCTTGCAGGGAATGCGAGTCTCCCCTGAAGGTGGCACCATACACAGATCTTCCCCACAGAAAATCAACAGCCAGTGGAATTTTTATCGACTGGTTATTGACTGTTGAAGAACAGATGAATTTTGCTTCTAGTGTGATTTTATGATCTTGATCGTTCTTTCAGTTCCTCTATCTCTCTTAGAGCCCATATTCTCTATAGAATGCTCGTAATCTTCATGCCTGTGAATCTCTCTACTCTGGTTGCCATATCTTGCATTTCTGAAATCTGCTGTCATTGCCATTGCTAGCAAGAATGCTAGAGTAAATCTAGTCTTCTAATTTTAAGAAGTGCTGCAGCAGCAATAGATGCACTGTATGACAAACAACAGTGATTTAAGAAACAAAGTGGAAGTGGGGGAGAAAATTCAGAAAGCCATCTGTAAACAACTTTGCTGAAAGTGCAAAATTAAGAAGCATTTTGTCAGCTCAGTTCTCCCTAGTAAGTAGTGTAAATATCTGGAACCCTTCTTCAATCCTTCTCAATTCCATATTCTCATTTGCAGTCATTTTCTTGTCCTCACACATTCCAATATAGCCACTCAGAGACTCCTGAAGTGACAGCAAACATGGATACAAGCAACAGACAAATAATTAGCCAAGAAAATAGACCACATTCATGGCGGCAGCAAAGTCTCAGCACCCCAAGGTTCAGGTGAATACAGGCCACTCGGTGAATGTACAATTGAGCTAAGGTAATGCAAGGAAGAACTTAAATCGGTACACTTAACAACTCTTCATGTAAGTACATTAATCATCAGTAACAAAGAGTTATCTGCAGTGATTGCCATACTGCCAGCATGTGCAATCCTGCCCTGGAGGAAAGATCAGCTATTAGCATCAGTGGAGTTGCATTAGCTACTGCCCCTGAGGAACTGAATTGTAAAAGGTAAGAGTACCATCAAGTATGAAGAACAAAAAGCAATGAAGCATAGTATCTTACTACTATAAAAGTTGCCTCTTCTCTTTCTGTTAGCCTATAGAAGTAATTCTGTTTAACATAAAATGAAAACTTCTAGCTCTGTGGGACAGAAAGCTTGTCTCCAAATTTGTGCATAAAGAAGCTGGCTTCTATATGCTGTAAAAATCAACTGTCTTTGGCAATAAATGTTCTTGGCAACAAGTACTGGAGAATATTATGAAATTATCCTTTCGGAGTAACGTGCAAAATGTCTGAAGAGTTAAATGTTTTTCCAGTGACATCAGTGTCACGTGATGATAAAACAGCTTGTTACAGCATTTAAAAAGCATACAGCCTGAAGTTCTAAAATTTTGGATTTCTGCAGACTAATATTGCCAACAGGAAAGCCCAAGTCATAAGTTGAAAAAACCTCCTTTATTTGCCCTTGCACCTCATGGTAATGCACGTTATGTCAAAACAAATCAATGTGTGATTCTTTCCATCTTCTAAACAGACCTCTTAAAGTTAATTTAAAAAAAGAATTCACTAGGAAGCACTCACATGTCTCAGTGTTACCAGCACTGCTTTGCATCCTACATAGCAGGTTAAGTTCTACTTACAGCATTTGATTATTCTTATTTTCAATAGTGCAGAACCCTCCATATATTTAGAAACTTCTCAAGTATCACGATTGCAAATAGCAGTTTTTGCATCACGTGTCACAGACACTGGTTTTCATGTCTACACTACTGTATGTGGCTGGGAGCTGTGAATGATACAAAGTAGCAGATTGGTATGAACAGAAAATTATTATTGGGAAACATAATAACCATTAAATTAGAAACTGTATTACATTTAATGATCTACTCGCAAGATGGCTTCTATTTACTCATAGAACAGTAAGTGGCATACCTCCTAAACAAACAGACCTTTGTAACAAGGTATTTCCTAGAAGGTAACTGAAAATCATTGCTGCTACAGATTAAGTCATACACATTGTAGTCTACCGGTCTCTTTTTCTGGTCCTCATACATATATACACGTACACCCTTGCTTATAGTTCTTTTTCCAGGTGATGCTAAGGAGGAGCTCCAGCGCTATCCCTGCTGAATTTTCCACAAAACTCTTCCACTGAGGAAGCAGGGCTTATTCCCCTGAGGAAGGAGCTGCCAGGATCCCTCTTTTGCAGGTTTTCATGGAGCTGGTTGCCATTCCTTGCTGACTCATTCAGCACTCTTGTTACACAGTGCCAGCACCCACAACTGAGATAACTGAACGGAGCAGACTTCTTGAATCTCGGTGGTTTACGAGCAACACGGTTGTCACATGTGGAAGAAATTTTGCATAGTTTAATTTGCAGCGACTTACTGGTAGGTTCTCTCTTGAAAATTTATGCAGCGCCTAGCGGATGTAGGAAGTGGAGGTAAGTAGTTCATTCCTCTTCCTGCTTACCTTGGCATAACTACTGACACCACACAAGAAGTCTCAGTATTGTGGACAGCAAGCAGAAATCACTGCTGTCTTCTACCTCATATTTGGAGAACTTCAAAATCCATCTTATTAGCTTTGCCTTCTCAATGAAAAGTAACACGTTGGCCTTTTACATTAACTCATTGTCCCAGCTGTCTGTACAAGGGCACCAAACGTTGTTTAATCTGAAGAAACTGCCCTCTTCAATACTAGGAACTGCTGATATGTATAATGCAAAATTTCTGTCTCAAAGCATTTTTAGTTTCATTTAGGTCTGTCCTGTTCCTCCTACCTGCCAAAACTATAGATTCCCCGTAACGCCTACAGGAACAGAGGTGATTGATCTGTGTGTTGAATTAAAATCCCTCGAAGGTATTCCACAAAATGATCCCATTTATTGAGGAAGGATCTTTCACAGGCCTGGTGAAAAACTAACCCCTAAACCAGCTGAAAGTTTGCCTCCTGTAGCAACAGCTCTCATTTTCATGCTTCCATGTTTGTTTTACAGTGGCATAGTCCTTCCTTCACAGACTGCAGGTAGGAGTTTGAATTCAGCACCATATACAAGTTGCTGAAGTGAGAGACTGTCAGCTATTTATTTTTTCACATATGAGCATTTCACTCAGGAACTATAAAATGCCTCATCCTCTCTGCATTTTGTAACGGAGAATAACATTGAGCCCCTTGTGTTTTAGTTCCCTTGATCTATTGACCACACATTTTAAGGAGAGGCTGACAGCTAGCATGTCAGTTATTTTCAGATATCTGTCTCTGTCAAATTCAGAAATCCCAAGAAAATAAACGAAGTGCAGGATTATAAATACATGTGAAATCAGAGCTGTCATCACTCTCAAGGATTTTCCATTGTGCCTGCTGCACTATTTTTAAGCTAAGATTTCCCAGATGTGTAGTAGGAATGTTTAGAGAGTAAAGCATTTCATTTTTCTGATGGCTGCAACATTCTTAAATTTAACCTATTCAAAATTGGGGTTTGTGACCGATTTGTTTTTCTCAATTGTATAAGTGGAATAGAATAATAAAAACAAAGTTTAGCAAGCCTTCATAGCTCTTGATGGCCTGAAAGCTGTTGTTTCAAATTTTCAGGTACGCTTAGTTATTTAGAAGAATAAACTGTGACAGAAACCCCCTGAAAGGGTGCTCCTCGTGTGCTCACCCGGGTCTTCAGAGGTCAGCACTGGGTCTGCATTGCTCTGAGCCACAGAGCAGCAGAGCAGGAATCACACTCCACATCGTGCTCTTTCTGCTAACCAGTGGTTTACTGAATGCAGCTCAGACAAGACTGATTTAAGTTACAAGTTTTAATTCTGATTTAAAATAGGAAGAAGGAAATTTTATCTAAAACGTTTATCTTATTTTACCCTGCTAATTGATATAACTGAATACCTCCATCTTTCTAGTCAAGCAGGAGGATAGCTATACATTTTAATGTAAGTAAATATAGTTTGAACATACTTAGAACCCTAACTTTTATGCTGGTTGAGAATGTTGACCGACCTATTTTCTATATCCCCTAAAATGGTTCATTTTTACTTGGTTTTTTTTTTTGTCAAACTGCACTTGGAAGGAAATTGGATTCCAGCTGAAAATAGTACAGAGCCTCTGCACTGTGGGGTCTATTCTATTCTAGAACTAGTAGACCTTATATCCTTACATTCATAATGAGTCATCTTGTGATTTTCACTCTCATTCAGGCTCAGACTATGGATGATCCAGTCACTAACACAATCTTAAAGGCTGGAAATATCCCCTCTGAATCCTCAGAAGAGGCTGCTATTGTCAGAGTAGGTCTAAGGTACCCACAGCCTCCAGGTGCTTGAACAGTGTTGCCCCACCAGAATAGTGTTTTGGCTTTCTTTAAAACACCAGTAGTGCACATTTACTATCTGAGTACTAATTTTCTGTGTAACTTTTTTTTTTTTTTTAAATTTATAGCAATGACTCAAACTAAATTCCCATGCTTCAGATTCAGCTGTATTTGGCTGCTAGGTATGACATGGGACATATGGCAGATATGTGCCTTCTAGAGTATAAGGGTACTGTAAGACATGCCAAGTGGCACTACACATGGTGGGCAACTGAATGAAGCACCTACAGGAAGCCTAGTAATAAACTGCTGTAAGAATAAGCAGGAGGATTACTATGATAGATCAATTATCCCCAATTTTTTTTTTTTTCACAGACTCTTCTGAAAAATGGGGACTGATGCAGGTTTCATCTTCATTGGGTTATGTCAGGTATGACAGGCAAATTGTATGTTACAAGCAGGGATGATGAACAGGCTCGCAGGGGCAAAGGGGCTAACTACGGCAATGCGCTTCCCTTTCTGTGACACATGAATCAATATACACTGATAGTAAGTTGTATCCCTGTACTGCTTCCAAAAGCATGTCTCTTGTGTTCCTTGGGCAACGCGTGCAGCTCTCTGGATCGCTACCACCTTGCAGTCAGTCCCTAGTCAGGGGACGACTGCTAGACAGCCAACATGGTAACAGGATAAAAGGGTTTACCATAAGAATGTTCTGCTCACGTTTGAATTAAGATTCAAGCTGTTTCCTATGCCTTTATTAAAATAAAAGAGTTTCCCCATTCCAAAGTTTTGCTGTACTTTGTATACAGTCAGCCACTGTAATTTACTGTCCTGTTAAGTTCTTATATAAGCTGCAGAAAGCTTAAAAGGTTGTAGCTAGGTGGCTTGTGTTCACTGCCCATAGTCATCACATTACGTCAGAAATGAAGTCATGTAATTGCCTTTGCCACCCAACACACAGATTTTAAGATTTCACTTATGTCTCTCGATGTGTAAGTGGATTTGGCATGGTTTATATTACAGGGAAGACTAGCTTCTGTGTACACCTCGTTTTCTTCCCACACCCTCTCTCTCTCTCACACATACATACACTGGCTTTTACTCAAGAGATGTTCAATAACTATAATGCTGAAGTTCTTTGACCCCAGGCCATTGCCCCTCTCGGGACAGAACAATAAACAATTGAAACAGTTTTAGGCATCTGGTCTCTGCAGAAAACAGCAGAACTCTGCAGAAGATGTCTGTGCGGTGACGAGTCAGATGTAGGCAAGTCAGAGTGGCAACCTACAGAGCCTGCATGCTGACCTGTGTGCTACCACCTCATAGGAAATGTTCATTCTGCAACAGCAATGGCTGTCCGCAACACTGAGCCTCTGTAGCTTACACGCTTGACATAATGCTGCAGGAAGATGCCTTCATTCATCCAGGATTTTCAATTAAGAATCCATTTCAGGATCCTTCCCTTTTAAAACATAATCAGAGAAGAGGGCAACTGCCCACCTCTTCTGTAAGATATTACATCTCAGAGCACTCAGAGATTCAATTCCTTTATCAATATGAGAAGACTCGAGTCCACGTTGCCAGTGTCCTTCACCACCAACAAGGAGACAACTGTGAGTCTTTCTTTTAAAACTGGATTACAGTGCAGCAAAGTGCTTAAGAATAGTGGACAGGATGTGAGAGCAAAACTTCTCGCTGTTGGTCAGGGTACAGTCTTGGAGGGAGAGATCTGAGATTCACAGCCCTGCTGTAAGCATAATTTCTGTACTTTATCTTGTTTCTATTACAATACATACCTACAAAGTATTAATGCATACATTCAGTTATTAACTCCTTTATATATAATTTTCTAGTACTTCTCTCTAGTATGCTTCTCTCAGAGCATAGTTTAATACACTTGTTAACACTGTTAAACATGAATTATTTGTTATTTGCACATCACCAAGTTAACATTAGCCAAAGAAAATTTCTCATTACTTAAAGTACATGACGTACAGAGATCCAGTTCAAGGGAGACATCCACACATCCTTTAGAAGCTAGATCTACCAAGGCGTTTTGCCTAAGTGACATGGAGTGCCTGGGCCTTTGTAACTGCCCATCGCTTCCACAGATGACAGGAGAGCTGTGAAGTTCAGAACTGCCTTGCAGTTTGATCTCCATTCAACAATATTGTTGTGAAGAAAATGCACAAGATACATTTTCCTCTCTTTATGCCTTCCCATAGGAAACAACAGCCTGATCTCATGTCACAGTGTGTCATAATAACTAAAATCTCAAGCTCTGAACCATTGTGGTCTTTGGGTGGGTACTTAGGCATCCCATTGTCTCAGCTACGTTCCAACCGGCTAATACACACCTTACCTAGTTGAGCCCCATGCGCAGCTTGAAGGCCATCTTGAGCCTCTGCCCTGTAGTCTGCACTGGCTGAAGCATGACATTTCCAACGTAGCTTTGGTTCTTTTTCACAGAGTGAGGAAGCGACAAATGCCTGAAACAGATGATCCGAATGTGAATATTCTTGCACAGTGTTCATTTTTACAAATAAGTAATTTGCTGCAGTCTTAAAATTAGCATAAATCTTTTTGCTTCCCCTAATACACTAAGTTTCTGTATCATTATTTTGCACTTAAAATATTGCAAACTGAAAGCCGATGTCAGAATTTTTAGCACTGAAGAAAAGGACGCTACTGTATTTCACGTTCTTGCAATGAAACGATTTGGAGAAGCTTTGAATACCTGTTCTCTTCCTTGGGCACTAGAGGTCACCAGTGGTACAGACACGGGGAAAGGGATCGGGTTTATGATCTTCAGCAATACAGACAGAGGCCTCAATCCCTCTCCTGTGACTTTAATTTAAGTTGTTACTGGAAGTCCTTTGGCATCTTGATTTTTGGAAGAGCGAGAAGATTAAACTATTTCTTTCAAGCGCGATACGCCTCAGACATATAGCTCTGTATCTATTTGAAAGGGATGGGTGTCTCTTGGAAATATGATTTATTCGTCCCTCTGATACTTGAGAGTTCCTTGGCTGATACCTGCTGTATTTGAGCTCTGAGTAATGTTGTTGAGACAGAACCACAGAACACCCAGCAGAAACACATGTTGTTTCAAACGAAACAGCATGGCCCATTTCAAGAAAGAAACAGTGCTCCTTTACTGGTTCCATGTGTGGCGTGTGAAGGGTTCACTGAAGCAGAACGTTCAAGAACACCACTTGCGTTTTTTTTTGACTAAGAGACCACACCATCTTTTAATACATTCAGGACTTTCCATTTCTATAAGCAGTGCTTATGACAAAATACCCCAAGTCCTCTTGCATGTGAAGAGGCTCAGAAATGCTTAGAAATCTATGCTAAAGCACAGCCATTCCTTAGAGAAAATATATCCAGCTTTTAACCTCTAAAAGACGGAAATTTGCTTAAAATACTTTTTATCAGATCAGTAGTTAAATTTAACAACCATCAAGTTTCTATACTCTATCAGCTATTTATATAATACATGATACTAATGTAATCCTAAATAAGAAGCAGGGGTTTTTAGCAATTATAAAAGTGTTGAACAAGTACAGTGTAATAAACATACTACTGCGATTATGCAGACTGACTATAATCAAACAGTACTACCTAACAGAAAGTCTTCTTGGCGCGTCAAAAGTTATTCCCAAGTTAAATATCAACTCAAAGATTGTTTTGTCAAAAGATTTCATAAGATTTTGGATATTAAACCTATCACAGATTGAAATTTTGGTGAAAAGTCTATTGAAACTATAAATCCTGAAACCTGCAGTAAGTAGCAATACCACACAGGCTTTTTTCATGCTCGCTTTCTTCACCTACGTTTCATCTAACTTTGAACTCCTTTTACTTTGAGGTGCAGTACACAAAGAATTTTTTAAGTTCCACAAAGTTAAAAATTAGGCAGGCAGGAGAAATCTTACCCTTGAAAGAAGTAAAAACAACTGGACACTATATGCTACATATTTTCACTACTTTGTTTAAAATAGCATATTGATGCACTTAAAACCCTTCAGATCTGTGTGTTATTTATGATGCTGTAAACATACAGAAAAGCATGAAAGTCACATTTTCCACTGCATCCAAGGAGACAAATTTAAAATTACAGCTATTGGAAATCTGTTTTACGAGCTGTGTGAAAGGTGTAGTTAAATGCAGTGCTATAAACTTTGGTCTACAAGCCCTACGTATTGCAACTCCTAGATAGTGTTAACAAAAAGAAAAATCAAACTAGATTGAGACTTCTGGCTACATTCTAATTTTTCTACATCCTTCTGAAAGGAATGTGAAAGCTTATGTGAATCTAGCCCACATCTTACACATCCTTGTATTAGCAAGACACAAAATAAGGATACTGCAATATACAAGTTAATGCACTACTGATGATCAAAGGTAAGGAGGGAAGACAGCTCTGCTCAGCAGGAAAGACTGTCAAGGCGTTGTGTGAAGCTTTGTGAGTCAGGCAGCAGATCTGGGACACAGAACTTGGTGGAGGGCCTCTTCTTGTGAGCTCCTGCAGCCTCTGCTCTTGGGCTTTTTTCATTTCTCTCCTCCCCCTTCTCTCACTAGCCCACAGCAAATGTCAGCTAAGTGTAACCAGAGCATAACACGGCATACCTTCGATACTGCCACGCCTGTGCCCAACCCAAGGTACCTCTTACACCAGGACAAACGCACATGGGAAGGAAATGAAGCACCAGCAATAGCGAAGAACTGTGCTTGCATGGGGCATTCACCATGGGGCAAATCTAATTCCTTTCGGCTTCTTTTGGGCAACCCATCCGTGCGACACGGCATCAATATGCATCAGACAGAGTCTTTACCTCCCACAGTATTTGTCCAGTATTTTTTTACTCAGTGCATTTGTAAAAAGGCTGGTACCAGTGAAGAAAGGGAGTTAGATACTGGATTATGAGATACAGCTCAGCAATCACTCTACAACACCAAGAAGTTAGCTTTCACTTGGATCAGTTCTCTGTTGCCTGTACCCTGTAGTCAGGGAAGTGTGTGCTGTATCGGCACACATGCTGTTGCTGGCACAAGACAGCAAACCCAGGAAGGGACGGATGGAACCAACCCTTTTGGCAAAAGTCTGAATTAGCTTGACAGAAAATTCATCACTGAACTGTACGTATTTTATGAATATGCCCATGAAAGACAGAAGTTGGCATCAAAAGAAATGAGAGTGGGCCTTAAATTTCCCCTTTAACGTAAAACATCCAGAGGTGTTGATATTCAGGATATGCTACTAAGCTCATCCCATGCCTTTGTGGATGTGGGTCTCAGCAGAGGGTAAGGGTATTAGCATATGAGATGGGGCTATGTAGCTGGGCTTGAAGAACCAAGGATTTTTTCTTTGTTGATCTCAGGGAAGCTTCTGACATTTTTACTGTAATAATTTACTACAGTTTTCATATTTGGTGAATATATGTAGGTCCTGGAAAAGCTCTTCTGTATTTACTTAAATCTACTATAAATAAGGCTCATTTACCTTCATCCACCCATCATATAGCTCTGGAACTAGAGGAAGTAAATATTGGACCTGGCAAATACAATATTTTTTGCCTCTGGTCCCTTCCCATTTTCTTAACTTTCATCATCTTCCAAAATTATGTTTCTATTTCAATTATTCAGTTGTTGTGTTAGTTTTTTTCTTTCTTTTTTTTTTTCCCCTAAAAAAGTTTGCTTGATGAGAAAGCTCTGTTCAGCTGGAAAACAGCACTCTGATTAGAAGAATATATGGTCAGATTGGTGAACCCAACCGATGGGCCAAGTGCATCAGTTTTCTGATTCTTTCCTCTAAGCAGCAGAAACCCTCACTGGTTTCCACAGAGGATCAATGTGTTTCTCAAGCCCTTAGCCTTTGCACCGACCTTGCAGAGTAAGGGAGTCTACTTGGGCATTTGTGACTCTCTCTAGCTTGTCAGTAGCTCCTCTCGCCTGGGTCAAAGTCTGTACTCAAAGACAAGAGGCTGCACCCATCGCCACATTGGCTCAGAGGAACCTGGCTGCTCGTGTTTCTTAAGAGCTCTGGCTTGCTGAGTACGTCAGGGTAACTTTTGGCACACATAAATTGCTTAGACTTGAGACCTGAGCACATAGCCCTGCAGCGTCAGGGAGGTGACAGAGGTGGCTTAGAGCTCCCCATGAGCTTTGTTCATGAACCTTAGCGTGCGTTTCCAAAGGTGTTAAGGTTTTCCACCAGACTTGTGCCATACCAGGAGTGAAGTTAGCCATCACGGTTACCTTTGCTGTCAGAGCCCCTGCAGTCAAGGCAGGAATGCAAGTACAGGCTGATAGCCAGCTATCCTGAGACTGTGTAGTTGCTGGACTTCAACAGAAATCAACTTGTAACACAGACACGATGTTGGTGGGGGAAGGGACAGCACTCTATCCATGGCCACCCACTGCCTAGAAGAAGTCTGGCAACAGGGGTGTTATTCTTGTTCCATTGGCAATCGTGGGACTTCTGCTAGACTTGATCCTAAATGAATGCATTTTTCTGACCCAGAGTCCTTTTATGTGGTTCGGCATGGAAAATTGCCATGGTATTTGTCACAAAAAGTCCTCGCTGGCTAATCTGTTTTTAGGATTGTTGATGGTTTATAAATTAGAATTATTAGTCAAACATTGCTCTGTGTGTGCAAACCTCTAGTACAGACTGGGGCTACAGCATGGAACGACCCTTCAATCTATGGCAAATTGTTTTGACACAAGGGAAAGGTAGTCGGAGCAAAAACAGAAGGGTACATAAGCATTTTACACCCAACATCTACTCTAACATATCTTAGTCGTTGTATTGGCCACGGAACATTTATACATCTCCAATAAAACTGAACTTCTTACATACCAAAGCCTTGGCAGGTCCCATTTAAATATGCCATGTGCTCTGTGGCAACTAACTGCCTTGTACTGCTCTCCATGTTAAACAGAACAGGGACACATTAACAATTTAGAGATTAGAGAGGCAAAACTAGATGAGTCTGCTAGTTGTCTTTAATCAAAGGACAAGTCCTTCAGTAGTGCACCAGCCTGCCTCTCCTAGGCATACAGGATGCCCATCCTGGAGGTGAGCTGACAGAGGCATTAAGCGGTGAAGAACCTTTCCCGGGTGCATGACCATAAAGCCCAAGTTAGGGAAGTCCTGTTCATGACAATAGACTGAAATAATGAGAAAATGAAAGTTGGCAGGCACTTAGGTACATACATGTGTTGCTGTGCTAACCCAACTTTCAGATGTCACACTGCCAGATTCTCTTACTCCCTTTGTATTCCAAATTCCTTTTTTATCCAATTAGCACACATAAAATCATATATAAATATACATATAGTGCTAAATTCTGTGACAGATGTAGATCCGAGTCTGCAATGGCAGAATGTTCAAAACAGCAAGAATGTCTCAAGTCATATAGACCCTGTAATTTTTCGTCATTCCACACCTGGCTGAGTTCTCTGAATGCACCTTCTTACATTAAAATGTTCTTGGTGAAATGCAGAGTTGATGATAAACATAAAACTAATATGGATTCATTTTTAAAAAAATTGGGAATATTTTGCCAATGTTCCTCCCTGCCCCTAAAATTCTAAGCTTGAAACTCAGAAATGGCGAATGTCATCAAATGTGGAAGAAAAAGACCATGTTAGCTGCTCCCCAAGCTCTAGAAGTAAGCCACCTTCAATTGGATGATGTTTCAAATGGAACATGGATCTTTTGTAGTAACTGCCATGTGAAAATCTGTCCCTGCAGCTGTTGGTAACTATTTTTTACATCAGGCTCGTTCTGATAAACTTTTTTTTTGTCATATCCACACAAACAGACATTCACAGCTTTGAGAGAATGACTTCCTTGACCTGTAGTTTTTCTGGTGATGGAATCCAAATTCTGTACATTCCACTCTTTTTCCAGGAATGCTAACTACAAAATTAATACAATGTGCAAAACAAAGGGCAAATCTAAGGATCAAATGGGGGAAAAAACCCCACCAAAACCAAATTCCTGTTTACACTAATAAAGAGTTTAACACCACAGAGTAACTATGCTTGCTGTTCCCCCTACTCAATTTCATTTAAGAACCTACTAAATATATTTGCTTTGATATGCCTCTCAGCAAAAGGATTTCACTCTCTTTTCTTTCACAAGGCAACCTGAAATATGTTATTTGTTTTGTCTTTGGCAAAAGATATTAGAAAGATTAGAAGCGTTTCTGTTATTCACAGTCACATCAGAGTGAGAGCGTATGGCAGCTGCTAACTGCCTAGAATTAAAGTAAAAATTCTCCATTGAGGTTTGTATATACATATGGATGCATGTGTGTATAATAAATAAATATATACACACATACACACAAACAGTATATATAAGTATCCAAGGTCAGCTCCAGACAATTCCTCTAGAGCACTTGATACAGCTGCTGCTAGAAGCAAGGCTACAAAGCTATATGAACAACTGGTAAATCTATAGCGGCAACCTTTCCTTGCCAAAATTTGTTGGGCAACTTCTCATGTAAAGGAGGGTGCTGAAGCAGTGACTTAAATGGTCTGAACCTTCACCTTGCTACGCAGCCAGAGCCCCACACCATTGTTAACCCTTTTCACCTCACAGGGAGAAAGGATCCTCACAGCTATGTTACCTATCTAAAAGGTGTGCGTATGTCTGAGTGGAGATCAGAATTCCTTCGACTCCTGGACAATGGAGGCTTTAATGGCATAGTGTGAAAGGAAGGAAATGCCGTCTTTCCCTACTAGTACTTGATGTTGTTTTTTAATCTAGCGCTATCAAAAGCCAAATTATGACACACAACTAAGAGAATTCATTTCATGTGAAGTCTATGACACAGGAGATGTGCTCAGCTTCCAAAACACAAACATAAAAAACTGCTATGGCAACAATGCCATTTAATGTCTCCTAATTAACATTCTTGTTTCCTTGATATCAAACATCTCTAAAGGACACGTCTGTACGGACTAGAATAAAACCTGCTGTATCAATAGGCAACAACAATGTGTGAAGTTGAGCCCACGCTCTACATGTGCAGAGTAAGATAATACACGCAGAGTACCAACCTACCATACATTCTACTATGTAAGTGAACATGTTTTATCCTTGTTACAATTGCAGCTGAGGATATGCACCCATTCATTTGCATCTTTTAGAGGCCCACATCATCAGCAACACACGATTTTCAGTGTTAACAATGCACAAACTTCAAAAATTTGCAGTCACAAAGCATTATTTTATTTTTTCTAAAAAAAGCAAACATGTGAAAACAGCAAAGAAAAATGTAAATTGCTGAAAAATGCAAACTCATAGGCAGACTGCCATTTACAATAATGGGCTGAATCTACCACATAAATCTACAGAAGAAGCGAAAAAACTTAGAGCCTATAAAGTGGCTGGGGCTGAACCTGAGACGTTAATTTGGTTAAAATATTTCCTGCTTTTTTGGGTCTTTGTTGGTTGGGTTTTTTTGTTGTTTTCATGGTTTAGTTCACCTCAGTCAGTCAGTCCAAGTTAAGACTGTGGTTTTTTGCAGTATGGACACAGCTCAAGTGTCAAGCATAGTGGTGATTAATACATCCACGTTTTTCCAAGTCTGGCTAAGCCTATACAATCTTTCTTTCCTTTCTCTTTCTCAACCTCTCTCCTCTTTTTAATTAGAACATGATCTAAAACTTAAGTTAGATCCTGAGTAGAGAAACAAAGGGAATTTCATGACTGGACAGAGGTACGCTGGACCTAAAATACAGAAATTTCTAAATTTGACATTAGCTGTCGTTGCTTACAAGCCACTGCCTCAGTCATGGTTTAATACTGTTTACAAGAAAAGGAAAGGAATGGTCAACATATGTTGTGGAAAGAATGAGTGACCCTGGTGGAATGGGTATCAGAGATCATGTATATAGCTCACCAGCAAGACATCTGTTTTCAACTATGGGGCTTTTATTCAAGAACTGATGAATAAAGTCTCATGATACCGAAGCACCATTGCTAACTCTCGTGACAGTCACAGAATTTCTCTAAATGTCAGTCCTATCATCCTGCACTAATGATGCTGCCCTTGCTAGCCTGTTTGCAGAGTATACTGCAGTCAGTATATGTGCATGTTTGATTGACTTCTAATTTGGAGTTGCTAATACTACATTTCAGTCATCATACCAGGCTAGGCCATCATGGACCTAAGTCCAATTACTTTAAATACTGAAATTAGCCGGGACATATAAGCAGTATTACATCTCTGAAAAGGAATTAACTCATTCCTCCCCATTTTGCTGAAAACATTCCTTCAAAAATACTTACAATACAACACAAGTCTGAAATTCACCTATGTATTGCCACTGAACTGGTTTGCTGCTATACAGGAATCTTTACAACACAGAAAGATCAACTGAATATCCTTTGAAAGGACAGTCAGATGTAATGCAGACAAAATGCAAATAAGCGCCAAGCATCAGACTTTTTTAAAAAGATAATTCACTGTTATTGTGAGGGAGGAGATGTTTATAGTAGTCTTATCCCAAAAGGCCACCACATACAATATTCCCACTGACTTTAATAGTTATAGTAGGTGCAGATTTATGGTTGGGTGTAAGGATGTTTCAGTCTTCACCTCTTCACCTCTTATTAGCGCTTGTCTTCTGCTTCCTTGCCACAGTTTAAGCAGTCCCAGATGCTGTGCAGTTCCAAAGCTCCCTTCTAGCTCCCATAAAACCAGAAAAAAAATATGTTGTGGAGTACATTGTGAGTGGTAGAGATGGGGCAGGAGGGCAAAGAGGAAGGATCCTCTGTGGAATATGACCTGATGAGCAAAGGATGGTCTCAGCTCACGGTTAGTTAGAGTTACATCTAACCTTGCCCTGAATATACAAAAATGTTCAAGCTTCATGTTTCAATAGTACAAGTATCTTCAGCAAAGCTCAACTCATTTAATTTAATTTCTTAGGCAGAAAACATAACAGTGAGGGGTTAATGCATATTAATAACCTAAATATCAGAAACATGAAAAAAAACCCCATATAAATTTAAAACAATTATAAATTTTTCACTGCCTTCATGAATGAATCTGTTAAGGCATTTCAAAATTACAGCAATTTGGCCAGTTATGATTTCAGTGATTAGGATAAATGAACCTATGAAATCTTTATACAGAATAAAAGAATCAAGGCTAATGCCATTTTATTTGAGTAAGAATTCATGGGATTTACTTTATCCTAAAATTGCCATTTAAAAATATCACTTACATTGCTCTAAATCTGGAAGAGGTCCTGGGCTGTAAAGTAACGTGGAGAAATGGATATAATTCTCTCTGGAGATAAATATATTTTTCTCAGAGTATTACAAGTCTTGCAGTTATGAATGATACTTTCCACAGTACTGCGGTAAACAGGAATTTTAGCTTACCATATTCTAGCTATAATTAAGAAAGATGGTTTAGTCGCTTTGTCTCTTTCTATCTCCGCCAGAAGGTCAAGATTCATATAAAGATACACAACCGTCTCTCCAGTATTCTTTTTCTTAGTAGCCAAATGCCTCTCCCTTTTCTGGCAATCACGCTCAGCCCTCGTTATTGTGGAGTCAGAGATTCTGCCTTTAATATTACTATTAAAATGGCACGCAGGAGGCAATTTGATAAGACAATGACACACATGCATCGAATGCCATCGGTATTCAGTTTTGAAACTTCTTCAATTTTTTCTAAGCCATTCCCTACATCAATAAATAAAAGCCACAACAAAAAAATACCTTTTTCTTATTAGACTGCCAGAGATCCCAAAATCTAGTTGGTATCTGTTTCCAATTTGTCTTTGTGGAAAGGAGGCCAAAGAGTTGCTTTTCTTCCTCCTTGCAGAACGCAGCCAAAATGTAGTCTAACCTGGGTGCACCCGCCCACACTCACCAGTGTATGCATTCTAGTCATGACTCAAGTTAATAAATTTGATTAGCTTGTACAGTATTCCAAGCCAGCAGCCCACAAGGCAGGTTCAACCAATACCTTTGCTTCACTCACTGCTCTCAGCAGACCACCAAGGCTCTAGTTTGTATTTTTAAACCTGGGTTAAATTGTGGCATAACCACAAACCATTGTATGCGATTAACAGTGGGGTTCCAATGACTGACTGACAAACAAAATCTTAGCACACTGAGTCTGCTTCTCCCAGTAGTAAACACATGTTATTAATGAAATGATTCTAACAGGCTACACAATTGGAAGCTTTTTTCTTGATTGACAGACTTTGCTTCCCTTAACAGGCCAAATAAAGAAGGCACAAAGAGTACACTTGTATTTTTTACTTTGGGAAGTAAAGACATAAAATTATTGCAATAGTTTCTCCATTCAGTTATAACCTAATGTAATGTTGCTCTGGCCAGTCACTGCGTGATGTGTTACCTTGATACACACACTCTTACTCTGAACAGAAGGGACTAGCATTTTTAAAAAGCGCCGCCCTCCAATCTCTGTTGCTTCCTTTCCATCGCTGACCCACTCCTCTGTGGGAGTACCTTAACACTGACATAGCTTAACAGGAGAACAGTTGACTGGGAAAGGAAAAAAAAAAAAAAAAAGAGAAGTCAACATGCATGTGGCATGAGATCATGCCACCATCATTCAAAATTACTGCAGACTGGTACAGTTTAATTGCCAGCTGCTCGAAACAATGCTCGCTAAGCTAGACTGAGTATTATGCAGCAAGATGAAACAGATGGGCTTCGCTCATTCATAGACCCTATAGTTCATACTCTTCAGGAGAAACAGCTATGGCCAAAAACCAGGATGAGAAATATTACACAATTTCACCATGCTATTTTTCTTTCCACAAGGAGTGGATGAACTACATATCCAACGCATCCCTAATGACACAATTCATACCAAAATTGTCATCACAACTGTCAAGGCCCTTAAATTGGACCTATGACATTCAGGCATGGGATTTAGTTACACAGTCAGTAGCTGTGTTCTCCAGGCTACTAAGCGGTCCTCATTGCTTCAGTCTCTGCCTTGGCTGTTCATACATGCTACTACAGCGTCATTTGCCCGGCTGGCGGAGGACAGAGAGAGGAAGCAGGGGTTTCTGTCAGTGCTGCTGCCAAAAGATAAAAATGCAAGTTGAACTCTAGCCTTAGTCTGACGAAACTGCCCCAACTTATGGGCAGTTCACCCATCTGGATTATCATTACACCCAACGATGCTACTAGCCAGCGAACAGTAACACACACGTACACGCTCATGGTAAACCTGCTCCTGTGCTCAAACAGATGGTTTGGAATATTTGTCTCACACAGCCTGTCATGCCAATCTGTACAGCAAAACTGCTTCATTACACCAGATCATTACACAGCTCTGGCCTCCAGAGCTGTGAAGAGAGGATGAGATGACACACTTGACTTTCAGAGAAGGTTTTTCCTGGGGAACAGAAAAGCAGTATTTTATACTGAGCACATTCAATACCCTACTATCATCACTCTCTCATGCCTTTTTTTTTTTTTTCATATGGAATACAGCAGCAACTAAAAGGTCAATATTAATATTGCTATTTTGAGGTTATTACAAAAAATTGTTCTGTTGCATCACCTACATGTGAATGGCAATTTTGTTGGAGAAAACAGTCAGTTTTCATGGGCTTCGCTGTTTCATTTCAAAGAAACAAGCTGTGAATGCTGAAGGGAGATTTCTTCCATGTAAAAGGTCAGAGTGCACGTTAGAGCAATCCGTCACAGTTGAGCCAGTGATATTTCCATGCTGCACTGTTCTGCCTGTACATGGTGTACAGCACGCTCAACTGCCCAAATTGGTATGGTCAGGCTAGAAAAGGGTTTGGTTGGTCACTCCGTTTATTTGTTATTGACCTTCCTCTTGGACACAGATATCACATCTCCCAACTTTGCAACCTTCTTGGGCAGAGGCGTAAATTTATGGGTGGGAGGGAACAGAAACTTAGAAAAGGAAGGACTGGAGAGAATGAAACAGCAGTGGTGCAGTCAGGCAGGATTATTTGTCAGGCTGTGACTCTGCCTTCTTCTAAAGGTCCCCGAGGAATGGTGTGGATTCCCGCCAAATAAGTAAAGCAGATTTTCCTGGATGGTTCCTGTAGTCTGATACCTACTGCATGTTTATGCACCCACTCTTGTCCTTACTCCTTCCTGTTCATGTGGGAATAAAATGCTTCTTCCTCTGCAGCTTTGAGAAATGACCAAACCCAGAAAGCCAGTTGTCCCACTACTGCTGTTCACCACCACCTCCTTTTTGTGGCTAAGTAGCAGCCACAGACTTAACCTAGAAGTTCTCTTCAGATTCTGCTCCTGAGGATCCCTCTTCCCAAGAAAAGAATAATTTTTCATCAAATGGAACTTCAAGGAAAGAGCTAAATTGCTTTTTGCCTGCTCAGTTAGTGTTGCATTATCTTCTGTTTCCCTCATTAATAACAGAGTGGCAAACAAGACTCCCCCACCTTCCACAGAGAAGAGGAAGAATGGCAAAAGAATAGAAAATGATCCAGCTGTAAACTGCTTTAAACACTAGACTTAAGCAAGGATTTCGGTCAAGGCACTTTTGAATCACTCACAGCATGGAGTATTCTAAAATAAGGTGACACCCTCAGATTAAGCCTTAGAAATTAACAAGCAACTGTCTTAAACTTGTTGAAAGTAGTTTCAATGGGCTTAATGGCTTAAATGAACTGGTATAAATGTTGATACTAATTTGCATTATTATATATTAGGAATCATGCTAAAGGTCATCTGAGATACTGCTGACCAGGGAGTCCTGCTCTCAAGAACCAAGGAGTGAGACTACAAAGTCTGAGTTTTATTGCTCCAGCGTGGCTGGCTGTGATGAGGGCTTGGCTCTCCTATCATAAAGCACAGGCACATCCTGCTGTCAATTAGACTCACCGGTATTCTGTGGCGGCAGCAGCATTGGGCCCCTGGGATGTTATATAGTTTGTTTTGCTGTGTAAACAGCATGAAGTAATCCAGGCAGTGAAGGACACAGATGAGCAGGCAATTTGCAGCATACTAAGTAAAAGAATAGAAGTCTGTGAGTGAGAGTCAGAGAATAAACAGTAACAACATCCCTGGGACATAATATCCACTGGTCTGGGGTCATCAAAAGTATATACAAAAGAAAGTTAAGGGACTAATTAAAATAAAATATACCCATTCTTTTGCTTCTGTGGATAGAGCAAGAGAAGGACTTAGTGGAGGGAAAAAAAATTGTTATTCACTTTGGTTTTAGCATATATCAAATACAGCTTCCAGGTGGATTTTTTTTTATATAGCACCTATTCTAGGACCTGATCCAAAATCCAATCAATTTATTTAAAATTTTTGCCCTCCCTTGTCTTCAGTAGGCTTTCAATCAGGTTATAAAACCAAATACTCATTCTGCACCTGTATATTTATCTATTTCGTGAAAGTAAAATGTAAGACAATGTCCTTAGACACATTTTTAATTGGTGCAACTTAGGCCTCCTTTGTTTGGAAACGCAGTCCCATATTGTATTAGAAAAATCTCTCTATTTGTGATACTAGCGTAAACTTGTACAAAAATGGGACAGCAACATAGTTAAGAATGTGGTCAGTCTTTCTGCCTATCCTTTTGGACACACAGAAATGAGATATGCAGGACATTTAAAATCTATCAGAGTTCATTGATCAAAGAAAACATATAAATCCATGTTTATTAACAATGTTTGTGTTTAAATAAAACTTTCCACAGCACACAAACATCAAAATATTTCCCTTAGTCCCTTGGCGCTCATTGTTTATGGCATTCAGCAAAGAGTGCGCCTTCCCACCCTCTCATTTATAAATAGTGCTTCCCTGATGGTAGTTTTCTATTATCAGTTTTACAACAGCATGTCATTCTGTCTTTGAAATTTCTAGATAACACTGTGGAAAAATTGCATGGTTTACTGTTTTGAACACAGGCTTGAGAACCAGGACTCCTGGTTTCTATTCCTCTCTCTGTCAGCACTTTGCTGTGCGACTGTGACCAAGTTACTCATCTTTTCTACTCTTTGTTCTGCTACATCTGCCATTTTCCAGGTCCTTCATCCACCCTAATTTCGGAGAGGTGGCAAGCAGTTTTCTGGAGTTGTCTCTCACAACTTAAAATAGAATAGAAACTACTGAAGGCAGAGATAGAATAGAAACTCTCGTCCCCGATGGATTTTTTTTGTAGTGAAAAGACCAGAGATTGCACAGGAAATAAAACCCTAGAAGCAATGTGGACAGCCCTGTGCACCGTCCAATGCACTGAGGAAGGAGCAGCTAAGCACTCAAGAAAAAATGTGGGAAAAGGGTATGTGGAGATGCATGGCAAAGAAAGAAACTGAGCAAAAAGAGAGAGAAAAAGGTAGGAAAAAAAAAAGTAGAAGCTTCCTTTCTCATGTAGAAAAATAAAGGAATTAATCACTCCCTATCCTTCAATTCCCTCAAACAAAAGTATTGAAAATGGAGGGATAAAACAGAGTAGAAAGGAAGGAAAGCAATAATGAGCAAGGATGTTAACAGGCAAGTCAAACTCCATGTACTGCTAACGTACAGAAAGGAGAGGCACAAGTGGTAGCCAGGGAGCGGGGGTTGAGGAGGAGTGCTCCCAATGTTACAGGAAAATTTCCTTTAAAAGTTACAGGGAATGTTTTCAATCTACAACTCACATTTTCACATCTCAAGAGCTAAAAGGCACATACCTCAAAGATTAGAGAGGGAGCTCACAGAAAGGATCAGAGCCAGGAGACAAGCATGTCTTCCCAGAGATTGCCCTGCCGACCGCAGGGACTCAGCTGGCCACGCAGCACGACCCCAGGACAACACGGCAGTGCTGGCCCTGCTGGCTCCTGCTGCTTTGCTTCTTCCCATAGCCAGGGAAGTCAAGAACCAGCAGCCCATGACTACCCAGTTGTTCCTGACCAGTTGACACGGTCTGGCATGGAAGATGTGCTTGAACTGCTTGGTAACTGCAGGCAGCTCTACAGCAACAGCTTGCACATCCCTCCAATTTACAGCATTAAAATTGCTTGCTAGGAATTCTCATCAGTGTTTAAAGTTTTCTCTCTCTCCCCCTCATTCCTTCCTATCATTTGAGCAGGCCATTGCAAAAACAGTTGACACAGAGCAGGCATCTTTCAAGGACTTTTTGTTGTCTTTCCTTTCAGTAGGGAGACTTTTGAGGCCTCAATAAGCAACACTATTGTAAAAGAACTGGAATCTCATTTGCTAAAAGCATCTCACATTTTACATAGAGATGGGAGTTGAGCCTTCTAGAAAAGACTGAAAGGCAGGTCACTTTTCTAGAGACAGCAAATTAACGGGGAGGTAGTGCACACACAGATTCAAACTTAACATTTTTTTTAGTTCACACAAAGACAGCATGAAAAATAGATTATTTTATGACAGCGTGAGCAATGGATCTGCCAAACTGAATTTAAACTCAGTTCCATAACAGAATTATATCCCATCAAGTGGCGTGACATGTAATATTTCATTTTCTGGCTCACTACTACACTGTCTGTGAGAAAACATAAAACCGGTATCTTTGCAGACTCTATTATTCACATATTCTGAAACTGTGTGGTATTAATTAATCAGAAAGGAAGCCAGAAATCTTATACAAAATATCTTTCCATTTTAATCCTAATTAAAACAAGCTGAGCCCCAAAACTGTAAGAACTGATCATGATCACTAATTGCAAAAGAGGAAATAGGAAATATATTTACCAAAAAGATGTCCATTGATTCACTTTTAATTTTACTTCTTTTTTCCTGAATGAATAATAGAAAGATGACTTTTTTGCAAATAATTCATCTTCTATTAATAAAATTGAAAAAATCAAACTTTTGATCACTTCCATTTATTATTGCACTGGAGAATAAGTTTCAGAACATGACAGTTAGTTTATAATTAGACAAATGATTGCATTACTTTAAAGCTATCCAGAACCCTACCTTTCTGCGCTGGCACTACACAGCCATTGGATTTCCAGAAGAGAAGTAATCCTAGCAAAGATGTCCTTGTTTGACCATATATCCCATATATTTATATTTCTCAGCTGGTGGATTTTGATGAGATAATTGTTTGTATTGTTCAACTCTTTAAATAGCTGATAGGACATCCTGGTCCATGGGATATATTGCAACAAAAAATAAGCATCCTCCAAGTATGACATTCGCAGTTGCGAAGATGGCCAGTGTCAGGTCTGAAGTGATCAGGTAGTTTTCTGTATTATATCAACATCCAAAATTGAAAGCATTCATCAATAATTATTGCCTAGACAAGAAACATATTTCTAAGGTACAAAATTGCAAGCTATGTCAAAACCATACGCTGAGCAAGATCCATGTTTGTGAAACCTGAGCCAACCAAAAGCATAGTAGCAAAGCAATACAGCTTCAGAGAAATGTTACAGTTGGCTCCTATGATATGTACCTTCATTTTTTCATTGAAAAAATAAAATTTCTATTAGCACAGGAAATAAAAGCTGATGGCAAATCTATCAGGCAACTGACTGCTAACTCAATTTAGAACTTCAGTAAACAACATTGCTCATAAGCACGGAAGGATAGCTTTCTTTGGAAACATGTTATATCTGTTTTAATTTCTACATGAAATATCTAATAGACTTATCATACTGTTTTTGGGAACAAAACTCTTGGCAAACCAGGGGAGATTTACTTGGCAGTGAAGACAGAGAAGTGGTGTTTTTCCCAGTCTTGTGCTGCTGCTCTCCCACACTCCTTCACATCTCTAACCCTTCCTCAGTAAGCACCCCGGCTCCCTGCTGAGGACATTTCATATGACAGGCTCCCTGCTAAATATTACATTCCAGTCCTTCTTCCAGCTCTTTCTCAGAAGACCCAGTGATTTGGGCAGAAAGGATAGCAAAGGAGAAACAATCCAGGAATATCTGGGGGAGGATACAGGAACAGAAAGAGAAAAAACATGAGTCATTGCATTCCCTGTGCCATCTGGCAAAACTCTGGGGATGTTCCTAGGGTGGGACCTGCTGAAGACCTAGTGGCAGATGAGTTCCGGGAAGTAACATTGCTTTTCCTTATTTTCCTTTTTCAGTGTTGGTTTTTTTATTCACTGCCTAGACTGTATTTTAGCCCACCAAACAAAATAGTTCTGCCAGAGCTCTCTGTATACCTCTTGGGCTCAGGGGACAGAGTTACAAGCTGCCTGTCTATCATTTACTCCTTACTCCAGAGGAACCCAACCGTACAGAGAGATGTTTGGTTTGCTTTGCTTTCTCCACAGCATTTCTCCAAGAACTAAAGCCTTAGGAGATTTCTGTTAATTTACATTGGAAACTGATGTTTCTAGACTTTCATTGTTACCTTCCTCCTTCATTTATATAACGATATCGTACTTACGCATTCATATACATTTGAGTTGCTGTGAATACAGCATCCCAGAACTCCTCAAAGTACAATGGTACACTAGACGAGGCATTTTTTTCAGACAAAATCTGCAGCAATTAAGACTTAAAGAGTGACAATAAAGCCACTGAACTTAGAACACTGACCACAGAGGAAGTTAAAACCAAAGGTGCTGAAAGACTATTATTTTACTTCCACATCTATCAAAATAGTAAGCATGTTTTCAGTAAAAAGAGAACACAGAAAACTGAAGGATGCTGATATTAAAAAGTTGTTTCAAGCCTTTAAAAAAATAAATCACTTGGACAAAATTTTTTTGTCCCTGAAAAACTTTGCAGAAAACATTTCTCATAATTTGCCACTTCAAAACTATTCTAAAGTGGTTACAAGTTGCCACAGATAATGTACTATTCTTTAACCAGAATGAAGAAGGAAAAATAGATATGTCTACTGTAGAAATGTGCCCAAAACCTGAAAATAATTGTGGATCCCCAATGGCCCACCCACAGACTCAAAAGTAGAGCGAGTTAAAAATATTTCTTCCTAGACTACAGTAACTTTTGCACATCTTTCACGCAATAGAGATCAGTGTAGCATCCTGTTATCGTAATACAGGCTGTTCACTACAATAAATTGCTCTTAAGAGGTGACAGAGTTCATTCAGTACTAGACTGGGTCTGGGGTGATTCTGTTGCTGGATACCTTAGCAGTCTTCTAGGATCTTAGAAAATTACCCTACTACTTTGTGCCTCAGAGCACGAGTTTGGAATATCCTCCTGCCTTTTCAGAGTATTTAGTAATCTACACGTGAAAATGTATTCTTCTTTCTATGTATTTCATGGTATATACATTTTATACCAGAAATTCTAGAATTTGGTAGTTTTTCATACAGTAATAAAAATCTGCATCTCTTTCTCTGCCAGTATTCCAATCCGACAATTTTAACATAAATATTTTTGTATTCTTCCACTGTTATTCCCTGTAGGACTAGAAACACAAGAAATACATGTGAGTCAATAGGAATATTTGGGGGCCAAGTTTGCAGTTTGTACAGAGTGTCCAGCTAAAGCAAATGGAACACACCCTACCTGAGAATCTAGCCCTTGAGTCTACTGACAGGTACTGAGGACGTCTAAACCCAGTAACGTACAAATAAGCAATAGTAACTGTTTGCAATCTGCTATGCAATCTCAGTCTGACTGGTAGAGCTGTACAGACACCTTGCCAAGAGCTTACCATGCAATACAGGAGTTTACACCACCCCTAGCAATGGCAAAGCCCACCGTACTCTCCCCTGCAGTACATCTGTCCCTGGAAGCTATCTAGGTTTCCTGTATGTTTTCAAAACATTGAGCAAAACAGCAATCTCACTCTTTTGGACATGTAGGGTAGAATCTCACACCACTGAAGAAAATGCCAGTATTTCCTATGAATTTAATGGGTTCCTGGTATCTCTTAGGGATAAAAGTTTCTTTCTTAAAAATATTTTGGACACCAATGCTTTAAAAACACCCACTGGAAGCATATTACACTAAAGCTTCATTATTAAAACAAATGAAAGACTTAAGAAATGTCTTTTTACCCTACAGACTTTTAAAATATAAAGTTTCTTCCTATCTAAAACATCAAGAATCAGAATTGTGCTGAAGTTTCGAAGAGCTATGGCCATTTTGTTATTTGGAATCTGCACTCCATAACAAGGACTATAGACTTGTGGAACTGGGGATCGAGACAAAGAACTGACTGCAATGGGACACTAGTAAAGCTTCAACTCTTCATACAGTTGAAATTGCATCAAGGATCCCTTCCTTGCCTTTTGTGGTTTACTTTTAAATACTGAGGAGTGGGTTTTGGCACTTCTTTTGAAAGGATGAAGTTGCTCTAGTCTCTGAGTTTTTCTTCAGTGGTGTCTTGCCAGTTGTGCTAACTGTGCTACATGGTGTAATAGAGAAAACAGAGTCATTCCAGGCTGCTAAACTCATTTTCACTTTTCAGTGAAATAAGTTTTAACCGATTTTTAGAAGGTGAAAAGCCAGTGCATTAACACACTAATACAGACTGTGAGGTTTGCAGTCTAGAATTTAAAGTCTTCCATTGTAAAACCAAGTAATATATTACATGCCATATAGATTAAGCTGATCCATAAGCCACCTTTGTTCCAGAGACTGAGTATTACCCTCCATGGAATGGAATTCTCAAATCTCTGTGGAGAAAGGTTCTTTTTACAGAGGAAGAAAATATTTCCTAATGAGAGTATTTACTGGAAATACTGTAAATTCATGCCACATAATACAGATGACTGGTAACTCCTTCAGTATCTTCAGGAAGGACAAAAACCAAAGCCAAAGGGGTGTCAAATTACTTCAAGGCTTTCCCTTGCCTGATCTGGATGAGAACTTGAGGTTTTATCATAAAGGGAGAAAACTGGAGACTGAACTGACTGGCTTGCGATCGTTGAGAAAAGGCATCAGCATCTGTTTCTGGTCTTTTGCTGAAGAATCCCTTCAGCTGATCATTTGGGTTGAAAGTAAATTGGTTTGTTTTCATAGGTCCATTGCTTCCAAGTTCAGATAAAACAAACCTCTCCTGTGGGCCTGATGGTTTGTGTTCTGAATTCTTGGTTCATGTGGCAGAGATTCTCTGTATTATATTGCTAACATATTATCCAGCTCGAAGAACACAAAGCGGGCTATGCCTTGGCATGTTTCTGTACGTTTCCTTGTCTAGTTACGAGATCCTGTGAAAGCATGAAATGGGGTCCTGATAAATCCCCTAGGGTCAAGGAAACATACATGTGTGTGCATGTGTTTATATAAAATGGCATTTGTCACAAATGTCAGCTACAGCATTCTAGAAGAAAATCTAGTAGTTCTTCTCTGCTAGCAAATTCTACTCCTAGACATGAGAAATACTGTTAAGGTAACATTACAGCCCTGCCTTAGCCATGAATTCAAGCTTTGGCTATAAGATTCCTCAAAGTTAGTGCCTATGTGCAACTGGAATTATGTTCAAGACCCATTTCTAATGAATGCAAACTAACAATAACCTTGTAGTCTTATCCCCTTTATAGAAGTTTTCTGAAACTTTCCTGAAAGCCCAAATAGGAAAATAGAAGAGCAAATTGACAGTTTAAAAAGCTTGTCCTTGAGGAGGGTTTCAATCTCTTGCCTCAAAGTAAAATGAAACCATAAAACATGAATCTTACAGTGACATTCCCATTCTGATGATTCTCCATGGGACTTTCATAAGAGCAGAAAAATGTAAAGTCATCAGAACTTTAGTTGGGGAGATAAAATTACAAATATACACCCATTCTAAAGCTGTGATTTGTTGTGAAATATTTTACTTGAGCACTGTAATAAATAAAAAGTAAGTTTTCAATTTCTTTACATCTCAGTAGAAGTAATAATACAAGAAGAAACAGAAAACTACCATGTCTAGTTCATGAGAAATATATTATGGTTACCATAATTCATCAACAGGAGCAATTCTATCAAAGATGCTCTCTCTGACCACCTGTATAATTTTTCAGGACACTATTAATATGGGGCAACTACACTTAAGAAGCCAGTCAGGGAAAAAGCAGTATTTCAATGTAGTTTAACATCTTAACATAGGATGAATGAAACCACTATTTCTTTGCCTTTTTTATCTCCAGACTGATGATATTTAGATATTTACAGGATTATATTGACAGTTTCATCATCTTCCTTCCCATGAAAGAAAAGCAAGTATTTTCTTTATTTTTATTAGAGTATTATGACCCCAGAGGACCAACGGAAAGCAGGAACATTTTGCTTACAGTGCCTTCTGTTGAGACTGACATGGCTGTTTGAAGGCTTTTAGAAGGGTACAACGACAGCTGAGGCACTGCCATTGCAAACTGTAAGAGTTAGAAAAGGCTGCCGTTGACTGTCATGCTCCCACCCGGTCTAGCATGTTTTTCAGGTGGAGGTTCAGTAGAGCACTATTACCAGGCGGTCGGTAGCAGCACCCAGCCCCGCATGGCCTTTCTCGGCCTCCCTGCTGACTTACAACCTTCTGACAGGCCTCTTGCCCATTCCACAGCAGAGCTCCACGCAATCAGCCTGCTCCTACATGTAAAGTACAACCTCCCTTCTTTGCCATTTTATAGGATAGAAATGCATGTTTCAGTGCACTTCAAGCATTTTCTTTTTTTTCTGGCTGGGGTTTTGTTTCATTAGAAACTATATATTATTTAATTGTATCAAAGAAAAAGCTGATGAATTCCATTTTCATCAAAAAATGGAAAATACTGATAACTCTAGGAGGTCTCAACTGACTACTGTCATTATTTTCAGCAGCACGTGCATTAGATTTGTTAGACAAATCCAATAACAGTTGTGCTGAAAAAAAGATCGGCTTCTGGAATGTCTTTTGGTAATTGCAGGAAACTACATGTATCACAGTTCATTCAGAAGTCAAGGTTTAAATGGATGTAAAACCCCCTGGTTTTCCAGCATCAATAGCATTTGGAAATGCAACCAAATTCTGAGGCACAGAGGTACAATGAAACACAAAAATGTAATAAAAATACTATCTTTTTGTTATTTAACTTCAGCTTCAGACTTAAGTGCCAACTGAAGAAGATTCAAAGCTTTAGTTTGATTTCTAGTCAAAGTACAAATACAGACTTCTCTGTACATAATGATCACAGTTTTACTTCTGTTGAGTAAAACAGTTTTGTTTGGAACCTAATCTTAATTTCATTGCACCAAATATGAAAAACAGTTACAACTTACTGAGAGGTGGTCCATTCCTTTGCCAGGTAGCAAAAGAAGAAAAAGGACTTAATTCCATTAAAGAGTTTAAATGTATACTTTAAAAATGCTAGGAAAATGCTTACAGAGATTTCCAAAGACTCGGTGAAATCTGGTCTGAGAACATAAACCTCCAGAACTCCTTCTGATGTGCGGAAAATCCTCCAAGAGTGGCATGTTCTTGTAACAAAGGTTATTTACAGTGTGAAACAAAACATGAGCAATCTGGGACAACACAGTTACCTGAAGTTCTGTATTAGGACGTCCAAAAGGAAGAGATAGTGTCTACAGACATTTACAAACAGGCAAAATAAGTATCCAGGTTAGAAATAGGAGTGTTTCAGGGAAACAAAGTCCCACAGAAGACTTCAGAATTTCTGAGTGAGGTCTTCTCCTGAAAGTATATACTTATTGCTAAATATCAAAAACTGAAACATAACCTTCAAAATGCTTAGAGAAACTTTTTGTATTTCCCCGGAAATCCAATTTTACATTAGAAAATCATAATTCTAGTTAAAATTCACTTCTCCTTAAATATTGGTAAGAATTCCGTGGACACTTCTCTCACTGAAGAGACCTTAGTACCCAGCTAAAATACCCACTTTACAGATACTAAGTATGGAATTCTAAATGAATTTAATGTATTGTGCTTTTTTAGCTAGAAATCCATTCTTTTGACAAAGGATGATTTATTTCTTTCTTTTAATGGCTTTAAATGACTTTGTCTTCCAGATTTCTATACACAGGGCACCATCTTCATTCAAGATTTGGAAGTGTGGCAGCTAAGTAACAGCAGCGCATAACACAGCACTCCTCTATGCCTGCCTGAACAAAGAGCAGGCTGGTGTTTATAACGCAAGCGTGATACAGTGGACAGCATGAAATGGTGAGTCACCAGACCATAACTGAAAAATAAAAGGGATATTTCTTAAGCCTTACTAATGACTCAAGAGGCCATCTGTAACCAGTAAATCATCACCATCTTTAATATCTACTAATGCTGTTACGAAAATTTACTCACATAGGTAATTTTTAATGGCTGAGTATAATTTTTTTTCACCTTCATCAGCTTCATGGTAAAAGATTTTGGTTAAGAAAGTCTATTGCAGAGGCTGGGAAGGCTTCTTTATAGAACCATAAAGATGGTATTTAGCATTAGATTTTGCTGTCACTTCACATTTTAAATTGTATGCTAAATGCACAGGCAACAATTTCATTTGCCTGGCATTTTTTATTGATAAATATCCCAGAGCCATCTATGGGGGCTCTGTACAATCAGAAAAAGGATGTTTTAATTTTATGATTATACTTTTTCTATAGGACACAAGTTACTTTTCAGTACAAGCATTTGAAACATGAAATAATCTGAAAATGAGTACAACAAAAATATGCTACAAATATGTTAGATCACTCAAGATCTGCAATTAGAAATCTTCATTCTTGACTCCATATAGCTGTCTGATGAATTGTAAGTGATTCTTCAGCTGCTGGAAATTAAGAATCCAAAATTTCCAGTGAGTTTTCTATTATACCTGATTATGACTGGTGTTTTCTTTAGGGTTGCCAGCATTTCTCATGAAAGTAGCTGAATTTTCCCAGACGTTTCTTCAGTAGAGAGAGCTACTTTTGCCTTCCAATATCAAGTCTTTCCTAAATACTGCCACTTTCTTTTCACAAGATATTATCAAACATCACAGCTATCACTATTCTTCCAGCTTCACATTTTACATTTACGCTGTTGAGTTAATTTAGCAAAAAACATGAAGTAATTCAAACATGGCAAGTTCCATTCGAATTGTGAGTTCTGGGTAATCTTGCTGTTCCTGAACTAATGACAGCTTCTTTCTGCGCTCCTCATAAAACAACCAAGTATTCTCGTTGGCTTTGTCATCTAACTTATATCTTAACATTATGGGGTACTGAGACTTACTTCAAAGTATTTCAAAGTTTTGATCACTGAGAATCCTGCAGCTTACATCACCATTCCAGTAAATCTTCAAATGCCTGCTAAACTTGCTTTTGAGCATATTACCTCCTGAAAAGTAACACTGCAAATCCTACTATTAGGGAAAAATCTCCATCTACTTAATTAATAAAGCATATGAGGCATTAATATCTGATATAATAAATATCTGAAGTATACAAAACAATGTCTTTATTTACACATCTACCAAAATCAGAAATACAGCAGTGCTAGCCAAATTATTTTCTTGCACTAAATGACATAGGGCCTGGAGTAGTGAGAATGGAAAAGAATAAAAATCCAAAATGTCTTTAATTAGAGCATTATGAAAAATTGTTCAAGTAGTAATTTTACATTTCAAATTGCTTGCCTGCTGTTGGTCATCACCACAATAATGCTAATAATTTCAAGATAATAATATCTTGATAATAATTGAGATAATTTTTTATAAGATAATAATTGAGAGAAACTGTTGGGCTGCTGAAAATGAGAGTATCGAACGACAGCCAGTAGATGAGTGGGACCTAGACTGTTACATCTGAGACAGTTCTCAAGAATCCCTTTATAGCCTGTGGAGAAAAATCAGTACTATTAAGGCATTAGACACCTCATTGCGAGGTTACACAGGTTAGATGAATCACACTCAAGAAATGCCTATTTTTCTCCCCACCTATTTTAAAGGGAGTTTAGTGACTAGTTCATACCTTGACCCTATACTGCTGACGTCTAGTTAACCAAGGTGAATCCTGCCCAGGACACCTGAACTGGAGCTACTAGAGAACAGAAAGGAACACGATGATTTGAGCCTCTAACAGTTTTTGAAGAAGTAGGAACAGAGCCTGGATCTGAGGAGTTTCATGAACATGCTTAACTTTCTTAGTGCTTAAATGAACCAAACCACAGAAATTTGAGTATTGCCCTTCATGAGCTGGCAGATTAATATTTTTTGGCACTCCATTTTTGTGATGAAGTCAGATTGATTATTTTATCGTAATCAAAATTTGAATGTATATGACATTTTGTTTATGCCAGTCGTCTTTTTGTTCTCCATGTGTATAAACGGATATACCAGTGCTAAACAACTACAATTTCGTGTCACAGACACAGATGTGGAGCAGTATGGAGGCTTTCAGAAAGTTCAGAGTTGCCAAAAATAATCTTCCACCTATCACCTTGCACAACAGCATTTCAGAAGACTCTGTACACCATATACACTGCAACCTACTACTCCCATCAAGAGAAACTAGTATTTTGCAGGATTTGATTGCACAACAAAGAAGAGGGCCCACCTACAAGTTCTACAGTGAATATATACCTAAACGTATTTTAACAAAGTTTCAGCCTCACTCTAAATGTCTGAATTTTATCAGAATTTCATAGTGTTGAGGAACATCATTTGAACAAGTTCAGTGCTGTCCATACTGTAAGACCAAACTGCATCTTAATGTATTTAGTGCTGTTACTGTAACCAGACTTTGCAAGAAAGCAGTTATTTGTGGTGTTTTCCCACAAATACAGGGCCTATTTAAAGCTCCTTATTTCATAAATAGGTTTTAAAAAAAGCCCTAGAGCTTGCAATCTGCAAAGGTGAAGCTCTCACTGAAAATACTTTCACCAAATTGAACAGCAGCTTCCTTATTCCTTATCCGTTGGTTCTTTGGTGTGTTCAAAAAAAAACCCCAAAAAAAAGTGCCTGCGTTGCAGCCAGAGGTGTGACAGTGGTATGTTTAGACACTCCTGAGGTAGCCCTAATCTTGCCAATAGCACTGTAAATGTAGCGGCAAAGATTTCAACACAGGCTGTATAACCCCATGAGATTGTGGTACTCATGCCAGCGGAATTAAAGCTAGCTGGGATGTGTCGCTTTCTGCTGCAGGCACACTTCTGATTGCTTTGCAGCCATAAGTCACCCTGCTTGATTTTGTGTATCTATGACTGAGTCAAACTTTCCTCACGCTACCAAGCGTTACGCTGGCAAGCTTTCTTTCTGTGTATAGTGAGTCAATATACTCTGACTCTATTTTCAAGATTCTAGAAAGACAAGGCTGGAAAAGCAGTATAAATCATTCCATATTGGAAATAATTACTTACATTTGAATTCTGTAATCCTTATTTGAACAAAACTCACATAGACCTTAGTGGGAGTTCAGCTCAGTTAATGACTGAAGTACTTGGCCCTTAATTCCTTTTTCTGCCCTGCTATCAGATGTATTATTATTATGGGAAACATCTGTAATAATACTTTACACTTCCACAGCCCCTGACATCTGGAGGCTTCAACAAACTCTCTCTGAAATTACTATTAGGTATTCTTACGTTACTAAGGATGTCAAGTAATTTGCCCAAGCCAGAGATACAATGTTTATGCTTTATGCAGCTCTTAAAAAATTAAATGAGGTTGCATTGATAAATGCCATCCATTATACAACCCATGTCTTTATTAACCAACTGGAGGGAAAGACTAAAAAATGACCGATGCTGAAGATTAAAAAGAACTGTAGACGCCTAATATCAAATAACGTCAAATTCAGCTCTCCCTACTTGAAAACTCTTGTTTTGCTTTTCAGACTCTAGCAATCACTTAACAAACATGAGGCCAGAAGTCTGAGTGGGACAATAATGTGGTTTCTGTTTATGCTTGCTAGCTTGTCTGTCTGTGTTTATCTGTGGGCTGCAGCTAACTGATCACATACCATATCTGTTCCACTGTGGCAAACCAGCACTATTTGCTTTGCTTTTTTTTCCTCAAGGTACTTTTTAAAATGTTTCCAGATATCAAGCAACCAATTATTTTAGAAGATCTTGGACCTGATCATGTTCCGTCACACAAGATGTGGCACACGGTAAGCAAATGCTCAAAAATGCACATGAAATGAGGTGCACGATGTTCACGTGGTTGCTCCAAGAGAAAACCAACAAACCTAGGTACTGTAAGGAAAGAAATTACAGACTCATCTCATTATATGAGGGCAAAAAAATAGAAAAGCTGTAATATAATGAAGAAAGTGTTTGGAAAACTGATCATAAACAGCAACATGTTCATGATAATGAAAGGGAAGGGTCTACTTTCAGTCCACGGCTAGTTACAATTCATCCCTTATTATAAGGCACTCTGTTATCAAGACTCAAGAATAAATACTTTATTGTTCTGTTAGCTCTTTCAAACACTCAGAACCACAGGATTGCAATTCGCTGAATATCTCTGTCACTGTAAAAATACAGAATACTTTAGAGCTATGTATGTCAGCTGTTATAACCCCTTGTACTTTCTTTATGTGGGCTCTCAGGGTGATAAGGCAACACAGTACCTCACTTTCTGGACACTTCTAGCTGTAATTTGTCCTTTATCAGATGAAGAAATACTGCATTAAGTCTGAGAGTAGCTGTTATGCTGAAACACGAATGGGCCCAGAGCCAAAAGAAGTACTTCTGCTTTAAAATATAATGTATGACTTACCTGTATTAACTCAATCGTGTAACAATCTACAGACAGAAACAGATTCAGTTGTCCTAAAAATCTGCTAGGATGCCGTGCATTTGAATGGCTTAGAAATCTAAAATGCATGCTTCACAACCCTAAGTCTTCACATGCATGTTCTTTTCAGGGTAGAGGGCTGTCTGAAGGCATTGCCTTAGAGGAGGGGGAGTGAAAGAAAGTGAGACCAAGTGTGCTGCCTAGCTGCCTACAACTTTTGGCAGTGGATCAGACAAACAAGTTCAGCAGAAAGTCGATGTAATTTTATTGGACCACACTGTCTCAAGCAATTAGAAAAATATTTGTAAAACATCAGATGAGAAGGGGAAACGTGGAGCCCAATAATGCAAAACAATGTTTATAAGACAGAAATTGTGAAACTGGAAGAATAAACACAATTACTCTATCAGCACCTCCAGTTCTTCTGAAGATTACTTAGCTTAAAAGCAAAATGTTTTCTTGTTGCATTTAAAAGAATTCATAATTAAAAAAACTTTACAAATGTACACGTATATAAAAAAATGTGTTATATATGGATTTTTACTGCGAAGCTGTCAGTGTTCGTCAACAGAAAATTACATGCTACATGAATGCACTTCATGTACTGACATTCACATGCATATTTGGGCAAGGAATTCAAATCCATGGTTGTGCAAGAAGGATAATTTTTAGATCCACAGAGTCTTTTTAGAAGAACTACAGATCATCCAATGTATGTGTAAGCTGCTCAGATAAATTAATACTGTGTGAGGTAAAATCTTTCTCTGTAATTATTATTTCCCCTCTTTAAATACTACGCTGAGAAAACAGTTTAGACAACTTGCACAGTAGAAGCTTAGATGCACACAACAGTAAAGATGGCCATATGCATTTCTTTTTAAGTTGCTGGCAAGTCAGAAATTTGTCTGCATCTTAGGTTGGGACATTTGTTCTTTTCTACCAAGTAGAAATATTTCATTTTCTGCCCCAATTAACATCATAAGACTTGTCACATTAACTGTTCTGTTAAAACTCCAGCTACTTAGGCATTAGCGCATGGGGAAGATTTATCTGTTAATTCTAGGATAACACAGTACTGCCTGACTGTTGGCAGTTATCTGAGTAATAGGATTGGACACAATGCAAATATTACTATGTCCATTAGAGGTTCTACCAAGATTAATGATGGCCGTTAATGAATCAGAAGAAGCTTCTGAGCTCCCTGGAATTCAGGTGTATTGTGCATATCAATTCCAATCTATCTTCAGCCAAGATGGAAACCTGCTGTCCGTGTTTACTCTTTGTGTAAAGAGTCAAAGAATTCAAGCTGTTGAAGGGACTGTTTTGACCCGAGTCTTAATGAAAAAGACAGCATGCCAAATAGAAGAGATATTCAGGTGAGAGCAGGGTGTCCTGAGCAAAGGTTCATGGCGCTGAGTGACAGAGGCAGGACTTTCACAAATACAGGCTGCTTGAAGCTAACGAGATGGCAGCCCAAGCAGGCTCTTGAAGAATGCTGCTGTTCCAACACGGGGAAGAATTCTCAGTATAGCAAAGATAGGGATACAGGAGCTGGAACTGCCAGAAGTTTCAATAGTTTATAGACTACTACAGTTACTCAGTTGCAGCCTCAGCAAAAGCAGGAATAGGCCTTTATAACACCAACCATCAAGTTTACCTTCTGGGCTCGAATCCAGTGCCAACATATTCAAATAAAATCCAGAGAGAACAGCCTGTGTTGCCCAAACAGTCTACTTGTACCTAGCTATACAGCAATGATTTCTGGGCAACGGTGAAAATTATCTACAGTATAACAGACTTTTCCCACAAGCACATTCACAATGAAAACAAGCTGCGAATTTCAGGATAAACGTTAACTCTAGAGAAAGCAGCTCTGTTTGAAGTTGTGTTTACAGTGAAACTTTGGCAGTCCCAAAAAACAGCTAAGCTCCGATTTCCGTACATCTATATACTCTGCAATATATCTTGTGTGGACTAGAAATGAATCCTTTGCATTCCAGAAGCATCAAAGAACGACTGCTGAAGAAGACTAAAACTTCTGTGAGTGATCGCTGGGGGGGGTGGCGGGGTGACATAGCTGTAACCAGACAAGACATGAAATGTCCCAGCAGAGCTGTTGCTTACACACATCCTTTAGCGTACTGTCAACACTGGAAAAGAATCTGTACTGGAAAATACTGAGAAATTATATTTTTCAATACTTATTACATAGTCAGCTGAGCTAAGAAGAAGTAAAAGCACATGAACAAAAAGCTGGTATCTTAAGTTCACCAGCAGCGTAGAAAAAAACATGAAGACAAAAATGGGCAGAGAAAAGGAACTAGGCAGATGAAATGACAGCATAGAAGATAGTAGAGAGTTGTATGAATAGATTACACGTTGGGTTGTATGATTTTAAGATAAAAAGTTTAAAGCAGCATGTCATATAAGCAAATTTCATTCTGAGGGAAGTACTCCAGCATATCAATTTTCTACTGGATGTCTTCATTGACCACATAAGATTTTTTCTTTCAAGGATTAATGCTGAGCAAATACAGGGTAAAGGAACCCTTTGCAAGAAGTATTTACAAACATCTATTTGAATAAAACCACAAAGTGCTTCGGATGGTATTTGGTTTACCTCATCATTCATACTCCAAATAATGAAAATTACTTGTATGTGCAGAGAAAAAAAAAATTCTCCATTAATATTTTTGAGAATATTAAATAGAATTAAACACACAATAATACCTTTAAAGTTTGTGTCTGGAAGTTACAGTTGTGTAAAGGGTGAGACACAATGGCCATGTTTATGAAGCCTTTCAGGAAAGACTGCAAGGGTATGCATATTGTTGACTTTCCCACCTTCCACACATGTACCCTTCACCTCTTCAGATAGCTTGCAAATGTAATTACCTGTGTGGCATACCAAACTACCTAATAACAGAGCCAGCCATCATATATGTTAGACATGCTGGCTCCCACACTTGCAGGCTCACTATCTGTTTGGAGAGCAAATGTGGCCTCAGTGGAGCATCCAAAGAACAGTCTAATGGGTATCCAGTGCTTTGCTGTCTTGGTAAGGACCACCTCATTCTGAAAATCAAGGTCAAAGGCATTAAAAGAGCTATCAAAACATATCTGACAAGGTATCCTCTGCATATGGGACCCTGAACCTCACTGGCCTGATTCCTTGAACACTTAGTGTGCTCCATAAATGTAACTTTCCTATACAGACATATTTTAAAATTAAGGATTCACAAATTCAGAATCTTTAACATTTAAAATTTCCTATGTTGACTATCTCCTACTCCCTCCTTTAAAGTGGTCCCATCCCAACCGCAAAAGAAAAAGAGCTTGCTGGAGTTTTTCAAGATTTCCTCCTCCTTACAAAGCAATGTTGCTAATCAGAAATAACTACATTCTCAGGGAATTCAGGAAAGAGCAAGATTAGACATGCCTGTGGATAATGAAAATATCAAAAGTTACATTAAATTTTACCTTTTTTAGGAACAGTATAAACTCATATACTTTAGGAAATATACTAAACCATAAATATTTGAGTCTTCCACTATATTTTTTTGTTGTTTGGGGTTTTTTGGTTTTGGTGGGGTTTTTTTTTTCCCCCCTTTTTTTTTTTTTTTAATCTTCTTGGAGCATTTGCTATTGGTCATTGTCAGGACAGAGCACTGGCCTAGATAGCTTAGTGTCTTCCTCCAATAAAACAATTCATATGTTGTTATGCATTAAGTCAATAGTCTGCCTCGACAGAGTACTTTTTCAAAACCAGAAGGGAAGGAAAGGAAAGAATCAGGCTGCCAATTTTTCCTGCCTTACAGGTCATTGTTTTTTCTTGTTAATCTCTCTGCATCTTTTCTTCCTGGCATCCCTCTGCATCTTTTCTTCATGGCATCTCTCTGGAACACAAGCAGGAGCATTTTTACAAGGCAGGAAACAACCTCATTCTCCAAGGACACAACTTCACAATCACGAATAAGTGACAGAGCCAGTGAGAGGGATCCTAATGTATCTTCCCACAGGGGGACATTAATTTCCCTGAAGCACTGGGATATTCTCCCTGCATTCCTCTTCATCTTGCCTTTCATATTCCTGATGTACAGGTGGGGTTGATAGACTTCCTTGTAAATAAACAGAATAAGTACTTATCTTCCTTGATGTCAGTAAATATGGCAAGATAATTTCTTCTGAAAATACTTCCTTTTCACTCAAGCACAGAGCAGAGACAAGACTAATTCTGAGCCAGTTTTGCATCTGAAGGAAAAACATAAGTTAGGCTATGCCAAATATTTATTTTTCTAGACATCCTCTTTTTTTCTAAACTGAAAATTTGCTTCTAGGGGCTGTCAAGGATGTTTTATCTTCGTGGGTTCTGGATAGCTGGCAGTCCAGCTGGTGCTATTGTACAATTTGTAAAGTGGCATTTCCACAGCAAATGGACATTTCTACTGCAGAATACATGAGAAGTGTGTAATTTTCTAGAAGTACAAGTTTTACTGTCCCTGCATATTACATTTGATTTGTGCATGCACAGTAAGTGCAGTGCTTCTCAAATACAATAGATCTGCTCATGTGCACTTCTTTGCTGTGTCCATGCATTGGATCAGATACTTGCCACATATTAATGCTCTAAACTGTATTTGCATGTATTCCTCTACTGAAAAACTCAGGTGCAAACTTGGCAGCCTTACATACTGGATGCCTGAGATGTACGTATTAGAACCTTAGCCCAAGCTGAATTCAGGCAGCCCACCTTTCTGAAACATACAGAGTAAGGTCAGAAAACTACTGTTCTTCAATATGGCAATGGACTGTAAGACAATATGGAAAATAGTCTAAAATGTGAGTATCATCTTCCCACTCTTACAGTAATCTGTTTTCCTCTCATGGTAAAGAAGTGAGAACTAACAGGAATAATGCTTTAATTGGGGTGCTCTCTACCCCAAAATTAACGATATTCCACATGGAATTCTAACATAGCCTTTGATGCAAATTGCATTGTTTCGGTCAGTTTCAAATACAAATCAGCATTTTTCAACAGTTTTTCCTGTCACATCTCTTGTGATCTCAAGAGATACCATATACTACATCTACCTGAAGGCAGACCATAAAAGGGAATGATTAGGGTGATCTTTCTCCTGATGTAGTCACCTAAGCTGGCAGAGTATATACCATGACATGATTGCAAACATCCCAAAATACAAGATATTCAAGCACAAGATGAAAATACTGGTTTTGAAAACATTCCAAACAAATCCAGGACACATTTGTGAGAAAGTCTGTACTCTCTTCCTCCTTTCCCATCTTATTTACCTTCACAAAAATGTCAACGACATTTGGCAATAGATGAAGAGTAGGATCTACAATACAGCCAAAAAGCTGAACTAGGAAAATGCTGTTTCAATCGAAACGAGTTCAAATTACTGTAAAGACTTGTATGTTAACTTCACCTAGAATAAGTTACTAATCCTGAATGCCAGTTCATTCTAGCTGTTTAGGTATGAGGCAGTGAAACAACCCATGAACAAGAAAAATACACACAGTGGTTCTGCAGTATGCACTAAATAATCTGAAGCAGGAGGCAGCAATAGCACTTTTATCTTGCAAGTTCCCGCAGTGGTTCTTTAAAGAAGGAAGGATGGAAACGTACGGCTCATACTTTTACATTGAAAAAAGTAAATGGAAGATGTTTTCAGTTGGTCATATACAGATGCATTAACTTAAACCTTTCAAAGAAAAAAGGAAAACCAAACAAAGCCATCTTTTGTCTTGCTTACTTGCATCAGTTGACAATCACGGTCCATCACAATCAGCTTACACTCAGGTATAATAAACAGCATTGAGGAGGTTATATTTTAATGTGAGAGATGTAATTTGCTGCTCCTGACAGGTTCAAACCATGCCTGTAAACCCATCATATAACACATCCTCTTTTAGTACTACTTAGATTAAAAATAATAATAATGAAGGATAGGTTTTGGCTTTGGCTCTCACTGCAGGCACTTCAAAAGGACACACAGGGAAACTGGATGCATTTTGATTGACTCATCCAGAGGGCTTTCTGGGTGCATCCAAAAAACCAACTTAAAGAAAGCGTGCACATGCTCCCATCACATAATGGTGCTCCAATACTGTAGCACATGTGGGGATATGCATGTCTGTGTAGGAGACAGAGAAAAAGACACAGAAGGAGGAAACTTCTCACCCCATTAGGCACTGAGTGCTTCCAGAAGCTCAGCAAACCATAACAGCAATTTCCCTCCCTGCCCTGCCTCCAGGGTTCATCTAGTCCTTGCACCATCATAAAAGCAGGAAAGCTGTAGAATCACACAATTCCTGCTCTATTTCTTACACTTACTCCTTAAGCATCTTCTTGTTGACATCTTAGGTTAAATAGACCTCTGGACCGGTCCAGTATAAACACTGTTACATTTTGATGTTATGTCCTTCTCTTTTCCTTTGTGGAGGAAAAAAAAAAACCTGTGAAGTCAAGCTGAAGAAATTCCTGCTTTGATGTATTCTCTTGTATTAAAGGACATAGCATTACAAATTAACTGCCTCAAAACCATAAATTTAAATTATTATTCAGATTTACTAAATCTGTTATCTCAAGTAAGTCTGGGGAAACCAGTTTCCCTCCAAATATTTGCCCCAAAAGTAAAACAAGTCAAGCCTTTGTAAAAATTTAGTTGGTTTATTTCATTATATTTTCCTATCCCTGCCAATAACCAGACCAGATCTGAAAGGCTGGAACTTTTCGAAGAAAGTTTGCTTCTCAGATGGTCTAGTCCCCCACCTCAGATTCTGAAAGTCAGGGCAGTTTAGATAAATGTTCGTGATTTTAGGCACCTATCCAAGGCTGTTGCTGTTTGCTTATTGGGATATAAGAAGTTAATTGGAAGGACACACTTTTTCCTTAGTTGTAGAAGCAACTGATTGATTACATTATGTGTAATCTCCTATTCACAGAAACAGCAGAACGTAGCATTCTACAGGCTGAGATAAAGAGTGTTTGTGTGTGTGTGGCTGAGGGGAAGGGGCACAGCAGGGGAGTAAAATACTAAGAATATCGGTGCACCAGATGAGATGTCAGTGGAATAGAAAGTCATCACAGGATAATGGTCTCCTGCTGCTAAATGAAGGCCAAGGCAAAGCAGATGTTGACTCAGAGCAAAGAAGTTTATTTTTAAAGCACAAGACACTGATCCTGTCATAGTAGTTACTCTGCTAAACTGCCAGTAAAGCATCATTCATTTCATTTGACAGACATTTTTAAGAAAAGCATTACTTATTCCATGTTATTACTGAGTTGTTATATTTCTATTGACTTGAAAATAAACAACAAAGAAAACCCCACCAACTTACTGTTATGTTCCATCTAGCAGAAATGAAACTAGTAGTGAAAATACAACTTCACTTGAAAATTGCACTGAACTTTCATGGTTCTGCAACTTTCTGACTGAGGTTGGTTTACTGGTAGGCTTCAGGCCATTAAAAACTAAGTTATCTAACAATGCAATTGGCTGACCTTGGTTACATCTACTTTTGTAAAAATCAATCAGTTGTCCTAATGTGCAAATGTAGGAAGGAAAAAAGAATGTTTAAGGAACCTGATCTTTGTGTTAAAGTAGACACTTCTATTTTTAAAGCTCGGACAAGTCTGACAGTTCTAGATGCACATCTTGCCTGAAATCTTCGGCCCACTTACATCAGTGGCAATATACCACAGGGACTAATGATTTCATCATGTGTTAGTCTGCAAAATGGATGTAGATGCAAAATGGCCAGTGCTGGACATTCTTCTGTCCATTGCCCACTGATGCACTTCAACTTTGTTGTTGGCAAACCACCTCTGTGAGGGATCCAATACCTTCTCTCACTTGTTTATGGCCTTTGGCAAATCCTTTAATCGCCAGTTTCTCATTTGTACATTATATGACCCTTTGTCTCTCTTCATTTTGGTTACAAGATATTCAGGGTAGGGACTGTCCTGAACAGAAAACGCATGGTGAGTAGCTAAAATTCTCAGGCACTGATCTCAACTATTGCCACTGAAACTACTATGCCAAAAGATAATAAAATCTGACACCTCATTCAGTATGCTCGTCTGTTCACTGGCTTTGTGTTGAATGAAAAGACAAATGAAAGGCCTTGACAGTCACACCCAAAATCTTTTACAGATTTGGGTATCGTTATTTGAAGAATTATCTCAACTTGAGTTATGACTTTTCACCAAAACTACATTTGGAAGAAGAGAACTCCTAAATCAAGAGTACAAGAAACTTTCCTAGCAAGTTCTGAACAGCTGTGTTTCAGAAGAATTCTACTCTGGAAAAAAACCTGTAACAACTACAAACTTACTGTCTTCTTCTTCTGGGATCCATTAGTAAATCCTTCCTCAGAGTCCACATTTTAAAAAATCATGGACACTTATGAGTAGAGATGTTCTTAAAAACCAATGGAAACCAGGCTCCCAAGTCTCTGTGTTGCTCTGGAGAATCACAGTTACTTTTTAGTCACTCAGGTGCTTCAGAATTGTATAGCTGTTCATCTCTCAATAACCTCTTGGGTATAATAGACAGCATTCCTAGAAAATGAGCTCATCTGTTAAACTCCTCTAACCAATGCAATAGAAGTATCAGGCAAATCCATTTAATCTGGTTTTCTTTTTGAATCTGATGTATATTGACCACCTCTTTACTAAATATAACATACTGTACTAAATTAAACAGCTGTACTATAATTTTCATAGTTTTCCCAGTATATTCTCATCTGTCAAAGGACAGTTCAAATGTGCACACAGAATATATGCTCTTACAAAAATCTCAGCTGCAAAAATCAGTATTACATATAATCAACAATACAGACAATTATGTCAGAACTAGTTGGAAACATACACATACTGCAGTGCCAGTATATTGCAGTTCTAAGAAAAAAAAGTTGCCACTACTCACAAAATAGTAGCTCTATCATTGATCACAGCCTGTTTTTAAATACTAATCTGTTTGTGCATTCTGGTCATCAATAGATGACTAAAAACGGATTCATTAAAATGTGTTAGCTAATGAACCTGCTAAACTCACCTTAGTTTCTCAGTCTAGACAGAACTTTAACCTGTTTGAATTTACATTCGCCCATCTGTAAAACAGGGCTAACGATACTTTCTTTCCTCTACTCTTCAACTTATCTATACAGACTGTTAATTCCGTTGGTCAGGAATGATCTCACTGGGCATTTTACACCACCCAGCACACTGGGCCAGTAATTTTGGTTTGCATATTGAGATACTATTATAAATTACAATCTTTCAATGCTCCTAACAAAATCCATATTTAAGTCAATCCATTTTATTGTTAATTTTTTTGTTGGTTTATTTTGAGTTGTGTTTGGTTGGCTGATTGTGGGTTTTTTTAGTATATATAGGAAAGCAATTCCCTTTACATTTTTACAAATGAAATAAAGATGACAGCATCTCTCCTGAAAAAATAGATTATCAATGTCAGAAGAGTCATATAAAAATTATAAGATGTTGTATTGCCAATTAGGCAAGCAATTATGAAGTAAGCAGCTAAACGTTAGAAATAACCCAGATAGATTATTAAACAGAAGCAGTATGGTACTGTAAAACACAGACAGAAAAGATAACAAGGTTTCCTTACAGGGTACAGTGGGAAGAATATAAACTTTCTAGGAATGCAGTTATTTTAAATGCAAGTATTCTCACTGCAGTTAAGGACAGTTCAATAGCTCAGTATTTTAGTCTCAGCTTTGTCTTCAAACACATGAGATATTAAATACCCAGTGAGGTCTCCGGGAGCTGTGAACATGTATCTGAGAACATAAGCCAAATGAGTCTAAAACTGGGCCAAAAATTTGTGAAGTTTTTGCCAATTATTTGGTGGTGCTGCTGTTGTTGTCATCTATAGCTAGGAATTTCAGAGGCATGCATAAAAGAAAAATAACTAGAACAAGGACTAACATAAAAAGTATATGAACTTTGATTCTGAAATTAGTAGAGATTTATTACTGTAATTTAACACTGGCAATGGATTTGGCTTAACACAAGACATAAAGGTAATTTAATGAGAGCACCCTGCTGGTCTAATAGATCGTCATGTGGCATTGATCCAGCTGGTGGTCTGGACTGAATGGGTTTCCACAACTCCAAGTAACCACTGGTTCTGCCACAATAAAACTTCACTGTTTCAACAGGGTGTTGCACTTAGTTTAAATATTTATCTAAACAAAATTGGAGGCTATCGGTAGCACCACTGGCAGCTTGGAGTTGAGTTTGCTTGAACTGCTTCATAACATCTCACCAACTCACAGAATGCAGAACAGTACTTATCTGACAAAAAAGACAAAAACAAATTCAAATGGACAAACCTTCTTGCATAAAATAATAAACAATCAGAAAAAGTTAGCTTAAAACCTCAACTGGAATGCTCTGGAGTAGGGACTAATGTTTAAATTAACCATTCATGGACTTGTGTAAATGCCTGCTGGCATCAACTACAATCTTCTACATTTACTCCATGGTCAAGACCCAAGTACATACATTCAGATTCTCACCTGCATAGATTGGTATCAACTCAGGTAAGCCAAGCAAGCTCTTAGAACTCATGCTAGAAAAGCATCTACTCATTAGAATTCAAAAGGATACTAAGCATACCATAAACAACTGAAGTATATCTTTTTCTTAAAAACAACCAAGCATTGCATCAATACAGTATAGTAAATACCTCAAGAATTGTGTCACTTAAATTTAAATCCCAAAATATGACCCTGAGAACAGGATTCATCTCACCTAATTCTAGCCATCTAAAAATCAGGCATCTGATCTGTCACCTGGGTTCCCAGTAAAATGAGTGGAAGAAATAGGTAATTCCAGATGCAAAACACCTTATATATCCATGTTATGCTTTTAAGATGGGTTAGAAATTTGTAAAGTGCTACAGATATCCTACTCCAGAATATAAAGGGTCTTGATAACTAACTTAGCTTCATTGTCTTAACTTAAAAATGGCAAAAATCAGGTGAGATAAATACAACTCCAAATGTCCAACTTTAGACATCCTGTTTTGAAAATTCTGCATTGGTAAGTCTTGATAGCATGTAATTTTTCTACTGCTTTGATTGATGAAGAAGAATGAGCACAACATTTAGCCGTTTTCAATTTATGAAATGCCACAAAATTAAATTAGGTCATTTTACTATATTCTAGTTTGTAATTTCATGACTGGCAACATTACTATTCGAAAACGTTTCATACTTGTAATAAAATATGATTTTAAGCTGTCCTCCTAATAGCTATAGTAGCAGTCACAAACATGAGATAGAAGCAGAATGCACATTCATGACTTTTTACAGCATGTTACAAAATTACAGCATTTGCTAATATATTTCAGCTACTGTTGCATATTTGCCCCATGTTTCTAGAAAATGAAACTTTTAAGTTGTGGCACATTATCTACCATGAAAGGACATTAGGGACAGGAAATGGAAAGATTTTTTTTTATTTCAGTCAGTTATTACTCATAAAGGATTTTTCTTTAAGAACCTGAAGAACTTGGGTGCAACTGAGAATCTCATTTGTCTTTTGGATATTTCGGATGAACCTTCAAACTACTTCAACATTGCCCAGTGATAAGAGGAATGAAAAAGTATTTTAAAGTCCAACTGATTTTTTCAAAGACATTACACCAAGATATTAGTACTAGTTAACAGAGATTAAGTATACACGTTGTAAACATGTGTGTTGTTATTAGTAGTAGACTTCAGATGATATTTAAAACATACTACTTAAACGCTACTTAGTTTCTAGTTGAACACCATTTCCTACCTTAGTCAACTTTCAGAGCACAGGTAAAAGTTGGCTGTTCTCTGGAACACCCTTTTTAGAAGTGGCTCTGAATCCCCTTTGCTCTTCTCCACCTCTATATTCCCCTGTCCTTATGGATTTGTGGGGCTGTGCCGAAGAACAGCAAGTCCATAGTCCACTATTCCTTTATTCCCTGGTTATTCTACGTGTCATTCTGCAGGTAACCACTGCAGATATTGTCCAAAAAATGAAACTCACAAGATGTTTAAGAATTAATGATTGGAAAAGGTAAGAGGGACAAAAAGATGTCGGGGTTAAAAATGACTCCTGGAACTAGATGCCACTGTCCAAGCTGCACAGTAGAGTTATGGTTGAGCCATGATTCACCACATGCATAATATTACAGGTAAAACATGACATAAGGTGATGGTGAAGAGTTCACATTTTGGGTATAGCTGACTGCAATTGAGAACTTATTTGAACAATCACAAAGTGAAGGAGGAGGTGCGCATGCGAGCAGGGAAGCGACCGGGCGAGTACACACAGAGCCTCATTCAGGTGAATTTGAGTGGTTGGTGGAAAGCCTGGTGAATGCAGATTTCACCATCTGGAAATGAAGCTGCTATATGTTTACTAGAGTTCTCGCAAAGAAGATTGATCATTTCCAGATTTCCCATTTTGTTGGGATGGATTAACATCTGGAGAAAAGAAAAGCCGTGTTTGCTCTTGCAGAAATTTCTACTACTTGTGTGCATTTATCGAAGGCTGCAAAGTCCTGGGATATCAGAGATTCCAACTGCTGACCAAGTCTTCAGACTTCCTAGACAGTGAAATTAAGCTAAGAAGGATTTTAGCTGTTCTTGGTAAAATGGTTACTGCTGTTATACAGAATGACATGATATAGCTCACTTTGAGAAGTTTATGTTAGATTCTTGCTCAAGGAAAAGTCTCGTGACATCAATGCTTTTGTCAGAAATCTGTTCTGGTGAAAGCAATGGTGGGAAATTTTTTATAAGAGAGACAGTCAAGTCTAGCCGCTCTCACTCTGCCAGGTTTTACTGTTAATCTCTTCTGAGTAATTGTCCAGAGTTCTGCATGACAACTATTCACAACTATAAATACTTAAAGAACGAAATACATATGTAATATCATTGATACCATGGACTAACGATCCATCTATCAAAGTCTTTTTGGATAGAAGAGTTAGAGCTAATAAAAATCATAGATTTGCATTTTTGTTTAACCATTAAGTATACTACTTATTTTGTAGACCGTTTTATTTAATTGCACATCATTTTGAATATGAATCACAAGAAGGTACTTTTCTGAAAAATCCTGTTTCATACATTTTTCATAGTATAATCTGGAATACCTCCTTGCACATGAATGAGAATCTGTGATGGTTCTGGAAAAGCTTTATGGCTCACCCCATTTTTTTTCAGATATATATAATTTTTTAAAAAAAAGATGGAAGATATTTTCTAAGAGCAAACATAAGCATGAAAGCTAATGTATTGCTGGAAATAAATGAAAATTATTTTGAAAAGAAAATGAAATGTTATTTTTAGAAAATAGAGAGAGCTTCTTATCTTCAGTCTGATTAGGAATTGCCTCTATAGACTTCAGGCAAAAAAAAAGATAGTTTTTATAAGCTCTAAATCAGCAGTTTGTTTGTACTCAGGAAAGTGATTTAGTACATGTTTAACTTTAGGCACATGCTTAAATTCCATTGATTCCGATGGAAATAAAGCAGATGTGCTTGGAGTTGATCACATGCTTAAATAGTGTTGAATTAGGGCCTTTATACTTTACAAGTTCAATATACCAAATGTTAATTAATCCTCATTGCACTTCTCAAGGAATGTCTCATTACTAAATACAACTAGTGGGAATGGAGATTGCCTAATAACTCATGTAGTAACTAATTAGTTTGTGCTACAAAATGTAGCTGCAGACCTCCTAAGCTGTCTCATTTTTCTTGCATTGCAGAATTGTGGATAGGAAGGAGGTGCTAATGGTAGGAAAAAAAAAAAAAAGAAAAAAGTTTCTTGTCAATAGGAGAACTTCAGTGAGTGCTTCTGTGTTTGTGTGTGCATTCGTAGTAAGCAGCCTATATTTCAGTCATTGTTGGTGATATACTGAGAATGAGAAAATAAATACATGCGGTATGTAGGCCGAATGTATTATTAGTGGTCAAAACAATATAAACAGGAGGTGAGGAAGAATGATAGGGAAAAGAAGCGAATTTGATAGCACACTATAAAAGCTAAAGCCTTATTAGTGTGGAAATGTCTAAAACAACTAGACTCTGGCAAGCAAAATCTTTCAAATCTTTTAAAACAAATAATTATAAACAACAGCTTGTGAAGCATTTAATTGAAACTTGCCATTACTTCACAAGCATAGTCCATATAAGAGAGTAGGAGGGCACTTCCATCATGTCAAACTGCCAAACAGCCAATATTTTTTAACATCAGAAAAGGGTTGAGTAAAAAGGAGGCTCTTTATATTTTAGGTAGTTTATGGCAACCATGGTTAAAAACTCTGAACCAGAGACAACCAGGCTTTCACCAATCCTAAAACAAGTTTTCAAGGTTGACTTCATTAACAAATATACATATGCCTCCAACTAGGTATTTCGGTTAGTTACCTTAATCAAGAACAGATTAAGCTTTACAGTTCTAGTACAAGACATATCCAGACTTAAACCAATTTAATAAGATAATTTTCTACAATGCTTTAATAACACACCACTTTAATACTAGATCTACATAGTTCCACCTTCATCTAATCCCTCCTTTACATCAATTTGTCGGTCAATATTGCCATAAGTAAGAGCCTTTCAGTATTCATCTATACCAGAGGGGACCCATATTCAACCTTCTTTGCACAGAGAAGAATCTGCCCAAAAATCTGGGGACATATGACTTCCCTCTCTCTCCCCAGTCATATTAAGAATGGATTTGAAAAAAATTAATGGAGAATATTTAAAAATTAATAGCTCAGTTCCCTTACAGTTTTTCTTCCCTCTCCCTCGTTCCCAAACAGTCTTAATGTGCATGAAGCTTCTGAAGAAAATACCAGCATCCAGCCTTATTTACTTTGAAAAGCAAGAATCTCATGTGGAACAAAGCATTCATTAGAAACAGGACGTTGTGAGGAGCTAGACCATTTTTACTCATAGTGCTGAAGCTTCTTTAAAGATGTGCTGCCTAAATTCATTTTTCCATACTAACTCTGTGCTACATCCTTCCAACAAAACACCCTCCACGACATCTCCCTTTAACAGGTAGCACATTTTTTTGGAGAAAAAAAGAAAACCAACCCTTCCCTAGGAATCCCCAGTACCAATACTGAAAATGTGACTATAGACAAGAAATCTGTTGTTTGATTTACATGTCCTGGTGTAAACTGGGGTAAAAGGTTTCCCGATGCCAACGGGTTGGCTCACTGGAATAAACATAGTGGTCAGTGGCTTGAACCTCCTGTGGCCAAGTGTGTCATTAAAACCTGGTGGTCCATGTGTAAGGTGAAACCACGGCCATATAAACACACATGCCATTTCCCACACGTCCAAAGGAATGCTAGAACCTCCTACTTCCCCACTGAGTGATGCTGTTTTGTGGGCAATGGAACCTGGGAAGCAAACGTAACAGGCTGCCTTTTTGCTCCCTTCAGTTTAAAATTCAGTCGCTCCCCAGGAAATTCTTCTGTGGTAGTGCAAATGACCAAACGAAGCATCAAAGATCATCTCCACAACAAAAATAACTGACTAAACTGGATCATACCAAATACAAAATCTCTCCCCAATGTGTATTCCTGGATAAACACTTTCCACCAATGAAACAGAACATTTAACATGAGCCTTGTACCATTAAGCCACAGAAACTCTTGATGTTCCTAATGTTAACTGTTATTTGGGACCAAGGCCAGAACACTGACATTGTCACAGGATCAAGACCAGGTTTCATCTAGGAGTAGTACACGTCCTTGTAAAACATTCTGGTGCAGTGACACAGAAACAGCAAAGTACTAGGAAACAAAATAGATAGCTGATGCAGCAGTAACTCATAATTTTCAAAAGTAAATGTAAGATAAAGTTTTTAACTGACTAGCTGCTTGGTTATCATTGCCTTCAACTCTAATGGCCACTCAACAGGCATTATCAAATCAAGTATCATAAATCAAGAACCCTTATGTGGTAGGGGCATGGTTGAAGTCTAAAAAAAGGAGTTCAGTCTTGCTCTGGTTATTGCTGGTTGCAAGAGTTGTTCCCTGTTCTGCCAGGAATGGACAGAATACTGAAGATGGCAAGAAATAATCAAGAAAAAAAACCCAAATACACAAAACAGAAGAAAATATGAAGAAAAAGAATGACACAGAAATAAAGATAAAGCTCTGTTAGCAGAGGTGTAGGAAGAGAGATCAGCATGGACTTTATCAGTTCTTGGCACACGCAGCCCTGCTCCCAACAGATCCAAAGAAACCCTTTATCAGATTCAGAGTGAAAAAAGATTGGGCAATATCCCCAATGATAACTTTCAGGTGACTTTCCTATGAGGAAACCCTTAGGAGGCTTGCCCTGGCTAGGAACAAGTTTTACTCAGAAGAGCCTTTAATTCCACTATGAATTCTGCCACACAGTACCTCAAACCTGAGCTGATATGCTGCCTGCAGGATTATCCAGGCAGTAGCTATGCAGCTTATTTAGGATAATCATTTTGTCTGTGGTCCATTTAGAGGCATTAATTGCAGCAAAAGCATGCTTTCCCTTGACTCTCCAGCAAGCCAAAAAGAAACAACAACATAGTGGCAGAATTATCCCAGAAGTATTTACATGCTGATATATTTTAAGAATACTAGTTATTTATTTTAGAATGGCTCTTTGTTCTAATTTTCCTAATTTGGAATGGTCTTTCGTTAATGCTTTAAAGCCATATGCTGTAGTAAGGCCCAAAATAATGTTTAATATGTATCTTTAAAACTGCAGTGAGTGGTGCAAAGTAAACACTTATGTTTTGATTAGCTCCATTCCATGCTATGTGTCAGAACAAAAACTCTTAAAAACATTGGCCCTACTGTATTGTAGGACCTATGCATAATTATTTCAAAACACACAGAAAGTGGCACACAGAAAAGTAACGAATAAAATATGCAAAAAAAAAAAAAAAAAAAAAAAAATA
>VFFE01007140.1:854100-963728 GCA_008921705.1 Burhinus oedicnemus | reverse complement strand
AAGAAGCCGTATATAAACTAGATAGCATACATAGCTGCTCTGTTTAGAAAACAGCAAAGTACCATGTAAAAAAGTCTCTGTTTAGTCAGCCCACCCACTATGAAAGGAAAAAAAAAAAAAAGCTGACATTTAGAAAACAGGATATACTGAACAGTTTTCACAATTGTGCCCAGCAAATCTGATAGAGCTTTTTGTGTAAATTCTACAGCATGGGCCCAATCCTGCAAGTTACCACCTATTGAGAAATGAAAGGTGTTCAAGGATAAAAGTTAAAACAGCATTATAAGCCCAACCTTCCTTTACAATATGGCCTTTAAAGAAATCACTAGTTATCAGTGAAACAGGAAATCAAACAGGCAAGTATCAAAACAACTCCACCTTTTGGAAAAGTGATCTTTTCAGTTCTACTATAGATATGAGAAAATATTGTTACTGACGGACCAAAAGAGAGGTTAAAAAAAACCTGCAAACCCAAAGTAAGTACATAAAACATGCGAAGAAAATCCAAATACTGTTAGATAAAATTTTCAGAGCACAAATTTTCCTACGTGTTTGGAAAATGCTAAACACAATGAGGTCCAGATGCTGATTGGAGCCCATGAGCTTAATGCAAAGCAAATACTGCATAGAATTATTATGCACGTCACCTTCTACACAGCGCTGCCTGATGTGGAGGCAGCCTGTGTCCACTGCTTGGCATAGTCCCGATCTGGGTGTGACGTCAGCCGTCTAATGCTGCGATGAATTAAGCATGTTACACTGCAGTGAAGCGTAATCTTCCGAGTGCAGGCATACTGTGGGTGACATTCAACCTCTGAAACCACATCAATATACGCAGTCCTTCAAGTTTCAGACTTTCAACAGTCACAAAATCTGTATTTACACACACACACGTGCACGTATATATGCACGCATTTCTGGTTGAATATACTGCAATAAGGAGCACGTTTATTGTGGAAAAACAGAATCCTAAGGAAATGCCACTCTTTACCTAGCCAATCCAAAATCGTTCCTAAGAACTGGGCCTACCTTTGCCTCTGCTCCCGGCTTGTCTGCCTGCTCCCGCCACCCCTGCCCCCAGTCCCTGGTACCTGGTAGGTTGACCTAGAAGGCTAATAGAAACACGCATACACAACTAACAACGCTGAGGTTATGTACACAAAGCCCTCCCCAGTGTCCACTGAGCCAGCCAAGGAGCTCTCAGCTCCTCATCACTGCCCCCTGAAGGAGTCTAATTAGACCCTAAGATCGGCCATCAGAGGTGCTCATCTGAGCTCTCCAGCCTGTTCCCCTCTGTGTGAGATGTGTTAATTTAAACAGCAGGTCTTTTCTATCTCCCTCAGACCTATGAATGATAAAGGGCATAGTCAACAGATAAGGACCAACTTTAAACACTGCAGAAACATAAACAAAACTTTAACTGCAAGCCGAGTGGGGTTTTTTTAAAAGTGCACACAGCCCAACAGAGCCATCCTATGCTAAAAATTCCAACACAGAATTCCTGCAAAAGGCAAAATCCAGTGCCAAGGAGTCTCCCCCTGAGTGTTCACTGAACCTTACTAACTAGACAGCAGGTGAAGGGGATTCCATTGGGGCACTCACAAAATCAGCCCTTGTACAGATTTGTGTCAGCCTTGCACCTCAGAAACAGAGTAGTCAAAGAAGCCGCAGCACACTGTCAACCCAATGGCAGGCCAAGCAATTCAGCTCCTGACAGGTTAAAACAGTGCTCATTGTCTGAGCAGCAAGCCAATGCATGCCAGGAAAACCTTTCAGAGATTAGGCCAGTGGTTAAACTTCAAGGAACAGAGGAAGTTATGGTGAGGAAGCCACTGCTTTTTTTCTTCTCCTTCCTGCCAGAGAAAAGAAGGTTGGAGCTGCTGTGCAGGCTGGCAGGGAAAGCAACAAAATGAAGGAAGCTTCCCTTTAGCTCCTTCTCATCCAAAATTATAGTGTGTTCTCTCACTTGGTTTCCTTCAATACTGTTGAAAGGTAAGAAATTACTCTAAAAAGCAAACGTTTTCCCTTTGTCTCCCAAACAGAGGTAAAGGGTTTAACTCTTTGAAGAACCACGAACGGCAGGATCATCCCTAGGAATAAGTCCTAAAGGGTACTTTCAGTAAGAATGTGTTTGCTAAGCTTTAAATCACCCTATTTTGGGGAATCCTAATTTCAAATTATAATTTCAATAAAGACAAAGAAGACTACATACACAATTTTCACTAGTGTCTCTCCAAGTTTAAAAACATATTTCATATTTCTCTTCTTCAGTGAATGGGCACTTAGGTCCTGTATGTCCCACCAAGCAGATGTCTGTCAGACAGTGAGATGCATTACAAGTGACTGAGTTCAATTAAAAGGCCTTAAGCCATTAAAAGTGTTGTTAAATTATATAAACTTTTTTAGAGGCACAGGCTATTGTTTCCACAACAAAATATCCTAGAATTTTTCAGAACCAGACATCCAACAGTTAATGAAGGGTTCAGATAACAAGTTTGACCATCACTTTTCACATCCACTTGCCCTGGAAGAAGCAATGGCACTTCCATTAAAAACTGTTATTGAAGATGTTCTGAACTTTCACTACTTGCTTTATGCTTCTTCAACTGAATTTTTATCATACTTGAGGACATGCACATTTGGAGTTTGGTCTAAACGTGGCAGAACTGAGAGCAAACAAACCTAATCCAAGTGTCATTGAATAATGATATACAGGAAGAGAAGATAAGCGGATGAATAAATCCTTGGGTTTTTTGTGGAGTCTCAAGGACTGCACACTTCAGGAAAACTTCTGTTGTTTTTTAGGTAGTGGACAACTCCAGGTATGGAAAAGTGCTAAATTCATGCCCCTGTCCTCATCCACACCTCTTTTAGACTCATGAAGAGTTCTTTGGCAATATCAGAAGGGAGAGATAAGTTCTATTCTTTGCCTATACCATATTTAGGATGACTATAGCAAGTGGTAAAAAAATGACATGTGTTTCTTTTGCCTCCTCTTCCAAATTATATGGTTATTCCCTGCCTGTCTCTAAACTCAATTGGGGCATTGCTAGCTGCTGCCATATATTTGCCAAATTGAAAAGAATATGCCACTGTACTTGTACGTATTGAATTAATGACTGGAACAGCAAAGAACTTGCAGTCTGGCAACTGAATGGAACAGGGTAGTTAATAGCAGGGGATATATGTCAGAAACCATTCACTAACCTAAAACAGTGCCTCCAAAATGCCTTGCACAAAACCAGGTAAAGGTGTAATACCATTATCAATGAAAAGTGAAATAGAATCTGTTCACTCCAAAACCTGATAAAGTCTCAGTAAATGTAAGGACTATCATTCTGTATCTTTGTTAAATGTGGTCTTAAAAATATTTACTAAATGGCTAACCACGAGACTAAACAAAAGCATTACCACCATTGTAAATCAAGATCAAGGCAGTTTCATGCCAGGCAGGGAGGCAGCTGATAATTTAAGAAGAGTGCTACAGATATTATGAGAGGTGAGAGATGATGACGATCCCATTGCTGCTTTTTCTTGAGATGCCGAAAATGTATTTAATAGGGTAGGATCAAATGCTGGTATCTACAATATGCCTCTTGCAAGTTTTGTTTTGGATTAAAACTCAGAAACCTAATTAAAACAATTTACTTTCACCCATTAGCCTTAATCCTTATGAATGGCTTACTGTCTTCTCTGGTTATTTTACCAAGAGGCACTTGAAAATGATGTTCTCCCTCTCCTGTCCTACTTTGCACTTGACCTTGAACCTTTGGCCATCTCCTGCATTTTTATTCTGAAAAAGTATTTGGCATCCAGAAACTACTGGTATGTGTAGGTGACATCCAGACAGTCATTAAAAGGCATTTTCAAAGAACAACAAAGACTTCTGAAGAAATAGCTCAATTTCTTTTTCATTTAGAATAGTACCCTCTTTCATTCCCTTGCAAGACCAACCTATATCTCCATTACAATGCATTGGTGTGCCAGAGTCATAATATCCAAAAATATCATAATATCTAAAATTTTGTCTAGATACACAAACAGCTGCTTTGCAGGACTGTAGATTAGGGCCTAACTCCCATTGAGATCAACTAGCATTAGCAACTTTGCTTGCTTGGGTTTTTTTTAAAAAAGTAGTAGATGCCCCAAATTTTAAAAACATGGGTTGCTTCTCTAAGTAAGAATCAGGCCTATTTAATAGATCAAAGAAACAAAGCTCTGCCAACTGCAGAATGAAGTTCCTAATTCTAAGCACTTACCTTTTAATCTTCAATAATTTTTCCAAAGTGCAAAATGCTTACAAGTAAATTTGGAACTCAAACAAAAGGAAGAGAGATATACAGCGAATGATAAAAGCACAGAAAATCATTTAAAAGGTTTCAAAACTGAGATCTTCTGAATTGTAGCCTTTCAAAGAGACTGTTAACATTAAGAAGCTTATATAGGGACAGCTAAGTTCCTCTCGATTTGCAAGCAATATACAGTCCATCTCTTTGCTCTAAAGAAACAAAATATACTTCTAGCACACTAAATTCATACCCCTGGGAAGTATATGAACTGTTGTTTCTGTAACTGACTTACCCAGGTTCCTACTCTACCATCAGAGAAAACACCCATCTTTAAATATGTTTCCAACTAAATCCATAGCAGCATCATTACAGACATGAAAAGGAGAAAGAAAAGAGGATACAGATTGCGTGATATACCTCAATCCAGGGTGACCCATAGATTTATTAAGGGAGGGTTATAAATATTCTCCCAATGCAAATTCTACTCATTCTAAAGAAGACAAAATTAAAGGCTTTGTCATGCCACTGCAATACTATTATTTCAAAAGACAGCCTTCTGTCCATTACAAATCTCACCATATACTATGAAAGGGCTTTTCTGACAACATAATTTCACCTGCTTGCAGCAGAAAATACATTTCAGATTATTAAGTATTTTTCAATGTTGCTTTATTTTTAGATTTTTAGCAGCAACATTCAGATTGTTTTTTTGTCAAAGGTCCTGGCCAGCTTTCAAAGTCTACAAAGACAGTACACACAAAATCTTACCTATGAACAAGCAAAGGATACAGCTGACTGGGCTTTATGACTCACTCAATGGATCTGTGCATGTCAGAGACTGTCAACAGCTATGGAAATATCAGTAATCCACGGACAGTAGCACTTCCAGCTTTTAAGAAAAACAAGACTTGCTCTTTGGTAAAACCGAGAAAACTGGACGTTGTTGAAAGAAACGTCCTTGAAAAATCTTAAAACACAGAGAAAACTAAATAAAAAACTTAACTAAGATATTATTGCTGAATATGTTCTTCATTATGAATCATTTTTAAACCTTTTCACTGTACTGGAAAGACCACCTTGCCAGTGTGTGCTTTTGCCCTTCCAGGCTCTCACTGCTACTCTCCCTGTCAACAGTCAGCTTAGTAGGATGCACATTGTTGGCCTTAGTTTCTTTCTGCCATTTTTCAATTTTTAAGCTCTTTATAAAACTCTACCTCACTTGACATATTTTTATCTCTGTGCATACGCCCAGCTAGAAAAAATACAGATAGGTCTTCAGGTAAAAGCCACAGAATTCCTCAGGTTGGAAGGGATCTCTGGAGGACGCCCTGCTCAAGCAGGGTCACCTACAGCAGGCTGCCCAGAACCTTGTCCAGTTGGGGTTTGAGTATCTGTAAGGACAGAGACTCCACAACCTCTCTGGGCAACCTGTGCCAGTGTTTGAGCACCCCCACAGTAAAAGATCAAACAAATAAAAAAAACCCCCTTAACGCCACAAGAAAAACACACAAACAAACAAAATCCCCCAAACCCAAAAAACCACACCACTAATTCAAAAGCAGACCATATATTACAATCTTTCTTCCACTCAAAAAAATTTGAAATATTTACAAACTGTGAGTGACTACTAAGCATATGCAAATATGAATACCTAGGCACCTGCATATATGCAATTCTTTTCTGTATTTATTTAAGTATTTCAATAGGAAATAGTCCATTGAGATAAAATCTTTTCTCTCCAATGATGTCCTAGGGCAGGATAAAAACAAGACAGGAATATGTATCAGTATACATTTGAACATAGAAAACATGTTAAAAACAGCTGCACATCGCATTTTCTTGAAAACAGAAATTGTAAATTCTGCCCAGCTGAAATATATTTAGTGTAATATTTTATGTTATTCTATTCAATATATGAACTTCTATTACCATACGCATTAATTTTCAAATATTCTTATTATGATTGGGTGCAGAGCATATTTATTAGACAACATCACATGCAAGGCTTATAATTCTGTATCTAGAAATGGATTTGATACATTCCATTTTGAAGAAAAGGATGGGCAGAACCATGGTTTACGCATGACACATTTCACTACAACATAGGAAAAGAACAGTTTTCAACTGTTTCAACTGTTCAAAGAAAAATAGGTGAAACTCTGCTCTTGGAAAACAAGCCATTGTTTTCTTAAGCTTTTAGATGGAGTAAGATAAAATGCCATTTTAAGGTCTCAGCTGACAGTTTGCCATCAATGATGCAAACCCAAGGTTCACATTTATTGAGCACAACAGCAATCTTTCTCTTTCTTGAAATCTTTACTTGTTTGGTAGTTGTCCTCCACCTCCCTTAAGGCCCCGAAAAATGTGATTTTACTATGCTTTGAACAGGTCTGCATTTAGAAGACCTGAGAAAGATCACATTTTCTCAGTGTCATTTCAGGGAGCCTGACCAGAGGCTTTTCAAAAGAGAAGAGGTGGCACCCAATTCCCACTAATTTTCTGTGGCACATATTCTTAGGACAATCTCTGATCTTGCCTGTACTTTCTAGCAATGACTATGAGTTTATATACTCTTAAGTCTTTTCTTTACCTGCTGCAGATAGTCCTCATCACTTGAACACCCACAATGATTTTCTCTGACTACTTGTGTGTAAAGGTTATAATAAATTTCACCTGTTCAAATCCACCACTCTGACATTTGTTGTTGCCAAAAAGTTCAAATCTCTTTTCAGCCAATAATAATATTGGTGTCAGCTGCCAGGTCCTTTCCTTTGTGAACATTTGCCCATTTAAACTAATGGCGTCTTATTTGTTTTATGACTGTTTTTTTTTCTAGTAGCTGTTCTTCTGTGAAGCCTCCTCTTGGCTATGGAAGTCATACACCAATCTGGAGGACACCTGCTTTTTAGTACTTGCTGCCAGACCTATTTGAAAAGTCAGATCTCCACTAAGCACATCAAACACTCTGGTCTCACTAGATCAGAAGCACTGTGAATTGTTTAAGAATGTGGCTTGACATTATACATAATCTGGTCTAGCTGCAGGTGGCTGCCAAAAGGGGAAATCCTGCTCCTCCCACCCCCCAGCCCATGAGCTGAATGCTCTTTCCCTCCCCTCACTTCCATTTGGAAGTAAAGACCCTGAGGCCCCCGGCTGAATCAGTTCAGTGAGCTGCTCCAATGGAAAACTCATTTCTTCCCCCATCAAGAAATGAATGATGGTTGCTGAACTGACACCCTGGCAGGGGCAGGACATGCTAGACCTAACGTAAGGGAGAATGAACTCCTGGACAGGAGTGAAAAGAAGACGACAGGAGCACCTCCTCTTCTGGTAGCAACCAGCAATGGGCAGTTAGATCAGGTGAGATAAAACGTCAAGCAGCAAGTACGTGAGCAACAGGCAAGATAATGAGTAAAGATACAGAGTTGAAGACAAATATGAGAATCAGCTGATATGTAAGCATAACGCAATTTCTTGTAAAATATTTTGGTAAAGAAAGATGGTATTGATTAGAAAGATTAATTCAACAGAGAATGTTCTGAGCTTCGAATCTCCATCCCAACTGCGGTTTTCTTAGAGTAAGATCTAAGTAACTTCAAGGTGAATTCTTAGAACATTTTTTCCCAAGGCTATTTATAGGCTACTTTTCACAGACTGAGCTTTACTCTTATGTATTGCAGAATACAGAATCTCAAAAGGGCAGACAGGGGAAATGAAGTGATCGTCCTATACTGAGACTGTAGAATACATTTGGCAAATTGCCGTATGGAAGACAAATGTCTACATACTAAAACATAGATGAAGGCAAGAGTTAGTGCAATGAATAGAAAATACATTTAAAAAGCAAAGCGAAAAAGAAGCTATAAGATATGTGTGGAAATTATAGTGTCAGGGTCTGCATCTAGCATTTGCCAATGTTAATGATTGATTCTAAATTTGAAAAAAGTAGTTTTAAATTAGGTAAAAATCCACAGAAATTAGTTTCCATAGTGACTTTCATCTGAGGATCTGAAATTATTTGGCAAGTAGTAAGGAATTAAGATGCACTTGTCTGTTTAGGGAATATTCATATATACATTTCAATTAGAAGAAATTAAATACCACGCAGAATGTGACATGCCCAAGAATATTCTATGACAGAACCAAAAATAAAACTCAAACCACTTGCCTCTTGAAGACCTATACAAATTCAAGCAATTATATGATATACAATAACATCTACATGATTAAATATTTCAGCATATTGATTGGTGAAGGGCAAAGTTCCCAATTGTTTAGAAAACCTTCTCCTGGACTACCGCATCGCTGACTTGTATGTTACATATTACTAACAATAGTTTGGTCCAAGAAGATGCATATAATAATCTATGTGCTATAGTGTATTGGGTTTGCATGGCAAGGTTTTGGTAGTGGGGGAGCTATAGGGCTGGCTTCTATGAGAAGCTGCTAGAAGCTTCCCCTATGTCCAATAGAGCCAATGCCAGCCAGCTCCAAGATGGACCGCCACTGGCCAAAGCCGAGCCCATCAGTGATGGTGGTAGCGCCTCTGTGGTAACATATTTAAGAAGGGGGAAAAAAAACCTGCACGACAGCAACCAGGAGAGAGGATTGAGAGCAACAACTCTGCAGACACCAAGGTCAGTAAAGAAGAAGGGGGAGGAAGTGCTCCCAGGTGCCTGAGCAGAGATTCTCCTGCAGCCTGTGGTGAAGATCATGGTGAGGCAGGCTGTGCCCCTGCAGCCCATGGAGGTTAACAGTGAGCAGATATCCACCTGTAGCCTGTGGAGGACGCCACACTGGAGCAGGTGGATGCCCGAAGGAGGCTGTCACCCCAAGGGAAGCCCATGCTGGAGCAGGCTTCTGGCAGGACCTGTGGCCCCATGGAGAGAGGAACCCATGGTGGAGCAGGCTTGCTGGCAGGACTTGTGACCCTGTGGAAAGGACCCACGCTGGAGCAATTCGTAAACAACTGCAGCCCGTGGGAAGGACTCACGTTGGAGAAGTTCATGGAGGACTGTCCCCTGTGGGAGGGACCCCACGCTGGAGCAGGGTAAGAGTGTGAGGAGTCCTCCCCCTAAGGAGGAAGCAGTGGCAGAGACAACGTGTGATGAACTGACCGCAACCCCCATTCACCATCCTCCTGTGCTGCTGGGAGGGAGGAGGTAGAGAATTCGGGAGTGAAGTTGAGCCCGGGAAGAAGGGAGGGGTGGGGGGAAGGTGTTTTAAGATTTGGTTTTTATTTCTCATTACCCTACTCTGCCTTCTAATTGGCAATAAATTAAATTACTTTCCCTGAGTCAAGTCTGTTTTGCCTGTGACGGTAATTGCTGAATGATCTCCCTGTCCTTATCTCGACCTATGAGCCTTTTGTTATATTTTCTCTCCCCTGTCCAGCTGAGGAAGGGAGAGTGATAGAGTGGCTTGGTGGGCACCTGGCGTTCAGCCAGGGTCAATCCACCAGATATAGAGACTGATTGCCCACCAAACATGTTCAACAAACTACTGTATGATATTAATAGAGCAGCTCCCTGGACAAGGAAAGTAAGCCTCGAGGATGAAGAAATAGGCTAGAGCCTGACTTTGGCTATAATAATTTAACCATACTAAACACCCTAAAACTGTATCATAAATTCCAGCACACAAAGGCAACTTAGCTTAGGTTTCGGTGACATGAAAGTCAAAGACAATGTTCCCATAAACTAACAGAAATCTTTCAGATCTTATGACTAGCTAACAGAGAATCATGAGAAAACACTGTCCTATGACTCAAGAGCAAAACCAAGCTGTATGGGAAATGATGCTGATAGAATGGGAACCAAAGGGGAACAAACAGAAGCAGCACGTTATAATTTTCTTTAAGTAAATGATTGCTATCACTGTACAAACAGCAAAAGCAAACAGAGCGTTTAAAGAGACTGGCAGTAAGGGCTTGCAGGTAGTACCACCAAACTACAGTCAAGCCAGAGTACAGACTACATGAAGTGACATGAAAGAGCCAGTAGCGGATTAAATGGGTCAGATCTCTTTGTTTTACCCTGAGAACTCTGTATGCCATGAACATGCACATCCAGTTCTATAGCGTCCATGAGCAACCACCGGGGGATTATGGTTCCAACATGGCCTTGACAAAACTAAAAAATGGTTGATGAGATTTCAGTATAACGTATATCCCAAATGAGGACAGATTCAACCCCGAAGTGGCATCTGGTAGTAATACTGTACTATAGCAAATAAAATAACAGTAATAATAATTTACATTTCTATATACTCCCCTTTAAGGCATCTGAAACTGGCTACTGTCAGAGAACAGATGTAGGACTAAATGGCACGTGTCCAATACAGATGAAAAACCTGATTCCTGACTGCTACATTTATATGAGGAGAAAAATCAAAGAAAAAGGAGAAATGAGGAAAACCGGCTTTTAACTGTACTATTTATGTGGGTACAGGCAGAACCCAGTAATTTATACTAGGACCACATTATCAAAAGCCTAAATTGCACAAAACAGTGAAGTTAAGCCGGCAGATCACAGAACACAACTGCTTACAACTTCTCTGAATTGTACCTTGACTTTGGCGAGAAAATCCCAAGAGCTACTTTAGCTTTTACCAGTTGTCAGTCACCACTAAGAATTTCAGAAATTCAAATAACTTCTCCATGCCCTTCATACTTTAGTCACAGAAGGCAGGTGCTGTAACGATATCTGGAAAAATATTCTCTTCAGAAAAGATGTTCCCTAGGAAGGATCTAAAGCTTCTGAATATATAGCCACTTTATGTTGCCAAAGCAGCTCACAGTGACACAAGCCACTGTGTGACTTCCCAGGCAAAAAGAAACCTACTGAAGAGAAAGTTGAGGTTTTCAGTCAAGAAAGCCCAGAGTCAAGTTTACAGCTTGCAACCTAGAACTCCTGGAGCACTAACACAATCCTCGTAAGTCAAAAAACGAAGAGGCTGTCTTCACAGGAGAGAGAAAAACATCCCAAGTCTGTACCATTTGATTTATACTTGCAAAGGAAAGCTGAGCCAGTTATATGTGTAAACAGGGGTTGAGCTGATGTGTTGCTTTTCTCCTCTTCCATTCTGGGAAATGACTGTGGGTGATCCCTCTTCTTTCTTTACCTCCCACTGTCTTTTCCTCCTCCACCAGAGGAAAAAAAAAAAAAATCTGTTTGCCAGTAGACAGTGTGAATACCAGCTGAAACACCTGCATGCCAGACACATACAGCTGTCCTCTCCCATGCCTCTTGCTGACAAGGCATCTGTGCTGCACACCACACACACCAGTTTGCATGCTGTAGGTAAGCAGACTTTTAGTATTATTATTCCCACTGCTCTTGTACAGTTCTCTTTACCATCCCCCATAGCCTGAAGAGGGGAACTTCTCCACAATGTACAGCAGCCCAGCAAAAATGCTCTGTACAACCCAAAGCAATGACTTTTCAAATTCTCTTACGGTACAATCACCACATCATTCTAGTGTTGGGTTAGAGGGCAGCATGAAGTCAGAGCCCTCCTCTAAACAGGAAACACAAACATTTATAAGGTTAAAAACAGGCCCAGTCCTCTACTACAGAACCTCCTCACTCTGTTTTCACAAATTTCTGTGTTCAGATAACAGCATCACTGCTGACTTCTTCACATTTTTTCTTCCTGGTTGTGCAAGAATCTGGAATAAACTAAGCACAGCAGGAAGTCTTCCACCTTGAGATTTCTAACCTTATTTCAGACATCCCAGAAAACTGGACAGGAAGGATAAACTTCAAACCAGAGTCAAGCAAAAACTTCAGACCTCTCTGTCTTAAGATTATGAAATAGAACTGTATGAATAACTTCTTTCAGTTACTGTCTAAAGAGAAAAAGGATTTTTAAAAACTGTTTCAGATTAGCAACTTATTTTCAGGGGTTTCATTTGACAAGATACAACCAGTGTTTTAGAATTCATTAAAATAAAGGAAGTACTACACACACAAGATTGTTTCAAAATGCAAAACTGAAATATATTCTTTTAATAAATGTAAAAATAATATACTTGGACTTTTGCAACAAAATAATTTTTCACTAAATAAGTCACCATATTTGCCTATGTATATAATATCTTTCATTTAATGTCCAAAGTTGACTTTCTGTAAATACAAATGTTGCATGATTTTTTTCCCCCAATAATATTTGTAAGTAAAAATGGCCTGAATTGCAGAACTGCAAAACACTTGCAGCAGTCTTTCACTTCAATTACTTCTGTTTTGTGGCTTCTTAGCATTTATAGAAATTGATGCCTGTGTGCAGAAATACGGTTTAGGATCCTAACATTTGTCATCTGGATTTTAAAACTTTGGCTACAAGACAAAAGTCTACAAGACTGGGAGACAAAATGCAAAGACATACACATAAGGTATTGTTATTTACTTAAAATCTGTTCAATTTTATTTTTTCCCCTTTTCCAAAACTCAGTGACAAAAAATGGCTACTTTTGCTTTGTCAGATATTTGATACTAAGAGGACATAATATATGATGTTTTTTTTCCTTTCTCTACATGTTTGCCAATAGTTCAACAACTAAAATAAATACTAACACCAAATCTTTCTTTCAGTTATACTGGATTGCCTTATACTTACTGGAGCTGACCAAGATCTAACTATAGGAGGTTGGAAGGAATCTGGAATGTCAGTTGCTAGAGCTCTGTATCTTTTTTTTTTTCCTTATTTTCTTCTAGATCTTTTTTTAAAAGGTGTGCTCACTCTATTCAGATAACAAAGAACATTTTTCAGAAAACAAACAAACAAAACCACTAGCAAAGTGTTTGTGATTAATTTTTAACGTTCCACTGGTTTTCATACATAGCATGACGAAAGACATTAGTGCTGGGAACACACAATTTTGAAATGCTTTTTAAAGACTATAGAACACCTTAATTCTTTCTCTCAATGTAGGTCGTGGGGGTGGTTTTGTTTTTAATATATGCATGTGAAGACACAGTTACCTATCAGTAGGCAAACAGACATAGAGTACCTTAACCTGCACTTAAAAGTCAGCAAAATCAAGTAAAACTAGTAGCAGTGCTGCCATAATAAAACAGACTGATTTCAATTTCTTCCCAATGAAGAATATATGTTTTTGCCATTCTCTTAAGGACAGAGGCAGACTCCCAATCTAGCCCACAGCTTCATCCTTTAAATCAGAGACAGCGGTGTAACTAGTCTCAAGCAATGATGCTTAAATGCTGTCCAAACCTGTTTTCCTTTCTAGTTCTAAGCAATGTATAAAGAAAAACAGTATTAGAAAGTCACGTTAACATGAAGAAAAGTAGGAGATGGGAAAATGTAAACAATAAGCCCCGTAAAACTCACGAACAAACCAGTACATTTTGAATTGCTCTTTGGTAACTGATGAAAAAAAGTGTTATGAGGCAAATCCTTCACTGGGTCACTCACTGAGGAGACTGGTAAAAATAAATTGCACAGCTCTAATTTTCCTAGCAGCTTCCATGCTATTCTTTGAAACTGAGTAAGAAACCCTTGGCCTAATCCCAAGAGCCAATCTATAGTAAATAGTGCACACTTAATGCCTAAGTTCCTTTTTAGCACCATTCAGACAGTGACTTCAGCCACACAGCTTAGTCATAGCAGACATTTTTGTGGTGAAAGCATTAAACCCACATGCAGCTCTCTTTCTGTGGCCACTGGGGGTCATGCTCCTTTCCCATTAGCTGAATAAATCATAAAGTCTGCACAGACCACACAAGAAGCAAGGCTAGCAAGCCACAGGCAGTGCCTACAGCCTGCTATTTCTTTTCAGAATTAAAAAAAAAGGGGGAAGAAAAGAAAAACAGGAGAGAAACACAGCAAAACAGCCTAGCTTTAAGAAATTATTTGCTTTTTTTTTAATTTGATCTCTTTGAAGTCCACAGAGATTTGTTTGTTTGTTTGTCTTTTAACCCAAGCAGCTACAGTGAAGAAGAAAAGCAGAGAAAAATAAAACGAGCGGCATGCAATTCCTTTGTCCTACGCTGCAACAGCAGAAGGTAAAAAATTCTGCTAGTCTTAAATAATAGAGGCTGTCATACAATATAGGACCCCATCAGACACCCACAGAAAACAAAATAGACGTTGATAGATAACACATAATAAAGGAGCAAACAAGGAATCAAAATAGTGCGCAATATTTTTCACATCAAATGATTTATTCTGCCAATGAAAATGACAGTAACTGAACAAGGTCTGGAAGTCTAGAGGTTGGTTCAAGTTCCCATCAATCAGGAAACAAGATAAGAAGGAATTTTAAACATAGCCATTAGCATGCAACTAATGAACATGAAGAAGATATGCACAGCTCATTATGCTAAGGAGCGTTTCTTTAAAACATACCAAACCCCGACATATTTTAAAGAGTGCACTGAACTTTAGAGAGCCTTTGCATAACAGCTTGATTGGCAACTAGAACATGCCCCGCTTCTCAAAGAACTCGGATGGGGCGGGCGGGGGGAGTGTGTGGGAGGGTAGCTTTTCAAACTATGTTCTGTTCTATGATCCCGTCTAGATCATTTGGACATGCAGTGCTTAGAAAATAACATTTACATACTTCACTGTCTACATGCTGAAAAACTTTTTCGAGCAGGGAGGACAGCTGAATCAAAGATTGCTGGGTCTATTTACGCACTGTCAGCTGAACCTTTGTTTGCTATCCTATTTTGTGTTGGCATTTTTGGTGCAATCTAGCATATTTTTTAGTACAACAAAAAAGCACACCAGAAAAAAATAATATAAAAGCAAACCAAAAAATGCCCAAAGGACAACAGAACCAAAAAAGAGGAAATAAAAGAAAGTAAGCACCAGCTAGGGTCAGATAGGCTTAGACCAGAGTTTTGAAAGCTCTTTCAATCAACTCTACCAGTAATCCTATATCCTTACCTGCAATATAACTTACACTTTCGCTGTTATAGTCCTCCTGAGCAAAGACAGATAATCATGTTGAATTGTGACAAATTATACGGTGGTTTTGGGATGTGAGCAAGCACTCACAAGGGAGTAGGGCAAGACCACTTAAATCCATTTCATTTGTGACTTAATATTGTGGGTTAAAACTTGCGTGACCTTTGCCAAAGACATCTCATATATGTGCAGGAGAAAAATCAAATCCCAAGTCTCAAAAGATTCCTAGCAATAAGATATACAGTTTCTGACAGGTCACCCAAGGCACAGCCTGAATTTTATCACGGAATTCTTACTGATGGATTAAGTACCACTTTAACCAGAATAACAATAAATAAAAATCCCTCAGTGGAAAAATGTAGAGCTGTGTAAAATTTAGGATTTCAGTCATTCCAGTGGAACAGCTAGCTTTTAACATTTTCATACATGTATTTCCCACAGCAGTAGAAGTATAAGACATTCTTAGACAGCTCATATAGAGCATCCTTCCTGAAATCGAAGTGCTCAAAAGATCTCCAATACTTGAGACTTCAAACTGATGCAGTTACTAAAAGAAGCTGAGTGAAGCACAACTCCCTTCTGGCCATTATAAGCCAAAGTTTTAACCTTTTCCCCAGGCAAAACTTGTGTTGATCTCACTGGGAGATTTGCTCAAGTGAGGACAGTAATATTAAACTCCACTAGCAGCAAAAACCAAGGATACCACTTCAATAATTTTAAAATGAAAACCATATAAATATACTCGTTTTGTCCAAATGTGTATGAACATTAGCAACATAAAACATTTCATAGGCCTGTGTAATACAAGGATAGCTACAGATTCAAACTTGGCTACTTTCAAAGCACCCTTACTTGTAATGAGCAAACACAATGCAAACATTGTGAGGCCAAATTCTCTCTCCAGAATCTGGCATGGGTACATGCTCTCCAGAATCTGGCATAAGCCCAGGATAGGGTAATGCAATATGTGTAAGGGAAGGGAAGAAAGACTTTCTCAAGGCAAGCAGAAGGGAACCTAAAAGGTTCAGGTGAGGGAGAAAAGGCCAATCTTCCCCTCTCACTTTCCCCCCTCTGCCGAAGCGCCATACTAAGGAAAGAATAAACATAGCTCAGTCAAAGCTTTCAATTCAGTTTAGCTCTGCCAATCCCAGAATACAGAAATTCTCATGTATTTTTGCCCTTCTGCAAACAAAGAGATGGGGAAATAGTTTAATTCTTAACAATATGTGCTACCAGCAACATAGTACCAGGCCTCTGTCCTCAGATGTACTGATGAGAAAATAGACAAACATTTGAGATAGCAAGGGTTACAGTATATACCAACCAGAACAATCACATTGATTCCCACTGTATACCATTATTTCTACTTTTGCAAATGAACTTAAGATTTGGGATGTTTAAAGGGAAGAGTAGTATCTGACAACTTATTCTCCATTGTTTTCTTTTCTACCAATGAGTACCATCAACAGTGAAACACAATCATACAAATCCTAGGAGACAGAAGTTTTCCTGAGTAAATATGGGGACTTCCATCCTCACTGATCAAATGCCATGAACAGCGTAAGTGCATTAAAACTCACATTTTTATGCAGTGCAAACGAACCAACATAACACATTCTATAAAAAATAGGAGCATCTCCCATACGAGTAAAGTCTGAGAGAGCTGGGACTGCGTAGCTTAGAGAAGACTCAGGGGGTGCGGGTGGGATGTCTTATCAATGTATATAAATACCTGGTGGGAGGGTGCAAAGACGGAGTCAGGGTCTTTAGAGTAGTGCCCAGTGACAGGCCAATGGGCACATGCTGAAATGCAAGAGGTTCCCTCTGAACGCCAGGAAACATGGTTTTACTGTGAGGGTGCTGGACCACAGAGACAGGTCACTGAGAGAGGCTGTGGATTCTCCCTCCTTGGAGACAGATACTCAGAAGCTGTCTGGACACGATCTCTGTCAACTGGCTGTAAGTGGCCCTGCTTGAGCCCTGGGTTGGACCAGGTGACCTCCAGGGGTCCCTTCCAACGTCAACCATTCTGCGATTATGTTGATTAAAAAAAACCTTGAAATATTAAAATTTCCAGGTAGAATTTGTGATATTAAATACCTTTCCACTTTCAGTCCACAATTTCTAGACAAAATGATAGTATTACTAAATTGTGTTGAAGAAGTATGAAAGAGCGCGCTTCCACATGTTGCATGAATTAGGTCAGTAAAAGTTCATGTGTTCTGCATTTTTAAATAAGAGATTAACAGAGTGCGTATGTTTTACAACATAATACGAAAATCAGCTGACTGCAACAACACTTCAAGATAAGAAGAATGTTGCTTGCTCTATAATTCTGTATTATGTGTGACTAGGCATACATTAAATGTCACGTACTCTGGACTGCTATCTCACCACTATTTTCCAATATGCACAAGCACACGCACATAAAATACAGCCTCTCTTTCCAGAACAGGTCTTATAAAAACAGAAGGGTAAAGCTAGGGGTGTGGTATTACGAGAGAATACCAGCCACTCCTGTTTTAAAGACACCTATTCCATGTTGAACTTGTGATATCCAAGATAAGGAGTATCTCATGCTAACCAGCTTCTATTGTGCCTAATTGCTTAATTACTCTTTTGCTACCTTCCTCTGCATCTTCATCACCCCTTAACATTAGAACAGCAAGAAAACTTTTTTCATCTTGTTGATCTCATGATTCTACTAACTGGTCAGTTGATAGATTTAGGAAAACTGTTAAAAGCATGCTATTCGTAATATTACAGGTAGGTATATTGACAACATATAGCTGTATTCTTTCATTATTAGATAACTATTTAGAACTGATGGGCAATATCCACAGATAAAATGCAGTGCTTCCATTAATTTCATACTAAATTATTGAGGACATAAGGACCATATAGAGCTGTGAAGTGCCATTTGCCTACATCTGATCAATTAAGATTAAAATTTAAAATTTATTATCATGATAAGAGATTATTTTATATTCTTGAATCCAAATGTTTTACCTCAAACCAGGACAGCTATACAGAGAGGCTCATACCTTGGTATGCAACGGTACGTTACAACTTGTTAAAACAAGACTAAATTTGGTTATGTTAGATACTTGTCAAAAGGTAGAAAAGTGTTAAGTTTTAAAAAAGTGTTTCTTCAAAAATGCAATACAATTGGATTCATTCTGTTTCTAAGAACATTGTTGTAGATCAGATTCTGAGACTGTTATTCACGAGTAAAAGTTATTTCTATGAATATTCCTGACTTTGAAAATGATGATATAAGAACTGCTCATTGAAAGTACAGCAGACTGCTCTTTTTAAATGCCAAAATTAAAATACCATACCAGTTAGCCAAATATTTTGCTAGGGAAAAAATACATTAGATAATTTCAGGGAGATGGCTTATCATAAGAAATCCTATTGGTCTAAAACATACTTATCTCTTTATTTATCAACAGGGGTATTGCCACAAACTTAAGAGATAGTTTCTGCTGTGTCTTATTATGAATTGTTGCTGCTGCATCCCCTCTCCCATTTAAAATCACTTTACTTAGAATGATACACATTTTAAGCATTGGGAGTATATTTGTAAAACTAGTAGTTGTGGTAACAAGACGAGGTTTACATGTCTGTCCACATCAGCACCATGTACTCAAGATGGATTTCAGCTGCCAAAAAGGTCAATCCAAACTGCTTGCACAAACCTGTCTTTATGCTCCTGTTTATTATGCTCCCATGTAGTAGATGTCTCGTGCGCTAAAACAGTGCAGCCATATGTCAACATCTCTCTGGTGGTTCCGAATGTTCTAAACAAGAGCGAGGGTGCACTGAACCTCCCATGTAAACTTTATACAACAGATTCAGCAGAACTGTAATTATTTACAAAATGATGGCATGAGAAATCTCTGGATTTATATCTCACTTTAAAGTAACAGGGATTGTGTCCACATAATTCTTGAGTTCATGGTAGGTTTTTAATTTACTTTCTTATTTTTGGTATGATAAGATACAACTCAGCACTCCTTAAAAATCAATGTCATTACTTTTACATTATTAATTTCTTTCTAAAAAGCACTTTTCTCCCTCTGTTTGTCTTCTTTTTTTCTTTCTTTTAATAAAGGCACTGTATTTAATTACAGATGAACCTGTATGTTGCGTTATAGGCACTACAGGACACTTGTGTCCTGGATTCCAGTTATTCCCTGGATAGAAAGGAGTAGGTACAAAAGGATAGCACAGAATTCATTCATCTGCAGAGGGTAAGTACAAAGCATTATTGGTAGGTAAATTCCACCAAACTCAATTTTCAAGCTTCTCTCAAAGTCTGACATATTTGTCATTACGTCAGGTACTCAACTGAAAAACAAATGATTATGCCTTTTCCATTATTCTTTCTAGACAGATTGAACAGAACAGCGTATAGAGTCAGGCCTACCTGAACAAACAGTGACACAAACTGCACTCAGGAATTCTGACCCCGGCTGACACCAGTTTTACAGAATTACACCTCACCAGTCCTCCCATGCTCTGAACTTAAAATTTGTCCCTCTCAGTCTTCTTCCTTCTTACTTTTGCCGTCTTCTTTTAAATATTTTTTTCCTCTCCCTCAAACAGTACATGTACAATGAATCAAGCTGCTTCTGTAAGATCAGACTGACTATGTAAATATGACACCTTGTTTTTTAACTTCATTACACCTCTTCTACAGATAGCCACAATGTTTATGAATGTGTGCATCAACTGCTTTTCAGTTACTTCAACATTTTCATATGCAATTAATACATATTTTAAGTCATTCCTACACAATATATATTGAATTACCTTCACTCCATCTACAAAAGTCTTCAGTTGTTTTTGTTGCAAAGCTAATATATAATGAAATAATAATGATTATTTGTAATACAGTGCTTCTTGTCTTAGGATCTCCAATAATTGACTATAATGAAGTATTTATTATTTCTAGTTCAGGACAAGCAAACAGTGTTAAATGGCTTCTCCAGAATCCAGAGCTTATGGTCCTCTGCTCCAGCCACTCTTCTACCACAGTTTGTTATTCCTCTATGCTGGTGGGCCTCTTGCCTGACTTTAAGACAGTTAAATAATGTAATTAAACAATTAAGATTATTGTCCTTAAATGATCAATTAGGACAGAATTCTAAACATGCTTCCTCATTTGGAATTTAGCCTACTTTCTATCTCCTTCTGTGTACCAAAGACAAGGCAGCTAGGCTAAATTCTGAAATGACTGCTCTTCTTACAGTATATGGTTTATCCTAAGCTTATGCAAGTGGTATGTGGTGAGTGCTATTTTCTTAGGGCTTGGGAAAACTTATATCTACACAGCAAATCAATGCAGCCAACAGATGAAAATTATCTTTTCTTCATGTTAAATCAATGCAGCCAACAGATGCATTGATTTAACATGAAGAAAAGATAATTTTTATTTCTTGCTGTACTGTATATATACGTTACTTTCCTCAATACCCGGCAAATCTAACAACTAAGTTCTAGAGATGCAATGAACGCTTAACATAGCATCTGAAGTCTTCTGAAATAATCTTCACAGGCTTACTTGGAACATTCTTTGTTAATTACATTTGGAGTGGGGCAATAAAAATCAAAGCCAGTGATAGCACAGTTACCGTACCTGTATTTAAGGAATTACCAGGCAGAACTGAGCTGATAGAAATAGCACAGCAACAGGGATTTTGTGATATGTAAATAAAACTGGCATGCCCAAAACATGTTTCATCTCTAATTACAGATATTGCAATTTAATTTAAAAGGAATAATATTTAAATAAAAGATTACCCACTTAAACAAGTTTTCTCTCCAAGCCTCCCTCTCTCAGTTTTAAGTCACTCTGTTTAGATCCTTTGCAGAACTGGTGTCTTTCTTTACTACTTTCATTCTGTATCATAAACATTTAGTGTTATTACAGACATCATGGTATCAAACTCCAGATACTCTGATGTTTTAGGGGAAAAAATTAGACTATTTAAAGTGATTATAACTTTCCACTTGATAGTTTAACATTCTACAATCATTACTGAGTCTGCAGGCACTGTTAACCTGTTCTAGTGAGACAAACATGTCTTTTCTAATGTTTACTGAGATATTGTAAATTACTTAACGTACAGCAGAGTACGTTTTTCTCAGTTAATCTAGATCTGATCCCTGAGGGGCTATTTATTACATATGTATACAACCTGTCTGTAGAAGTGAAGTTAATGTAATATGACACAAGTAGCACACATTGTTTAAATGTGTTCCAGAAAGTTAGCAAATTTAGTTAAAAGAATACTTACATGCTCTTCTGCCTGGAAAACAATGAGGAAAAGGGTTCTAAATATTAAACACTGCTGTTCACTGTAGGTGGCCAATTAATACACTGTATCCAAGCTGGAACAAATCCTTTAAATATATACATAAAGCATATAATCTCTTATCTGCTTAGGCATTATCAAATTTTTAACAAATCCTAGTAACTTCAAACACAGCTTTAATGGGATGTAGTACTAAAACATGCAAAGTAAAGAACAGAGTTTTTAAGAACATAATCTGTTTTAGAATGTTTCAAGAGAACTGCTTTGAAATGCAATTATAATCTTAACCCATGAGTAAATGTGTGCTATCTTGCAGAATTATGTTACATGAATTAATATATATAGAAAGAGATAGCCTCATGTTCCTAACACCTATCACAATTTGAAAACGGGGGTTTAGACAGAAGTATCTTGAGATGGTTCTAAAGGGTAGCTATGTTTGAACAGAGGAGCACATTTATGGCTACAAGTTTGGTCCCTGTGAATGTTTTATTTGATGATGAGAGACAGAGTTTACTTGAGAGAAAATTCTAGCAGGATTTTACAACTATTCTAGCCCTGATAAATAGTCGGAGCATATTTTAATTGGATCTATCTATATTTTTGGGTCTTTATCTCACTAACCTAAAATTAACACAATGCATCTTTTTCTCAGGCTGCTAAAAGGTCAGTATGTGAGTTGCTGCTTCCTCAGACTGTATCAGCTTTCTCTTCTACATATAGTGAAATATCTTATTCCAAAGACTACACTTCCAGTTTCCTTTGTGTATGCGGAATACGAGTTTTTTATACTGGTTTAATCTCTTTTTGTTCTGGTTTGCAGTTCCCCTGTCTGCACGACTGGCATAAATGAGATCTATTTTGAAAACAGCAGTATGGAATTAAAATCTGTTCTGTTACTTTGAAGACAAAGTGACAAACTGTTTCAGGACATAGAATCATTTAGGCTGGAAAAGACCTTTAAGAAGGTCAGTATGTTCTGTACAGATTGGCACAGTTCAGACTCACTGCTTTTCATTCTGAGACAAAAATTATTACCTGGTAAATTAAATTTCCCTTCTTTTCCCAAAATGTGTGGCAATTCTTGATTAAGAAAAGAAATAGACTGTATGCATGTGATGCAAGCCTTGTACTTTAATACAGAAGGACAAACCTTTAGACTATTTACAGAACAGCCTGTTAAAGAACATCAGTGAACCCAGTGAATTTGCTCTTTCTAGTGCTTTGATGTTAAAAGGAAAATCAAAAAGCAGTAGGTGCAGAAATATAACTGAAATTTAGGTAGAATTTAGGCAATCATGAAAAGGCTATTCAGTTACCACAAAATATAATCAAACTCTAAAAGCACCTTGGTTTTCATTTTTAAGAGTCCTGAGTGCCTTCATTGCTGCTTTCATGCCTGCCTTTAAACGCAGCAGTTACCGCAGAGCAGAGCAGCTCAGACCTTAGTTCCTGCCTAACCACTAGCATCCTGAGGATCTCTGACAATGCAGTTTGTAGACACTCTCGATCAGGTTCCAAAAACAATGCAATAGTAATTACAGCTTCTTTTTTTTAAGATATAGCAAAGGGTTAGGCTACCACTTCTTTTTAACAGTTCAGCCCTTGCAGAATCCTCCATCTAAGAAGGTGGCAGAGTTTCAGCTCCATCCTCTGCCTAAAAGGATTCAAATCCTGATTACTCACTTGCAAGGGAAGTTACCGTTGCAGGGTGTTAAAGAAAGGCATATGTATGTGTGGAGAACAACAAGAATCATTGTGCTGAAGCTGTTCTTGAAAACTCACGGTTTCAAGGTTTCTGTTCTAAGACTAGAACACAACAGGAAAAGGTGAAGAACTGGAGTTTTGACTCATGCTTCAAGAACAGTGTATATAATTTACATGGAAAAAAAAATTAATGAGTCCATAAAAAGGTGATTCCAGCACTGGTAAGGTCCTAGGTCTCCTGCTGCTTGACTGAAGGCTTCATCACCAAGTCTGACAACTGTGAACTGCTTCAAGCAGTTCTTCTATAGCAGCTAAGATTCAAAAGAAAACTTAGTGTCCTTTTATCCCTCCGAGCCAAGTATGACCTATACTAGTTCACAGCAGAGGATAGGTTTGGGTCCTCTAAAGTGGAAGAAGGACTCTGTACTTCCCATGCATGCTGTGTGAGCACTAATAATAGATACTTTATTGTTCTGGAGGAGGTCTTAGCCACTGGAAGATTTAAAAAAAAAGGAAAAAACCTCCAATCTACTGAACTTTATTCTGTGAAGCTTAGGAAATTGTATTGGGAGAGAGACCTCCGCTGCAAAGTTCTAACAGAAAAAAGTGGTTAGCTCTCCAACATCTTAAGGCAGGATTCAACGTTCACCTCTGCCTTCACCAGTTGCTATTGAACAACTAGACGCTCAGTGGTTCTGGTGCCTTCCAAGGCCTTTCTCTCCCCATACATAATATTACTGTTTTAAGTCTACTGTGCTGGCCATGTATATAAAATTACATATTGCAGAAATCAGAATGGCAGTGTGGAGTAGTGAGCTCTGGCCCCTTTCTAGATCTGCCCCTTAGCGTGGAATAACATTGCTTGCACCTTAGTATCTGTGGTTTTTTGGGAAACATAGCACATCCTGTTTAGATTTGCAAGTGCCAGCTATCATTCACTACGTATTTCCTGGTTTTAACACTACCAGAACATCTTTTTTTCCTAATGAATAGTATCCTGATCAGGAAAGGAAGAAAAGCTTAAAGTGAAGCTAGCTGTTTCCTCTTCAAATTAATCAGTAAGCTATTTTCATTTTTTTAAAAATTTTTGCTAGGAAGATTATACTGTTTGTTCCAAGTTGTACTACACAACATGCTGATTTAAACTACATTTATTAGAAACCTGATTTATGTAGCTTTCTAAATCTACAACAGCTCTTGTTCTAAAGGGAGTAATGGGGATGTCAAGTATCCAAACAGAAGTAATTCCTTTTGTAGTCAGTATAAAGCAGGGAAAATGAAGAATTCGGCACTAATCTCTACTAGTTTGGGAGTGCCTCTAAAGTGCATACAAGACTACAGGTTCCAAAATAGGATCTTGATCCAAATCCCAGTGAGTTTAACTGAAAGAATCCCCACCAAACAGGGCAAATTCAGTAGGTTTTGAATCAGGTCCTAAGATCTTTACAGCGATTTGAATGTTCTTTACCATATTAACGGACGATGACAAGAATATTCAGGTAAAATATTGTAAACACTTTTTCCTGGGACCAGTAAAGCCACTGCAAATTCTACTAACCTGAAAAATATATTTATGTGAAAACCTCTTTCCATAGCTTCAGCACTATAATCACTGAAGTTTATGAGTCAACGTTTTCTTAGCACTGTTTGACTAACGGCTAAATCCTTGTATCAATGACATATATAACGAGGGTTATTTTATCAAAATGTTCCTACATTATATGGCTGTTTTCCTTTGAAGAATTCAAATAAAATGCAAGTATTTATAAGATCTTATTTTAGAAATGAAGACACTAAAGAATAGGGAGAAACCAATTTTCTTAGTATTGCACAACAAGGGAAGAGCAGGTTATTAGGCCACAACAAACCATTGCAATCGTCCTGTCTGATCTCGTAATACCGATCAAGGACTCTCCAGTTTATCTTGTTTAAAATAAAGCATATCTTCTAGAAATAAATAGATAGAAGAAATAAAAGTATAATTTAAAAATGTTCAGTGACATATAATCTATCACAACTGTTCTCTTCGTGCACTATTCCAAAGGTTAATTACCTTCTCTCCTCAAAATAACACCTTAGTTGAAGTAAAAATTTTTCTAGCTAAGCTATCAGTTGCACTGACTTCTAACGTTGCGTGTCAGAATGAAGAGCTCTTTATTAGAAAATTTCTGTTCCACATATACATACTTATATGGATGAAAATGCAAGAAGAGAATTTCAGTTTTCCATCTGATTGGCAGTAAGCCACTGTCACTATAGTCCCTCAGGACATCCTGCCATAACTAAAGCTAAGTATAGTTTCACATTCACTTCTGAAAATAATTCATCATACATATTACTTTGGTATAAAATTAATGACATAAGGAAAGCACAACATATCTTTAAAACAAATTGATTTGGATTGTACTGAAATTGCAAGGGAATAAAAAAAAAAAAAGCATCTTACCTCAACATCTCTGTGGACTTTTATCTTCATCAATTTTTTTTCCTTAAATTGTTGCCAAACTCTTAACATTCACCTATATAGAGATTTTTATTGGTAAATTAACTATTTGTTATTAACTATATAGAGTACCTAAATCTGCCTTTCAATAAAACAAGAAAAAAATTTTCCAATATTTAGCTGTGATATAGCATATCTCCACAAAATATTGAAAATTGTATAGCAAATCTCTGGCCTATATAGATTAGTATATGACATGAAACTAAGCTGATTCATTGCAACTTCTATCCCAGCCTCATTCCTCCCTTTAGAGGTGGCTAGAGGTAGACCATTAAGTCTGATGACTTCCAACAAGCTCCCCAGATCCACCAATGCTACAAGCATGAAGAATAAACTGAACAATCTAATCTTAACGATAGCACAGTCTAGAAAGCAATGTTTCTGTCTGTAAATGAATAAAGTAAGTTCACATTTTATGTTAACGTTGGATCAATTTACTTAATGAATACATATCACTGTAGTATACATATCAATAGGTTGTATGTTTTCTGAAAAGAGTTTTACAGATTTCCTAAAGGCTGTAAAGCAGAGATTATCCTGCTTCACAGTAGAGAAGGGAGTAAATTACATTTGAAGAACAGCCATTTTTTTTTTTTATTTTCTGAAGTGCTCTTCAGCTCGGGAAAATGAGAGGAAACAACAAACATTCAAGAATATGGTTTGCAATTTACCTCAAGAAATCCAATACATATACTTGCTAAATTACAATTTATTGTGTACTTTTCACATTTACAACTATTTTTGCTTGTAAAGGTATAGAAAGTCCATTGCTTCCAAAATTAGGAAAAGAAGGGTTTAAATATAACAAGAACAGTGTCTAGGTCTGTTTGGTGCTCTGCCAGCACTTACTCTAAATACTTAACACGATACAGACTACTTAAAGATACTTATTTAAAGTACACAGTCACCTTACTTAAATCACATTAAACATAAGTTGCATTCCATACTGAGAAAAAGATTAATAAAGGTGAAAACAAGATCATGTTTCTCCAGTTAGTCTCTTGTCAACTCTGTAGGTCTAGATTATATCAAGATGCTTTAGAGAGAACCAAGCACTCCAGCTAAATAACTGGTAAAGGTATTTGTTTTATCAAAATCTGCACACACAAAACGATTTGAAACTTCGCCACCCAGAACAAATACCTAGGTTCTTACAGGTTTGTTTTTCTTCGTTTTCATTTTCTAAGAGTAATAAAGACCTTGGGGCAGGGCATTTCCTTTGGATTAATGACTGGCTGGGGTTAATGGCCAGGAGCTGTTCTTCGGGCCATCAACTCCTCTCAGCCGGTCATTAATCCCCAGGAAATGCTCTGTGCCTCAATCATTATTGCTTAATTTCAGTGCAAACAAACTACTGTGGCAGACAGCATGCTGTATGCTATTCCTTAAACACAAGCAATACAGATTCAGTTAATTTAATCAATTGTTTACACTATGGTCTATTTTCTGTAGCAAAAGGAAATCACAGATATTTTGACTGTTCTATGAAATCTGTTGGTTGGTCTCATGATCATTTGATACACTGGACTATTTCTGCATGAGTTATTCTGTTTGTCACTTACATTGTCATTGTTATTAACTATAAGCTGGATGGCCATTGCTCACTTTATTTCCTGGCAAAATTCAAATAGATGCCCTACACATTATTTGCAAAATACATTTTCCAATGGCAGTGTTATCTACCCATGCATGCACCTCATCTTAAGTATGAGGTTATTAAATTTTACAGGATATCTCATTTGACACATCCTGACATTTACTGTACAATTTCAGGCGTGCCATAGAGTTATTAAATTATCAACAGTAAAATATAACATGGACTTTCTCCAGGCTTGTGCTATACAAATATTTACTAGAGCACAGAACTTTGTTATATTTCTCTAGTCTACTTGATAATCCCCTGATTAGACATCCACATGCTTGGTGGAGCCAAAGAAAAACTGTAAATGGTCAAAGGCAATGCAGCGTATTTGTTTTTAAAGGCTAACTTTACAATAGTTTGACTTAAGAAAACTATTTAATCAAACTGGCCAGCCTCATTGATTTCTCAGCTTTGAGATTATAACAAAAGGATTCAAAGAAGCTATTAGTGGTAACTGAAAGCCACTTTTACTACCGCTTTAAAAGCTGAAAACTTTAGGAATGTAGATACTGCTAACTAATTGGGGCACTTATCCTCTGCCTTTCATGTGAAAAACTGAGTTAAAACTTCAAAATGTAGACAATACGTAGGTGCTTATGGTCAAAAGCATTTCTTCTTTTCCAAACCTTTACTCTTCATTCAAATACTAGTATAAGGACGCTACTATGCTGAAGTAAGTGGAATGGAGTTAGTGGAGTAAATGGAATTTAAATTACCATTTTCAACTACCTGGTGTATTCTTCACAGTTAGATGCATTTATCATGCACGAAACTCCTCTGTGGTATGAAAACTGTCCACTACATCTTTCCTGTGATTATTCACAGCCTTACATAGTTGTGCTAGGCACCTCAGTGAGTGCTTCTCTGAATCCAAGAGAGAGAGAGAGAGAGGATTAGGCTGTGAAGACAGCGACAGAGAAAGAGGTTGGGTAATAAAAATTCTTCATCAGCATCATCATCTTGACTGGGCAGAACTAAAAGTACAAAACCTAAACAGATATCTAGGCTGCATTTCCAAACAAGTTTACCCACTTCATATAAGCAATATAAGTTCGCAGAAAAGATGCAGGAAGCTGCGTTAGTATATTCTATTACTACTACTCTGTAAGAAGGCATTCAAGCTCTAATGGTGAGCAGCATGTCCAGGAGGGGCCTGGGCTGAAATGCTGCTGAAATACTTGAGTTGAAGGTCGTGGGGCAGGGAGGCCTCTTGCAGAATCTTTTTTGACAATGCCCTCTCTTTTTTCCCCCTGAAAGACAGAAGTGTCTTAAGTTGGCTTTTATATGGGTCTGCAGTTTAGGTGGTTGTTTCAGGTAATTCTGTTCTTTCAGATGTTAATACATATAGGAGAAAAATATCTCCACAAAGGGTTGCCCTATTTGTCTAGACAAAAATATAGCAATGGGAACATACACACTTCTACATACAAATAGTTTGATATATACTATATTGAAGAAGATCGCCAACTTGAAAAGGTATTACAGAGCCCAAAGCAGAGAGATTTGCTAAGATTGTAAGAGTGGAAAGAAGTACACAACAGGCTAAAAAACCCCCAAAACCCACCAAATATATTTCAGATCCAAATATGGCATTTTAATCTAAAAAATATGAACAATTGGTTGAGTGAAGTCACCCAGGTCATTGTAAGCATACAGATGTCAGGTATTGAAAAACACTATTGCACTTTGATTCTCTGAAAAAGAATTTCCAGTCTTTTCCTGCATGTTTTTGCTTTCAAGTATAAGCAGACCACATTCATTAAAACCAGATGCTACTGTCTCTTTGCTCCATTTCAGTTATCAATATCATGTTTGAAAGATTCAAAACATTTTAATAAAAATTTGACTGGGTTTGTGATCACATCGGGCGAGGCTGGGTTAAGATGCCAAATTCCATAGGCTTTCTTGCAAAGAGAAAAGAAAAATCCAGATAATTCAAACTGTACTCCCCCCTCTTCTTTAAAACAGTTTTAAAATCACTTGTGCATTCCAGAGCAAAAAGCAAACAAATAAAAAAATCATCAAACCCAAACAAAAGCTAAAACCCTAGGTAATAAGAAAACATATGTCATCTGACGACACACCCTGGGGACTTTCTGTCAGCTGGATGGAGTACCAGCCATGCTTTTTCCCTGTTTTCTTCTACTGTGGGAGGCCTCAGAGGAGGAAAATACAGAATACATCTACTTTGACTTTGCTTTTGCTTCACTAGTGAATGTTATTCTAAGGGGATCTATTTGCTGCTTCCTGCATGTTACTCCAATAGCTGAAATGGAGGTGGTCCAGAAAAATCACGTGTCCAAAGCCTGGATGCTCAGTTTGCAGCTCAAGCCCATTCTCATATTCTGAGATCTACTAGGCTCCAGGGTTTATGCCAAAGTTCAGAAATCATTGCTCTAATTTAGGTTATTATCATTATGGGAGCTTTTAATGGATTAGTGTTCTACATTTTCCTTGTTTAGGCAGATACACACAGTATGGCGCTTGGCATTGCTCCGAGCTGCTACATTTCGATCTTTTCATTTCTCAGATTTCTTACGATTTACCAGGTAACAGCTACAATATTATTCTCAAACATTCCACTGCTGGCAGTTGTTAGATATGACTCTGTAGCCTGTTCAGATCCCATTACCTTTTGATTTATTGATTTTTCCTCTCTTTGTTGCTGCTTCTCTACAGAGCAGATTTTCTATACAGATTCCTATAATGAGAATGGCTCTTTCATTTCTTTCTCATGTAGTGTTTCTTTTTATTAAAAAGTGTCTGTATTTGCAAGAAGCTGCTGTCCTGCATCAAAACCTTGTAATAAGTCACTGGATCTGTCCTGCTTCATTGTGAACACTCATTTCCATCACAGAACGGTTCTAGAGAAAGACAGTCTTGCTTCAGGTGATAACAGCTGAGTCTTGACACAAGTGAATTAAGTATTAAAAATACTTGTTTTATCCAGGCCAGAATTTCACTCCAGAACTGGAATAAAGACAGCGCAAGGATGGGAATAAGGCATATTTATGTGAAGAAACTTGCACAAAAGTTCTAATTGTTCAAATTGTAAGTTTATTTCACTTCCCATTCCTGAAAGAATATATAATGGATCTTTCAGTGAGATTACGAGTGGCTGGATATTTCAATAACAGGTAATGATCCACTGTTCTTTTTATTTTATTTTTGCCTATTTTTAAAACAAAGCCACTTGCTTGAGACAAGAATAAACAGGCAGTGATGTGAGTCACTTTAGCGATCTTTTCTATGAGAAAGATATAATTGCCTTAAAATTACTCCACTTCATAAAGGTACATTACTTTGAAAACATGTTAGGAAACCTCCCTTTGATACATCCAAAGATACTTTATATATTCACACGCTTCAGATTTCAAGATACTTAAATACAGAATCATAGAATCATAGAATGGTTGGGGTTGGAAGGGACCTTAAAGATCATCTCGTTCCAACCCCCTGCCATGGGCAAGGACACCTCCCAGTAGACCTGGTTGCTCAAAGCCCCATCCAACCTGGCCTTGAACACTTCCAGAAATGGGGCCTCCACAGCTTCTCTGGACAACTTGTTCCAGTGCCTCACCACCCTCAGAGTAAAGAATTCCTTCCTGAGATCCACCCTCTTCCAGTTTGAAGCCATTACCCCTCGTCCTATCACTACATGCCCTTGTAAAGAGTCCGTCTCCAGCTTTCTTGTAGGCCCCCTTCAGATAATGAAAAGCTGCTATAAGGTCTCCCTGGAGCCTTCTCTTCTCCAGAATGAAGAACCCCATATACATATGTCAAAATGACTCGGAATACAATGTGGCTCTTAAATAAGTAATACATTGTTAAAGAAGCACTCTGTTTCAGTCTTCTATGGGCCTCATTTTAGACAATTAATTTTGAAATTGTCAAGTGTTCCCATGTCCACAAAAAAGACTAGGAAAAATATAACCCTGATAGAACTATCCTGATAGATTCCAAAATTTGGCTTATGAGCACAGTTAATTCACAGATCCTTATTTCACAGGTCACAAAAATTCTGCTCAATAATACAGTTCTACCACCTCATCGTTTCTATTTACCAAACCACAGTTAAATGCAGTTTAACCACAGTTAAAACAGAAGATCCTGTCTACACAGCTGCAAATTGGAGGGTCCCACTGTGATCATGAATTGGATGAAACATACCTTGTGTGATTGCAAATATGTAAAGGAGTACTATGTAGGACGATCTCTATATTTTGATGTGATCCACACTAAAAATGATTGGGAGCCTTGAAGCAGGAGAATGTACCATGAATTGCAAGCACTTCCAGGCAGGCTGAATTAGATTTTGTAAATAAAGACAGTTTGAAAAAAAATAGATCTTTTCAAAGAAAAACTGAATGACATCAATTCACTGTTTTGTGGTACAATGGCCACTCTAATGTCTACAAAAAATTGGTGCTGATTTCTGTTTTATTTTCCTACGTTGAAACTAAAGCTGAGATACTGTAGATTTGAGTTCTCCCAGCCACAACATCCTTTCTCCAGCTGTAAATTTTGCCTGGGCAGACAAAGTGGACTCTGATGATCCATCAGAGATTTAGAGATGGCCAGAAGACAAAGGAAGCCTTAGCTGTAGACCTGGTCTGCATCCACACAAACCATCTGAGCAGTACGCACGCAGCTGTTCCAATACAAATTGGCCTTGTTGGGCTCTCCACACATGCACTACTTGATGCCTATGCAAAGACGCCTATGCAGAGTCAGACAGAGGTACCAGTAATCTTGAAAATCTTGTTCAGTAAAATCCCAATGTTCCTTAAAAAAGTGTTCCCTGAGTGGGAATGTTAATCCTAGTTTACTTTGTTGCTCCTTTTTTCCTCTGAGCAATTTCAGAGGTTTCCATTCTCTCACAGTGTAAATACTATTACACTTAGCTCATTCAAATGCAGCAAATAAGAAATAGGCATAGATGTTCTCCCTGGGATAAAGGATTTCCTTAGCTGTTGGGTGGTAGTGAACTCCATTTGTCCATCCTGAACACAAAGTACCACTGGCCACTTTGTAACCACATTTAGAATGGGTATTAGTATTTTTTAGCGTCAAGATGACATAATAAATTTCCATTTATCCAGGGGGGCCTGATGGCTAGGCATGACTTTTTGAGGGATTTTTTTTGGAAGAAAGGAAGAATTCCTAAAATAGAAGGCATTCTGTCTCACATGCCATGCCTTCAGGGTGTGGCCACTCTTAGTTGGAAACCTTCACTTCTCAGATTAACTCAGATGATTTATATAGCACTGAAGACATAGTTGTCTAAATAAGAGAGAGAAGGAAAATCACATTGTGGGGCCACCATGATGGTTAAAAGAGTGGCTAAATTAAAAATAAATTCTCTTACAAAATTGTCCTGTTTACCAAGTAAAACCTGAGATAGTCACATACTGTCTACCCAGTGAATCTTGTTCTAAGGTCTTCTTTTCTTTTTGGTGTTTTTAAAACTTTACCTACAATCTCTTCAGGCAATCTGTGCTGTAGTTTGTACTTCCTCAGATCACATGCTACGTATATTTAAAACATAAGGAATCACAAAAGATTACAACTGCAAAGGAACATTATCTGTAACAAGTACCCCAGGTACTACTCTGTGTATCCTTCTATTTCTGTGATGCCATGCACGTTGTCTTTGAGCAAGGGTCCTAAAACTGCCTGTAGGTCACATCTGATACTTGTGGAACATAACAATTCAGTAACTGTAGCGCACAAAGGAAGTTGACAATTCTGTTGCTCCTTGAAATTCTTGGGTATTTTTTAAAATAAATGGCTGGCTTGTCTGCACTCACAATTATCAAGCCAAATGGAATTTTAAAAGCTCAAGGAATTTACATTTCTGGGTTTAATTCTTGTCTAAGGACCAATTCACTCCACCTAGAAGGATGAGTTACTAAAAGCAGGAGTAAAATATGCAATGTCACTGGCAATGCTTCTTTAATTTCCTCCTGCTGTCACCACTGGCACATAAAAGTAAAAGCCCGCCTATCAATAAAATGGCAACTCATTGCTAGACAGCAACAGATTAGTAAAAAATAAAGTGATGAGGCTGGGATTTCTTGACACCATTAAAGCCTTTCTTTGTCACATGTCATGAAGCATCTGCTACAGTGTATGGTGCTATGTGAAGGCTAATGACCCTTTAGGTCCCCTGGCAAGTTCTCCTTGACAGCAAAGCATAAATGGCTTTTTAATACAGCCAACCCTTATTGAAATGAACCTTCTAAAGCCAACAAGTAGCAGTGTGGTCTTCTTTAGCATGGCATCTTATCTCTTTGGGACTGCAGTGAAGGAGAAGACTTAAGGTAGTTGAAAAATTACTTATGTAGGCTTTACACCTGCACAGTAATGATTCCTTAAGTTCTGTGGTTCACTGTAAGACTGCTTGTGAGTGCAGCACATCTTGAATGCTGTACACAGGAAAGTGAATCAGAAGGAGAAAAGTTTCCAAATTAGTAAGGAGAGTAGGTACACCTAAATGAAGACAAGCTGAATGCTATGAAAAAAGTAAAAGTTAGCCTCTTTTCAGTTGTACTAAGAGAAAAGAAGTCAAATGGCAAAAGAAACCTAAAAAATAACAGAGACACAAAAAACTAGTTTATATAGATACCTTTGAATTTCCCTAAATATAAAGACAAGGGCACTGAGACAGTTTTTCAGGGACCAAAAAAGAAAATAAAAAACTTTACTCAGTTGTTGGATGGGAAAATAAGCAGCAGGACTTCTGACTTAATTTCAGATCCACCATTATCCTGATTAGCAACCTTTATAGAGTTATTTACTTCAGTTTAGTTATTTCTCAAATGGGAATAAAAAAATAATCTCATAGAGGAAATTTTAGAACTTCTCTTTTGTATAATGATTTAAAGATGAAAAGTCCTATTTCCAAGCCTATTAATGCAGAAAGAATATCTTTTATTGAACAGTTTATAGAGGCTCCACACACAGTCCACAGCCCCTAGTAAAAGAGAGACTGACAAACTGGAGTGAGTCCAGAGGAGGACCACTAAACTGGTCTGGAGCACATGACTTAAGGGAAGAGGCTGAGAGCTGAGCCTGTGAAGACAAGTCTTAGGGTTTCTATTGTTCAGCAACCCAGTGGGCAGCTACCTAGAAGACAGTCAGGTTCTTTTCACAAATGTAGAGTAAAAGAAAAGATCATGAAATTCTGATTGCATGTAAGTCAAAAAATGTTGAAAAGAAGGTAACTATGCAGGGAACAAGCTGCTTAGAGAGGCTGTGAAATGTCCATCCTTGGATGTATTCAAAGCTTTACTAGGCAAGGAATGGAGCAACCTGATACAACATTGGAGTTGGCCCTGCTTACAGCATGGGACTGGACCAGGCAACATTCAGACCTAAAATACTCTACAATCTTACATCGATATTAAATTTTGATGTACACATCTCAAGGAAATTTTGTTGGCCAAAACCACCCTGCAAACCACCAAACAAACCTCATTTTAACTGATTCAGCATAATATTCTTCACTACTATTGATCAGTGATTAAACTGTTTCATCATTGTTAATTATCATGAAAGACAAACCAGCAATTATTACTTTATCCTCTTTCCTAAGCCCCTTTAAGTGTCCTTTAAGGTATTATAGTTATTACTATATGGTTAAATTATAAGCAGATATGACCTTAAATTAGAACTTCAGAGACAACTCTCTGAACTTGTGCAAAAGCTGGATCGAGAGCCAAACTCAGAAACACCCTGAATTTAAGAAGGGCTTTTTTTTTTGATGTCTTAAAAGAAATGGTTTGCCCAGCTCCTCTAGGAAGCATAAGAGGATGAAATCTTGGAACCACTAAAATGACTGGAATTTTGTCATAGACTTGGCAATGTTATTAAGATCTCCTAAGTTTGTAAATTTTATAGCCTCAAAGTTTGTTCACTTTATTCAGTCATCTTTTTGATGCAAATGTCGTTTGTATGAGCAAGGCACATGGAAGTTGGAGCTATCTTTGGAAAATGTCCCATGGGCTCTTTAAGAACTTTCACAAAGATTCTGCCTTAAATCTCTGAGTACACTTATAAAATAGGTTTATAAAAATATGCATATAATCACAAATTATTTTAGTCTTGACAAGAGCATATGAATTTAAAGAACATGAGTCATAAAGGCAAAACTTCATTTAGATAGAAGAATCCAATTTAGGGATCCCATTAGCTTGCATGTTACACTACTGAGTGAACTTCATTTCACTTTCTTGAGCAGTACATTCCAAAGCAGTATTTCAGTCAGAACAATAGTAAACATTAATAGAACAGTAGTAAACATTAATAGAAAGTGTTGTCTTCTCTATGTTAAAGTAACATTATCTTTAGTAGAATGCTGGATACTGTGTGAGGATTCTTTAAAGTCAAAAGGACTGCAGCTTACTCTTCAACCAATGCGTAGGAAACGCCTCTGGAAAGTGTTTGTATCAAGCAGACATAGGAGAAGAAGTACAAAGAAAAAGATGGGTCATCAGCTGATACATTTCTACTTCTTCAACAAACAATTGATGCCAAGCAGAATATTGCACAGAAACATTAATTCAATGTCAGATCAACAGTTCACTGTAATGGTTCAGTCTCTGAAAGACTGTATGTAAAATGCAAATAGGAGGATCTCTCTCCTGAGCAACATTTGTATTATCTTTGTGAGATACACGCAACTACTGAAAAACACAAATCTGAATGTGTTTGGGTATCAATATCACCACTCACATACAGATTTACTGATTGTTTGGCTCAAATTTAACAAGGAGGTCTTACAGTATTCCAGAAAGTGTCATACTTAGTGCAGCAGCTTGCTTAGTATTCTTGTGGAGGAGACTCTAAAGAGAAGGGCATGACAGTCATACTGTACCCGCACTACCTTCTAGAGTTACAGTGGTCCTGGAGATACATGCAGCCATGCAACGGTCTCTTCTGAAAACCTGTCTAATGGGAGTACTTCCAAAGCTGTGAAAGTCACTCCTGCGGGTACTTATGCAAAAAAGGTAGTGTGGGAGACTGCTCCACTGCTAAACATTTTCAATTTACCTAAAACAACTTAATAGCTTTGTTATGTCAGGAAAGGAGGACACTCACTTGAACATTTTTAAATTGTACTCCACAACTATGCAATTGGGTTCATTCAAGGAAAACCAGACTGAGGCTAAAGGAATACCTCTTTGCAGTGCAAGATTCATTTGTTATGAGTGAAAGGCAACTTGTCAAGTATGGGAATATTTAAATTCCAGTGAATTATAGGAATTCAGATTTTGCCAAACTATACCCATCCCAGGACCTGTGCAGAGCTTCTTCAAATGCTGCACCATGTGTTTTTTTCACTATCATATTCAGTGTACAAGGCACTGTATTTTTTTTATATTTGAAAGAGACCTCTTCATATGTTTAAGTTGATATTAACATTACTTGTTTTTTCTGGGTAAGATAGCAAGGTAGGTGGAACCTAATATAAAAAGCTCTTTTAAAAATGATATAAATATTTTGGATTTATTGCCTTTATTACAGCCTACATTGCAATAGAATGTCTAAGTATTATAAAACTATTCTTAGCCAAACTAATATTTAATATTCTCAGTTATTGTTTTTCTTTATAATGATTAAGCACTGGAAATGTATAAGGCATAAGCCAGGCTATTAACAGGTTCAAAATATTTGTCCATTAAAGCCTGGGTTTGTGGCACTTGAAGAATTCATTAGAATATACAGAATCCAGTAAAAACAGATGGGAGTTAATTCAGATTTGGAGAAGACTTAAGCCAGGAAAAAGAAGATATTAATCACTGAGTATCATTTTAGGATGAAGAAACAGACAGCAATTCCTTGTTTATGAGAACATTCTTCCAGTCGTCTATGTCTGAAAAAGAACAGAGTTTTTACCAAATGATTTTCAAATATTTTGGTTATCCTGTAGGAAACCATTAATGGCAGAGATGGTAAATTATAGTATCACCATCCTTCACTGGTCTTCCAGATTGACTTTTAGCTGAGACAGACTTAATATTTCCTTCTAGCATAGCTGAGAAGAGAATCCCCTGGCTCAGTCAGAAGACTCAAACATTCAATTCACATCTTAAAGACGATAATACAAAGGACACACAGCTTGCCCTCACAGTGTCACTCACTCTCCATCTGAGCACTCCCCCAAGTTTGATGATGCCTGATATAAAGAATGACTGTTACATGATCTTCAGAGAAATAGATGTATTCAGATATGTAACCAACTGCAAAAACAGGATTGTTATTTTCACCACCAATCTGAGTTCCTCAGTTTCTACATCCCTGTTAGAAGATCATTGAAAGTGGCTTGATTTTCACAGATTTCTGCATTGTTCCTAAAATTGGTTTCAATGAGTTCATACTTTTGAAACTGCCAACAACAGACAGGAATGAAAAAGATCCGTTGCAAATACTCTGTTCCTTGAAGACGACACATTGGGAGACAGCCTAAGATCTGTTACTGTATCACTATAAATGACTGCATTTATCATAATTTATATAGAAAATATTTTCTCTAAAATTAATGACCAGCAAAAATCCCAGAAAAATACCCATGACAAGATCATTAACACTCTGTCAAAAAAATGAAATGCATATTGAATGTTTGTGCTCTGTCATTGGTTTGAATCAAATAATTATGTGCCAGCATTCCCCTTGGTTCACAGCTAGTACACAGAAAACAACCAGCCTCATTCAAAACGGCAGAGACTCAGCATATGAGATGACAAAACTCTCTGAATTAGAATTAGTAGTTAGCTTTCTAAATGATTGCTGATCACTCTCTTGTATAATATGCTACCTTTCCTCAAATAATAGTCAGAGGTGGCATCTTGCTGATATTCCTGAAGCTAGAATCTTACTGCTATTTTGCACAGCAACATTAGGATGGATCCTGAAGTGAAGTCTAAAAAGATGCTCTCTTTGTGCCAGTGGTAAGTCCCACTGACTTCAGCATTATTTGAGTTAACCAGGAAAAACAAAACACAAAAGTAGAGACAAATATGAGCGATAGCTAATGTGATACACGGCATCGCACTGGTGACTCCTGTTGCTGTCGATCTTTTTAAAGGCCTTTTTCCTTCCTGATAAACTTGTTGAATGAATATTAGCTTGTTTATTAAAAAACACCCACAAACCTGCATGTTTGTGGGGTGTGTACTTATTTCTTCACTCTAGGAATTATCACTATACTCCCTTTTAACTAAACAACTCCATGCTCACAATGGAACTTGTAATCTGGCATTACAGAATCTTTTAAAAACAATGGCCAAAACAGAAATGGCCTATTTCTTTAAATCTGTAGGATCTCTCATCTCTTATCTGCAACTTACCAATAGATACAGGAGACAGAATTATAGACATAAAAGTAAGGCTAGTCTGTAGGCTAGTGGAGCAGTGACACCGGAAATCATGTTACAGTCACCGTATATTGGTTTTGATAAAACAGGTAGGCAGGAGGTATCTCAGACTGTGAATAGAATTTCTGACCAAAACTGGAGAGGAAGAAATATGTATCTTCATCAAAATATACAATACCCTGGTGGCTAAGGCTTTTGCCTAGCATGTAAAACATCAAAGTTCTCAGAAGAATTTGAACCAGTACGAACCAGTAGGATTCACACTGCAGAGAAGTCTCACAGCAACCTGGCAGTCTGAGCGTATGTGTCTTATGGCCCCATTGTTTACTGCTACAATATTGACAATTTACTTGCTAGCTCCTGATTCAGTGATGGGAGATTACATTATTCTGCTGGCAGAGACCCTTACAGGCACCAGACAGAGCAGCAAAATCCTTGAACAGAGATTTTCTTCATTAAAATCTGACATATCAATTCATTCCATGGCAGGGCTCCTTAATTTCTCTTTTCACAACAAACTCTTATTAAGTGTACTACAATATAAAAATACTCAGGCTAATTAAAAGAAGCTAGTTTGAGTAATAGTAACAATCTAGCTTTGAAAGCACAGATCAGCCGTTTTAGCCTGCCAAAGATACAGAAGAGGAAAATTCTTTACTCAATAATCTCAACATTTTGTATGACAGGATGCCATTTCCCATCAAGCCCTAGCATTTACTTAGAGAAGAGTACTCAAAGTTCCCCTCACTTATGGTTAATTACAAATATCAACATTCCTTTACCTTGAAGTGATACTTTCATAGTATCTTTCATAGTAACTTTGAAGAGACAATTGTTCACTCAGAGATCTTGTATGACTCAATCACTCACTACTATCTGCAACAACCCCTTTTTCAGAAAGAAAGCAACCCAGCAACGTTAATCCTCAATCCCTAAAAGCTGTCTTTTTTTTAGCTTGGTGCTCAGCAACACAAGCTTATAGTGACCACCTGGACAAATGTATTCCTTAGCCTGAAGCCAGACTCTTCATCTGTTGGGTCTTCAAAGCAATATATTTTAGTATTACCAGCTTCCAGTGGGCGGAGAGCTGGCAGCAAGAATAAAAATACAAATTTCCTTGTAGATTTGGAGACAGAGGTCACGCTCTTTCACATGGTATTGAAAGCTGGAAGTGGGGAATAACCTCAATAACCGGTTTGCCAGGAGCAGTCAGGGAACACTACACAGGTTCTGAGTACAACTGCATTAAACAAAAGTGTATTTTACATAGTTACCATGGACTGTTCCCTTTGCACATGAGAGGAACTAAGGTGCTCACATCAAAAAGAATTCAGCACTACTGTGGCCTTTCCAGAGTTTTTTACTGTACTGCTTAATAAAAGCTTAAATACCTTTTACATCAAGTTACTATGCTCAGGAAGTGGTAAAAGAAACTGGACCACACTCCTAAAGGTAAAGTACAAATATTTAGTGGTGAGATGAATATAACAGCTATCCATGTCAAGTAGATCCCTTTGCTTTCTAACGTTTTTACTTTGTTTTGTTTAAAATGTTGCTTTCTAATGTTTGGTGCTGGGGGGATCCAATAAAAGAAAACCACACAAAACCTTTCATTGCTCAAAATCTAATAATTGGGTTGCTTTCTTGAGCTCCTTGATATCTTATATTGAGCCATGCCCTTAGGTGGAGAAGAACTGAGAAAGTCCACTCAATTAAGTTAAGCTATGCTAACTGACAGCAGCAGAAGGTATGTAGACCCATAGTTTATCTCTGCCTTGCGCAATACAAATAATGACCTGGCTTCAACATGGCAAAAGATTAAGGTGAATTAGCTGAGTTTTTAGCTGCTGGTTCTTTGTGGTCTCTCTTGGAATAGTGCATGAAAAACACCTACAACATTTCTAACTTGTCACGGTATTAGCAATTTTCATGGGTTTTAACACTAAAGACTTAAGCGGAAACCATTATGGTGGCTTTGAACAGTAATAAATTCTGATGAAATATCTCCCAGCCCTGCAGACTACCCTAATCTCTTTCAGGCATGTACTGGATAACCTCCAGGAAGATCAGCACTCTGTTGGAGTACTGGAAAAAGAGGAAAAAACTTGTGGATGATAGTCCAGCTGAGAGACAAAACTCACCGACTTTCTCTGAAAATTATCTTTGTATACAAACCAAATAAAAATATTTTAAACACTGGCTTGTCAAAGTACAATGTAAAACAAATTTCCATATTCTGTGCCAATGCATGAAACGGTTGTGATCAAGAATCACCCCACGTTTGAATGGGTAACTTAATGCCATGCTCCATCAGAAGAAGGAAATCACAATTTCTTGTAACTGGGGGAAAAAGGGAAACAGCTTCTTTTAGCAGAAAATAAAAGAATCATATGGCTTTCCTTTATTTTAATGCTACTAAATAACTACTCTTCTTTAAATTCTTTTCAAATTATTTCTTCACACAAAAGCCCCAACTCTCTTTTTTTAAATCAGCACAGTAGCAAAGCTAGCTCACTTCTTGTTGGGAACTATTTCTCTAGCAGAAACCTCAAACTGAAATTTAGATACAGAAGTCATTTGAATTAGAAACTTATTTCTTGCATATAGTGAAGAGATCCTTTAGTAACTTAAAAAACCTGCGGAGCCAGCAACTGGACTGACAAATAGCTCTTGCACTTCCTACTCTTCACCTTGTCCCTTTTGCTTCTCATGAATAAACACCTCAATAAATTAGAACATAGGATGATGAAGCTCAATATTGAAAATATATGCACTCTAGTAATGAAGTCAAGTGAGGCTTTTGCACATCATGATCAGAGAACACCAGCAGTACTATACGGCAAGCAGCGCCATAAGGCAACATGCAGTATGATCAACAGCAGTATTTGATTTCATTATTTCTACAGTACACACTTTTTGAAAAGATATTCACACCACAGTGCATACCTTTTAGAAAGATATTCACAAGATATTGGGCAATAATGATTGGATAATATCATAATGTCCATATTGTACCATCCCCAAACTCTATCTTTGATATTTAGTTTATAAGCTTTCTATAGAACGCTTGCAGGTGAAGTAAGCTAGTCATTATCAATCAAAATATTGTTTGCTTATTTTAAGTCCAGTACAAAACCCATGAAGTCAACGTAGTTCCTTCCAACAAAGTTGTCATGCTGGCAATTACTGGCTGAATTATAAAAACATCTTTCAAATTACTCTCTTACAGAAATTCCACAAACCATTTACAAATATAAAAGCCAGCAAATGTGTTTTTCTGCTATTTAGTACGTCATGTAAGGCTATTGTAGGTCTCCATTATTAAAGACTAACAAGTTAGTTTGGATAAAAGAAAAATGCTAAAAACCTAGCATTACCTGGACTGGGACTTTAAAATACATATAATGCCAATTATTCTAATGCCACAAAGCTAAGTGAAAACCAGGTTTTGTTCCCAAACTTTCAAAGAGTTTGGTGAGCTGAAACGAACAAGCAAAAAATCACACTTCTCCACACTTTCTGATCTCAGTTGGAAGTGGAAGTATCAAATATCTGCAAGACAGACTATCTCAGTGATATTTCTGACATGTCTGAAGCCAGAATACTCATGAAACACCCTGATGCAAGAATTCCAGAGCAAAAGGTTAGGAGTTCAAATAAGCAAATGTTTTTTCCCCTCCAACTTTGGAATTACAAGAACAACCAAAACTATGCTGTTATTCAGTGAGCATTTTTCTCCTCTGTACTTAAGAGTAATATAACCGGAATAATAATAATAAAATAATAATAATAAAATAGCTAAAAGGCAGCTAAAAGTGGCAAGCAGATGCAATGGGAGTGACTTATTTGCTGCAAATCACCAATGTTCTATAGCAACTATAAACATAATATCAATAATTGCCATGTAACATCATGGATTCTTCCAAAAACTCTTATCAACTTCCGTTACTCGATATACAAGGAGCATTCTGGTTAGCAATCTAACTTCTTCATTAAATTAATTTGGGGAAATATATAATTTAACCACAGTTAGTGCCTACAACTTGTAATGCATTATTGTAGGTTTCTGATCATTGGTTATTAACATTTACATTTAAAAAAATAAGAACACGGGAAATGTCATACTGGGTCAGACCCATGGTCGATCTTAGCCTGGGATCCTGAACAGTGGCAACAGGAGATGCTAACTAGGGAGAATACATAAGCCTGGTCTTTATCTGGGGTCATTCCCCTGTTCGCCAACAATCAAAATCTCCCGACTGGAGAAGTTAAAAAGTACCTCCCTGCCTATTTTGTTTAGTGTCTGTTTATGGACCAGATGTTCATGGATTCATTTAAAACCTTTTGAACCCACTGATACTGTCTCCACAGTCTTTTGTGGCAACACATACCAAAATTGGCTATCTGCCTTGTAAGAAAGGATTACCTGTTTTAAATGGATCTCCTGTTAGTTTCAACTTCTAACACTGCCATGTTAGCAGCTAATTAACATTTTGCATTCACCTTATCTACCACCTTCATGTCTTTGTAAACCTTGATGATAATCCGTTCCAGCCTTCTCTGTTTCAAACTGAACAGTCCTAGCTGTTTCAGTTGCTCTTCATACGGCAGATGTTCCATCCCCACTATCATTTAAGTTGCCCTCCTATGAACCTTCTTTACCTCCACTATCTCCTCTTGAACTGCAGAAATCAGAAGTACACACAGTACTCAGCATGTGGGCACATCAGGGTTTTACATAATTAGGCTCTCTGTCCTGCTCTCAGTACCCTTCCTGATAATGCCAGCAATTTATCAGCTTTTTTTTGGCTGCTGCCGCACACTGAGATGGTGATTTCAGAGAACTTTTCAATTATGACTATGGATTCTCTTTCTTTAGATGTAACTGCCAGTTCTGATACAGCTTCATGTAAGCATTATTGAATGACCTTCAATTTACCATATTGCGTTTTAAATGATACAGTTACTCAGGACTCAGAATTCCTCTGACTAGTATCCATGATCCTGCACTTGTATAAGAAAGCCTGCGCCAACTTTCTTAGTGCTTTGTACGTTTCAAGAATAACCTCTGTAGAAACCTGCAAATAACAGTGCTGCAAAGCACACATTTTTATAGTGATCTTTTTTTTCCTTGCATTACTTCTTGTGGCCCACCATAGCTCCAAAGAAACAGTAATCAAAGAGAAACAACTGGAACAATAACCACTGTTTTCCTCCTATCATGTCAGTAGCATCCTCCAGATGGCTGCTCTAGATACCTTAGCTCAGCAAGAGCAAACTAAGCAATGTGTCAGAGGCCATCATTTTTTCTTGCACTCAGAAAAACTTGCTACAAATCATCTTAGAGTACTACACTTAGGCCCAACAAATCATGCCAAGGATGTAATTTCATGCTACGTGTATTGACATTCATGGGTTCAATTGAGACTCTTAATGTTATTTGACTAGTTCTCCTGTGGTTGACTTTTTCTGTGGTTGACTTTTATGGATAGCACATTTCCCCTCCAGTTTTGGCCCTGGCAGAAACTGGGTTGACTAAAACCACACAGAATTCCAAAATCGGTAGCCCAGGTACCCACATCAAAGCGGCAGGAATTATCATACTGGTGGTTCTGGCCACACATCAAAGACAGACCTTCTACACTTTATCATTCCTAACAGTAAATTTAAACCTATTATATTTTCAGTAGCTTTAAGTCAGCACTTGTTAAACACGTATTGTTTACAGTCCTTCTGGTATTTCTTTTAAATTTCAGGACCTCCTGGAGTCTTTATTAGCCTTCCAGATATTTGTTTCACTCTGTTCTCCTGGATGAATTTCAGACACCTCTGCACATTAGATGCAGTGGATACATCTTTACATTATTCAACTGAAAACAAACTATTTTGTTACTATTCATAAAATAGGATTTCCAAATATAATTACATCACAGTAATTTTTAAGATGAGAACGTCCCTTTCTAATGTGCTCAAAAGTTACTACTTATCTGCTGATTCTTTGTGGTTTTGGTCACACGATAAGGTAAAACCAGGGACCCTTTTTTAATGGGGACAGAGACAATATTGAGCTAACTTCACCCTACAAAATGGTTTAAGCCTTTATTTGATGTCTGTAAGTTTGTTGTGCCTTAAGGCCCAGTACAGAACTCTGGTGCAGTCCTAGACCTTAATGCAACCAGACGGATGCACAAGAGAAAATTAAAAAATATAAACCATTCTTCAACTTCAATACCTAATGATAAACAGAACTGTTTGTAGGTTGGTACCTTCAGTTGTCTAACTGCTGCCACCACCTTCTTTCAAATGAGCCATTGACAAGATTTTGAAGAGATTTTTCTTTTGCTTTCTGGAGGAGGCATTCCTTAGTTATAACCAGACACACTTTAAGCTAGTCGAAAGTTTAGGTTGAATTTGAATATTCGGACTGGGTGGAAGATGCTCCCTAAAACCTATGTGTCCTGTTTAAATCATTTAAGTAACTTTACTGCAGTTCTTGCAGTAACTTAAAAGAGTCCAGGAGCTCAGCAGGAACACTGAAGAAGCAGAGGCAGGCTGACAGACATGGTGGCGGATATTATACTGTTTCTTACCACCAACATAAGACCACCAGAGCAGTACAACAGACCCAAACAGAAGGGACAGAGCAAAATAAAATAAAGAAACAACTCTGAATCAATGCAAACATTTGAAAAAGGCTTGGAATTAGTCTGTAAACATTTTAAAACAACAGACTGGGTTTGTTTGTTTTTCTAAATCGGTTCACCCTTTCCTAATTCACTTAAGACAAAAATGTCTTTGGAGGGTTACCTCTGCAAAAGTGTTCTGTATATCAGCCATACTGTGCATGCAACATGGCAGGGCTTCGAGTGCATTAATCGGTCTTAATGGCCCTGACCAGTCTCTTCTGGGCCCATACTCTGCCCATTTTTCATTCAGAAGAACACAAAATGATATCTGGAACCAGCAAAAATTTCTTATTCTCTCTATTCACCTTCAGCAGGAGGTGAAGTGATTTAATAATAAATTCTTCCCCATACACATCATCAAACTTTAAAAAAATCCGTTAATTAGTTCCTATACACCCTTGTGATAGCTCTGCCTTCATCACAGATTCATTTAGATTCATTCTGAAAGGTTAAAGATAAGTTAAGTAAAACTACCAAGAGAAATGATGGTAATAATGAGCAGAGCCCTCAGTCATCCTTGGCCTTTAAGACAATCAAAATAAAGTAAATTAAAAGCCAGCTTATATTTAACCACAAACATCAGACATGTAAGTTGTTAGAAAAGAAGCTGGTAGGAGCCACGTTCAAAAAAACCAACCAACCAAAATACCAAAAAGAGATTATTTTTTATGCTGGGAGTGTTAATTCTATACAAATCCTTGCCAAAGGATGTGAATGCAAAATGTTTTCATGTACTCAAAGGAAGACTGGGTAAGTACTTGAGAGAAAGATCTGTTACAGGTAACTAAACAGACAAGTCACATCAGGGTCACAAAATCCTATGAGCTAAAAATTATTGGTGGCTGAAAAAGTATGAGGGATCACATATGTTCCTATTCCTGCTCCTACTCTTCCCTAGTCACTATCTTACGGCTGACAAAAACAGAATACTGTTGAAATAATTGCTTGTGTTGAAAGCAGAATACTAGACCCTTTGCTCTGAACTGGTAAAACTGTTCATAGTACTTACTGAGTTAAACTAGAGAAAGACATGGTTAGATAGTTCCCCTCTTAATTCAAGTTTTCTTATAAGGTCAGATCTTTCTTCAAGAAACTCAAAGATACACCCACAGACATGCCAGTGCTTCCACATGTTTGGGGTTTAATTTTTTTCTATGCTAAATGTAAGCCCATCTACCTATGCAAACTTTGGGAGAAAAACACAGATGTATTCCTTTAAGACCACCTGTTTTAAACACAGCTCCTCACGGATGGCCGCACTCTAACCTAAGGACAATATCTGGCCCAGTTTTGTACTCCATACTGCAGCAGAAATGGTCCCTTCTGTGGCCCCTTTGCAAGACAGGTAGGGTACAGCCAGCTGCTTCTATTTGTTCTGTCATTTTCACGAGTTACTTGAGACAGAGATAGGAGTAGAGCCCAGCACAAAGCAGAAATAATGGAGTGTCTTGCGCCAAAAGGAAATGTGGGATAAGAACTATAATAAGACCGAAAGGGTAAGCAAAGAGTTTGCGGCTTAAAGCAGTGCAATGTGTCAGCGAGAGAGAACAGCAGCCTTGCTGGCACTGTTGCAGACCAGAGCCTTAATCTGTAAATCACTGTGCAGCCAACACGTCAAGAAAGTTTGGCCACCCCTGGTGTACAGGCATCAGGCAACAAAATAACCTACTGTGCTAACCTCCAGCGGATAACCCATGCAAGCATGCATAACACCCAGCAGTCCAAGAAGAGGAAAAGTAAAAATTGCCAAAGTCCAATTACTTTTAATCAAGAGGCCACAAGCGATGAGAGCCTGTCCTATAACCTTAAAGGAGAAAAACGTCTCAAGAACAGTAGTCTGTAAATTTCCTCATCTCCATTTGGGAAAGCACTCTAGAATTTTTGGCACTAAGATGAGAAGTCAGCAGTAATTTAAGTGAAATGTCAAATGTTACTGCCAAGTGTTGGTAGCTATTTCAAGGTACAAATCCAGGTTGCCCTGAAAGCCTGAACTGCTAGCTTCTTCCCCACTATCACCACTAGTATTTTACAGGAATCATTTAGTCACACCAGAGAGGTTCAGATTTTTAAATAAAACTAGACATTTGCAAATTTTAAAAGTTCCTTCCTCCACTGCTGTAGTCAGGCCAAGTTATGTTCTATGAATCATCACATCTGGAAGCGCCACACAAGATGGGGTGCAATCTCCTGTGAAGACTAGTGAGTTGACATGGTGAAGAATGCAGCATGGTCACTCGGGCAAATGCCCTAAATAATCACACTGAGAGATAAAAATTGCATAGAACCAGTCAAGATTTCTTTTTTCCTCCTCTCCTTTCTCCCCACCTCCCATAAATGTTGGGTTTCTAATTCAGAATATCCATGCACCTAAAGAAAAATTGCTCATGGAAATGTACCGAGCTTTCACCAGGAAATTCTATCCTGGCCAGACAGAAATTTCCAGTCAAATCAAGTCAGAAATCTTGAATTTGCACCTATCCTGGAGGTTATGGCACTAAGACGTGATGTGGGACACATAGAATCAAATTTCTGCTTTATTTAATTTGAAGCAAGAACATAACTTAGATTTCCCAGAAGAACGTCCTAACTGTTGGGACACCAAAACAGTCCTTCCTGACAAAATTATTTAACTTTTTTGGGAAAAAGCAAATACTCATTAGGACACAGAATAAAGAAACAAACTCTGTGGTCTAGTAGCATGGAAGTGCTCTTTGGTTGAAAGGACCCCAAACTGATGCCCATGTTTTCATTGAGAAAATGACTCGAACTTGGGTGCCTATCATGTCAGAGGCCTACTCAATAACTGGTTTGGTATGGATCACTCTCCTGAGTTCATTCACAACACATACTGAGAGCTCTTGTTTCTGTTATGTATTACGAAAAACCTCCCAAATCTCTGAAATTATTAATAACAATGTTTTTGGATAATTTTAGTATCAGATTGCTGAACCTTTCTACCAGCAAAAGCAGTAGTAACTCCTATGCCTACTAAAGAAAACAATCTTTGCAACTGGTTCATAATGAAGGAAACAGAAAAAACAAGGTGGGGAAATAGTGACACAAAATGGCAACCAATTTCCCACTGGCCTCTCATGGGGGATCTTTATGAAACTTTATTTTAACTTTGACAGTCCCTTCTTCTCTGATATATACTTCCTAATCTTTATTAATGTACCTCTACTAACCTCAAGAGACAATGACTTTAAGGAATCTAGAAAATGGCTTTTTATTACTTGATTTGCAAACAAAAAAATTAAATCACCTACTGTGACTTATTCAGAGTTGTAATTTTTATTGCCAGACATGCACTGGTTTTATTTGTGTCATTTATAGAAGTAAGTGCAAAACTTCAAGAGCCAGGCTAGAAAAACTAAACCTTAATTATTGAGGTTATGGTAGTGCTGATTTGATTTCTGTTCTTACAGTAACCACCTTCCTGCTTAAGAAATGCTTTATAAAATGATAACACTTATTCTTTGAGAGCCTGTTTTCTGGATATTTACAAGTAAATCCCTTAATGCACTGATGAAGTAAAAGTTCTAAAATTTGACCTTTTAAGAAACAAAGTAATCCTATAGCCTGAGATCAAGTAATAGGAAAAAACCTACATTAGCTGCTCCGTTTTATAAAGCTTCAATGTAAATGCAAATGTGTAGTTAAAAGAATTATCTTTCAGCATCACCACCCTCCCAATCTGTCTTTGTTACAGGCTTTTATTATGTTCCTTCCCAGGGGTTACATCTGTTTTCTCTATTAACAGATGACTGCCTTGTGAAATGACAAGGACAAATACAGTTCCACTTTCCACAGCAGTTCAGGAAAAGGTAAACACCATTACACTAGCATAACAGGGCCTCCAGTGCTAATTGGTAAATGAGATGAGCATCTAAGACACTCACTAAAAACCTGATGGTGAAGGAGCAATATTTGAATAGCCAGGTTTTAGGCTTTCTAAACGGTATGTGTCATCAAGGTCACAGTAAGCACACACCTGCCTCACTGCTAGCATCCCAATAAATACTTCTAGAACTCTTTCTTTAAAAAAATGAAGAGTTCTTCTATTCAAAGCTAGCACATATTAATAATATTGAGTGAATGTAATTGCAATAGAACAGACTTTTTTCCATGCCAACTGCCAAACATTTATTAAGCCAGGTTCATAGTGGCATAAAAATTATTTTAAAAAATATAAAATAAATAGTATTCTTTGAAAATTTTGTACCACCCTAATGTTTTGGCTAGCATGCAAGTACCCATAAATGAGTCAGACCTTGTTTTCCCCCTTAGGAGATATTGTTTTAACTTAATTGAAAACTGTAGCAGAAATTCCATGAGGAAATGTCATTTTGCTTAACTTCAATATAAGAAAGGGATATTTTAAATCAAGGAGCTGAGTTTTCAAATAATTTAATACATAGTGTTTTTATAAAAATTGAAATTTTATAAAGGTCTTCTCACTGAGAACTCTAATTCATTGTAGTTAATCACAGCTCAAAAATGTATTCTTGGTGCCTCACTCTTTCTGTCAAATTTGGAACAAAGATGTTCAACTATTTGAATTTCCTCTGGTACACATGTCCCTTTCTCGGTCACCTCTAAATGAATCTAAAATTAAAACACTGCCAGGCAGAAACTACCACTGACAATTATTTATCTGGGCTTGGTTTGAACCATAAATCTTAAGCTAGACAGCTACCAACCTAACGTACCAATTCTCCAAAACTTCTGTTTGAATACTGTTAAAGAGAACTAGGAAGAAAAAAAAACTAGGAAATTGTTTTGTGTCCAAAGTTTATGACTCAGCCTAAATGGAGTCATTAAAGGGTCTTCTTGGCTACAGTTCTATTTCTTTTAGTAGCTGTGTCAGAATTCAGGATCATACTTGCTGTCTTGAACCAACAGTTTCCGTATCACTAGGCTTTCTTTCTCTATCATATCAGCTACATTCACACGGAGCAAAGCTCCATTTGGATTTACTACTCGTCTCTGACACCTTTGTACTTTTATATGTCTATCATTTCCCAAAGGACTATAATGATATTAATGAAAGGGACTCTACTATATCATAATAAAGGCTCTAGTAGACCACTGGGGCCTTGTGTGGACAATACTATGGGGTATGTAAAAGATTGCTGGGTAATGAGAATTTGGGCCTCTTCATCCTTGGCCAGACTGCCATACACAGCAACATTAGTGGGTAGCAATTTGCATCGGACCCAATATACACATCCTCCTGGAAACTGTCACACATCCCTGGCTAAACAAGCATAACTCTCACAGGCTCTTTAACTAAGTTTCTAGTTTCTACAAAGTCGTCATATGGCTTTTGGATTGTTAGAGGAAAAATGGAAAACTGCAATAGTTGGACACTTGGGCACTGGTATCTCAAATACTGTACGCATTCTCACAGTCTGTTTCATGTTCCCTTAGCACACTAGGCCATTTCACCAAAACTAGTACCAGTAGTAAAGATTCCTAGGGCTACCTTCATGTACTCCAGTACCACTGGAGGCAGTGGTCTAGCTGCAAAGGAAGTGCAGTCTATGAGGCTGGACTTGTCTACATTGCCCCAGATAACTGCTACAGGTACCTAGGTAACCTAGGATGGCCACACAGGCCATCATGCCCTGAAGCACTGCTCCCTGCCAGTCTTTAGTCATTTCCTTCTCTCTCTCCCTCAGTCATACACCTCTGACATTCTTTCCTTCTGTTCCAGCTGCCATAAGCAGTGGTCTTTTTTCCTCTAGTTTACCCTGAAAGAGATAGTTGTCTTCACCAAAGCTGAAGAATGCAATTGCCTCTTGGTCAGCTTGGAACTACTATGACTTAGTAGGTGTTCATGGTAGCATGAGCAAAGACCAACTTGTTTCTTCAGAGCTGTTGATCTTGCTTAATAATCTTTGGAAAATAAGGCAAGGCAGCTAATGATGCCAGTTAGGCGTTGGTTATTCCCATACTGCTACTAAAAGCAGAGTTTGGACTAGTTCTGCATCAGTGGGCACATTTCTCTCCATTTTCGTGAGTCAGAGTATGATCCAAAATGAAAACTTTGTGGACATTTGCAGTTCAGACTAAATGACAGACGCTGTTTTTTAATGGTGATCTTCTTCCATAGTTAATACTTCCCTCCACATAGACTACTACAGAATTAATTATCCAGCCTCCTTATCCACAAACTTAAAATTTGTGTGCCTTCCACCATTTTTTGTGTGTGGTTGTTTTTTTTTAATTAACCTTCAGGTTAAAACTTTCTCTTGAATACTTACTGCTTGAAAAAGCAAAAATCATACATCATTTTACAAAAAGGCTATTGACTGCATTGCAGATACCTTACAACAAGCTAGTGTGGTAACAGCACTCCAAAAATTGTAGTAAAGGAATCAATGCAGGTTAATTTAGACATAGCTCCAAGTATAGCACCATATTCAAGTTTGTCAAACATTCCGTTCAGAAGAGCCATGTGAACTTCCATAGTGTAAGAAGCTGTTCTTAGCACATAATTATTAGAAAATACAGAATCTTTGAAAATAAAGTTTTGATTAAAATGAATGTCTTGCTGGCTCTCAAGTCAGCTAGCTGCCTGAAAAACTGTATCTTTTGAGGCTACATTAGTTGCATGGAAGCTTAGCTAAGAGACTGCAACTAATTTCTATCCTGATTTAATAATGGTTTAACAAAAGAAGTGCTTAGTTCCCACACCGCTTCTACATCCAGTGAATATAGTCCAAACATTTCCCTCCCTGGGCCCTGTCTTTTTTGCAAACACACAGCAGTGGCTACAAAGCATAAATCAAAGTGCAAGTTCTCTTCGGAACTTGGCTGCTCAATGTGTTTTTTCATTGCTAGACCAGCCACTTTCGTCCCTTGTCCCCATATTTAGGGTTTCCCCTATCCACCTTGACAAGATAGAAACACAGTAGTTCTTTTATACTCCTGTACTAAAACAGTAGGCCTAGTTGGTCTAATGACAGCATGAGTTAGCAAAACCACCTTCATCTCTGAGTACGGTCCTAAGAATACTTAGTATTCCTCAAATAATAATCTCTTTGTATTATTAAGCCAGTTTGATTGATTGCCCAGTGTTGATACTCAGTATTTTATGGTATATTGTGTGGCCTGTCACAAAATCTGTTACTTGTCAACAAGTAGGCCACCAGCAGCAGCATGCCAAATGTTGTGGAATGACAAATGTAATTACAAATGGTATTCTGAAATGCATCTCGCCGTTTTGATGTGGAGCAGGATTACTAGTTTATTCAGTATTCTCAGAAAAGCCTAGCAATAGAAACGCAGGGGAGGAATCTGGGAACATCTGAGTTCAACTCAGAATGCGAAAGGGAAGCCCATTACAGTTTACAATACTTACAATCACACGCTAAGATAATTCAAGAATCAGCTGGCACGTGTATGGTAAGGCATTTAATATAAAAGCACTGCATAGCTATCCATTAACACATGAATATGCTGAAATTCTGCGGAGGAAACAGTAAAAAGCAAGAGGAAAGGACTAAGGGTATATGAACAGTGGATGGAGAGCACATTGCTTTCAACTACCAGAAATACGAAGCACATTACAGAAACAAATTGTGTGGGCAGACAAAGACATGATGAAGGAAAAGGAACATCAAGAACACAAAAGGAGGGGCAATAAGAGGTCATAAAACCAAGCAAGTCAGATGCAGAGGTTCAAGCTATTGGGGAAACCCAGAGGAGCGACTGGAATGTGCTTAATATATTCCATGTGAATATATGCCTGCCAGCTCCCTTTCCCCATCCTCTGTTCCCACAACCCAACACACTTCTCCTGTGGAAGAACCTGTTTTGAAAGGCTTCAGATGGAGGACTTCCCACACACCCTACGTGGGTCTTCCCACATACCCTATGCATAACTCACTTCACATATCTGGGGCCTCTTTACAGAAACTGGGATGAAGAAACAAAAATCTTTATTAAAAAAGAGGGAAAGTTGACCATATGTTTCAGTGAAGTCCAGTAACTCCTGTAAACAAGTACTGTGTGTACTATTCCAAAACTGTTGTCCTATGAAAACCCCTAAATTAGAAATATCTGGAGCACAACAGTAACAAGATCTGTTCCCTCTGGCCCATGTAATCCTTCCTAGCTTACACCACCCACTCAATTTAACGTTGCTCTGTCATAAAATTGGCAAAAGCATATGCAGAGGTCAAGATAATATATTGCTAGAAGATTGTTTGAATCACATTTCTTATTCAAGAGTCTCATTTCCTAATAAATATCCTAGTGATCTGTGGTTTTGACTCCTGCATGTAGTTCTATGAATACTAATAAGAAATTGTCAAGTGCACAGTGAAAACTGGCTGGTCAACAATGAGTGATAATAGATCTAACAGCAATCGGGAATTAGCTGGAGCACTCTCTTCATTCCTAGGTTTTCCTCATACTTGAGGTTTTAGAAGTGTAGATACTTTTGGTGTGTACGTTGCTTTGGTTGTTGGTAGGGGTCCATTAAAAAACTTCTGTCTGGCTGAGAGATGTAGTCCCAAAAGGGGAAGTACACAGTGCTGCTGGGGTGGTCAGTCAGAGAGCTGACGGAAGGTACTCCCAGAACAGCAGAAGCACGTCATGGGGGACTGTTTCTGTTCACTAGAGATCATCACATCCAGATCATTAATTTGTTTGGGTCTAGATACCATTAGCCTCTTTTTTATTCATTCTGAGTTGTCCCATTGAATTTAACTTATTTTTCACCATTTCTATGCAACGTCTCAGTGGCAGTCATTTTTACTTCATATGGAGGAAAATAACCTGTATGTTGACAATATCTGCCATCCACAATGAAGAAATAAGTTGTCGTGATACGCCATGGCTTGTCAACTGCATGACCTGGGACAGCATCCAGCCAGCACAGAATCAACATTTAAGAGGTACACTGGTATTGTGGGAGAGGAAAAGGAAGAGATCACCACAGTGTTGCTTGAAATCAAAACCAACCCATTGATCTCTTGCTCCTAGATAATTTAACCCCTTGACTCCAGCCAAATTTATGAGCTAAAATTGTGGTCAGTTTCATTATTTTTTTTCCCACAAAGAGACAGTGCAGTGTATAACCCATTATTTCCTGTAAAGAATACCTTCTTGATATGTCATTTCATTTTCATTGCCCTCTCAATCACAGCTAACTTGCCTCCTTTCTTAAGTGCTATTTTTGACCAGGTCCCTCTTCAAAATTATACAAACAAAATTCAGAGTTCTTGTCCAAACCAATCATTATTGCAGATTTCTTCGAGTGCTAAAGACTGAATTCAGTGATGGTGAGAAATACTTCTTTTAGATTGCTAAGACACGGATCCTTTTTTTCCCCAGTAGTTTGATACAGAAGTCAAGACTGCAAAATATTTTCATCAAAACTTAATATACACAACTGGACTTAAGAGTACACGATTGGAGGAAATCAGCATGTTCCTAAGAAAAAACAAGGAAGACTGTAATTGTTTTCCTGTTATGTCACAGGTCTTGCATCAAAAATCTACTGCAATTAGTTGCAATGAACTGAATAAACATGTGAAGAAAGGCATAGGGCCTGGTTTTGCTCCTATTTAATCATAGTCACTTCTGAAAACTGATGGGTTGCACAAACGTGACGGTAAACTGAAAATAGATTACTGAGTCAGTCACGCTCCCTGCAACTTGCTGCAACTAAGGACAACAGTCTATGCAAGGACATAAGCAGTCCTTGGAAGAAAGCATTCTGGCAAGCTTCCAGCTACAGCTGCCTTTTCCTCTTTGAAAATTTCACCACTGTATGGAATTTCTTTTTTGCACTTTTTTGCCAACCCTAGACCCAGTCTGTTGTAAAACTGCTGGCATGTCACTGATTTTAAATTGTTGTGTCAGCTCTATTTTTTGCATCATAGCAAATAATCTCTCAAAATAAACACAAGCGAGACAAGATATGTTGTCCTAGCACTTGAAGAATTATAAGCACATGGCCAATAAAAATAAAATTCCTCATATCAATATTTTTCATTGTAAAATTATTTACAATACATTGCAATTCTGCATAGACCACAGTGAGAGACAGTGGTTCCATTTCAGTTATCTCTAAAACTGGGATATAGAGGTGAGCCACTTGTACAAGCTATACACTTCAAATAATTGTATTGAAATAGGCTGTTTCACAGTATCAGAGTGCAAATACCTCAAAACCAGACTAAATCTAAGTTGTCCAAATTCCAAATCTAAATACATCAGCATTACCTTAGAAGCCTGTTCTGTTAAGCAAGTAAATATAGTCTTCGTTTTAGCGACACCAGTGCAGCTACTCCCATCCTTGAGTACATGCCTCATTAAATGGCCTTGGCCAGTGCTGAAGAGAGAACCTCGGGTGTTTCTCCGGGAAGTACTGAAGCTTGTAGTTTTAATTCTGACCTTTGACACCTTTGGTTGAAATACAGCTATTTGACAGAGTCACAGAAAAGGCAGAGGCTGTTTGCTGCAAAGAGGAGGAGGTACTCCTCTAGGTCTTCAATCTCTTATTACTTTTCAGCGATGAAATCCATATAGTCCAGTGCCTGATGGATGAAATACTAGAAATAAAAGTATTACAGGATTTTAAGTCATGTGTTTCTTTCGTATTTCATTCTCCAAAGCACGCATCCCTGTTTTATATTTGATTGTAAATATTTCAGGTAAAGAATATGTCTAGTACTTTGAAAAAAATTAGCATCTACACAAAGAAGCGGAAGTGCATGCTATAATTCTTTAAAATAATAATCTGAAATCTTACTATTTTGCTAAGTATTCAGTGATACAAAACTCATAGTTCTTAGTGTAAATTTTGCTAGAGTCGGGAATTTAAAAAATAAACAAGCTGAAAAGTACTTCAAGATTTAGTTAAAAAAATAATTATTGATGAAACAGTAAAGTCTAAATCCTATAAAAACAAACAAAACTTCCATTAAATTCAGTAGTGGAGTAAAAATTAGATGACCAGGCTTTACTAACACCTTAAAAATTGGTATTTTAAAATATATTTTCCTAGAAAAACACTATAGGGTAGTGCAGCGATCCAGGAGCTTCTGATTTCTGTGAGTATTTTTGCTTTACCTCACAATAGGCCTGGATATAGAATTGCAACAATGCTATACTGCTGCTCTGTAAATGTTTTATAGCCTTTTCCAAAGAATTGGTTTATAGCAAAAGAATATTACCTTAGAGCCGACAATTAGTAAAGCTCACTAGAGAGTACCTCACACCATGCCTGTTGTATCCTGCTGTCCTTTTTTCCCCCAAAACATTTACTTTTCATATACATAATGTATGTTTAAATGGTTTTTGGAGCATGACCAAGAAATTAAAAAATCTGAAATCCAAATTCCAGAACCAGAATCCTTCGAATTGCTAACTGTTTCTCCTGCATGAAAGGCTAGATCCTGCTCCTTTTTCAGCTGTGAGACTTGTTTGATGAAAAACAAATGGACATTGAAATAATTCCATCTCACATGCTCCTGTTATTTGGAGAAAGTCAGCAAAGGATAAGAGGTGCTGGAATGGCAAACATGGCCTTTATAAATTGAAACAAGTATATTACTTTCTTCTTTGAAACCCAGTGGTGTATTGCTTGCTTTTTTCTTAAATTAAATAGATGTATGGGCATTAGTTTGAATGAAATCATTCCCCAGCACAAAATAAATTTGCATAATCCAGACATATGACATAATCTACATGATGGCTGTAGAATGGCATTCCACTTTTCTCTTTTATACTTAAAATCAGTGGTAAAGCTACAGGCAAAGAAAAAGGTGATCACTGGATTCAGTAGCTATGATTTAGACAAGGCAGTATAATCATGTTCCTATCTGTCTTCTGAGATGGAAAAATGGGCATGAAATGAGAAACAAACTGGACTAATAGGATGACTATATCTTCCTACGGGATGAAAAAATAATACAAAGGCTAGAAAAGGTGCATAGTCACATGGGCAAAGATTGCAGATCCAAGAACATGAAGATGGAAATTTGAAAAAAGAGTACCTTTATTTTCCTAAGAAAGTTTAAAAAAATACTCTTTGGACAAATATTCATTCTCCAACTAAGTCTGGTTGTGAAAAATTAAATAATCCTGATTCAGCAAAACTGTTAACTTTGAACATGTGTGCAAGTTATTCAGCAACATTTACTAAATATGGGATTAACTTAATATAAGAAGATTAGAATTAAACCTCCGCAAGTTAAGGAGGGACACTACGATTCTTGACAAAGGCTAACTGATTATATTGGCAACATATCAATATACAGAAATAAAAACAAAAACCCCACCACTGATTATGTCACGGATGGAAAATTTTGCCAAGCAATGACACCTTAATTAGTACCACTGTCAGCTGCAAAAGGTCATCTATTTTCAACTGCAATAGCGGCATTGTACAAATTATGGTTGGCAGACTGGTATCTCCTGAATCAAAATAAAACATAAAGTGATCCTTAGTGGACCAACTGCAGCTGTCCAATCATAATAAACAAAATTCCTTCGTTGATTTCTTTTTCTCAATCTATGTTTTCTTCACCTTTTCCAAAAATTAAATGGATAGAATAGAGGTGAAGGAAAAGACACTTTAGGCTGATTTGTGTATGTGTTGGATTATCTGAGATACACAGATAAATCTGGGTGTTAGCCTGAAAATTGAGCGGTGTCAATTTCAAAACAAATAATGTTAATGGTATTTTCAGGATCAGCTTTTTTTTCTTTTTTCACATTCATTGCCAAAGTATTTAGAATACCCTGTTGCACTCATAACATAATGCGGGTGGTGACAAGAGTTTTCTCTACACATCTGTTGTTTCTAGAGAACATATTGCATGTTGCTTTAGAGCACTGAATGCAAAAATTAACATAATTAACCTCGATGCTGCTATAATGCAAAAGAGCACATTAAGGAAGGCACTTAAAATAATGGAATTAGTAATTAAATACTGAGTTTGAAATGTTTACAGTAATTGGTCCAAGGAAATGCTGTAGAAAGAGCAAATAAAGTGTGTGTTTTTTCCAAACCAAATCTGTTTGGGCTAAAATCTGAAGGCCTTAGTAACACAGTAGCAATTTACTCCACAAGTGCCATAAATTTACCTGAAGAAAATAGAAACCAACCATGACACGCCATCAGTAGGCTGAAGTTTAAACACAGTAACAATATCATAGTTTCTCACTGGAAAGATCATTGCATGCTAAAGTTATGAACAGATGAAAAAGCTTCAAAGGCAGAATAGGCACTCCCACTTTGTTTTAGCATGAAACAAATTATCGGTGTGCACAGTTAGTTCCTGTGTCACAGATCAATACCAGTAATTTTCAACTAATTTCATGTTACTTTCATTTCTCAAACTGCTCTATCAATTATTACATGTATTTGCCTAATTTTACTCCTGGGTGATTTGAAAAACACCTAAGCTATTATACAACGTGAGGCATCAGGCTCAGACAGTATTTATTAAATACCACGTATACGTTTAGTACCGAGTGTACAACAAAATACAAAAAATCCTGCCTCTAAGGTCTCAAATCAGCAGAACATGATCTGGTCTACTGCAATATAGTAAGTGATAACAATAAACCTTTGATACACATTAAAAATGTGTTATTACATTATGAATGGCATTCATCTCACCTAACTCTAATAACTGCATCTAGACTAAATTTACAAGCTGAACTCTTTCTAGTAGATTCAGAGAGACAGGCACTTACACAGGATGAGATCTTAGATAAGGCTATGATCAAACTTAAAACATAGGCAAAATTTTGCATCAGCCCACAAAGGTCTGACCCCAACTTAAGCAGAATGAAATCAGTGTAATTGAGAATGCCTGCAGAACATTTGATGTTTTTAAGAGCTTTTAAGTTATTCTGTACGTTATTTCAAGATCTCCAGTCACAGTTTGTCATTGTGGATCCCCTTTTCAGTGATTTAATAAACTTTTACTTATTTTTCACAGCTAGGGAGTAATGACTAAATTAATTTCACAGCAGATCTCCCTTCAAACCTCTCAAGCAGAGAAAGGTTTTATTGCAGATCTCACTTTAATCCTCCTTCTCAGAAGCTACCAGGTTTTATGCTCTTTGATCTTTTCCTCAGCATCGTCTTAGTAGTCCTGCGTCTAGCATCCTTACTGGATGAGCCTCAAGTGTTCTTAAAGTCCTTTCCTGCAGCCTCCAATACAGATCAGTAAAATTCCTCTGTGGGTAGCAACTCTCTATTCTGCCATTCCTCAACCACATGCTGGCAGTCAGACAAATATTAATTCCATGGTGATTCCTAGCAACCAGCTGGGCCTTTATGGAAGACTCTGATGATAAATACCAACCACAAGTTTCATTTTCCACAATGCTATACATAAAAATATGATTAACTCACTACTTCACCTAATAGTTTTCTCACCTTGATTTCTAATGTACATTCGTTCAATTACCAGAGGCTCAATAATATATTGGTCAAGTAGCTGAATGTCAGTAACAAGGTTTGATAAAGATTAGCCAGAACTCAGAAGTATGATATAGTGAAAAGAACCTAAAATCATGATTCAGCATACTTACATTCTAATCCTAGCTCTATACCTGATCTGCTAGATGGCCCTTGTTTTTTGGCTCCCTCTTCCACACTTTGTCTAGAGCGTAAGTTCTGTATCGTACCTTCAACATAGAACACTGATTTAACTGGCTTTTCAACTTTTCCAAGATTGCATCCAAAGTGGCATAGTATAAGCAGGTCACAAATGAGTAGTACAAACTACAAAATGAGGCAGTAGTCATTGGAAGAGATTGGTACTGTCACAATTGATCTATTGCCCGAAAGCAAGGAAATTTTTCAAAGGGAAGCTGCTAGAGAAAGAATCATCAAGGTGAAGTAATTCCATAGGACTGATTAAGCCAGTGGAAAGAGTGCTGCACTAAATGTATTTCTCCATATATTCATCAAATTCCACAAACACAGACTTCTCAGGGTTAGGTAATGTCTGTTTAAGCCAATGGTTCTCAGTCATTTTAGATGTGCAACATACTTCAAATAAGCTTAAAATGCTAAGGCATCATTTTTCTGATTTAATAGTCTTCCATCAGAAAGAATCTTATTTAAAAGAAAATGTCTTCTCAGATTTCCAGAAAGGCTGTAGGAAAAGCTACAAAAACACATAAGAAGTAAATGGATTTATGTTTCAGTCTGATATGTCTGTTGATCTTCTCCATACAAAAGACTTTTCATACTAGTGATTCAGGAACTGCTCCCAAAAAATCCCCAATTTCTTCTGCGTGGAGATCTCCCTGAAGCTTCTGCTATATGTTTCGCATCACTTTAATAACTTATTTTCTTGATTAATTTAATTTAATTTTTCAATTAAAATTTATATTTACACTGAGAGTACTAAAATTAACATTTTTATCTGTTTTCAGAGATGACAATCTTCATTAAATATTATTTCATTTTTCTCAAAATATACTCCTGAAAAAAGATCTAGTTAAACAAAATTTGAAGATAACTAATTATCTCTGTTGATGGAAGTGCACAAAGAAAGACAACAAATCTTGTATTTCAATTGGTGTTATCCTCATGAGGGAGAAAATATTGGTGGTACAATCCCTCAGGTGGTTTCAGAAAAGCTGAATCTTAGGAGGCTTATGACAGTATTGTTTAACTCCACAATGATAAAATAAGCAATTTTTAAAATGTGAGAGAGGTTTTAGGGGAAAAAAGATAAATCCCACAATTACCCCTAGATCCTGCTCCTGTAAATGTTTAAGTTCAATATATTTACATCTATAAAAATTTTCTTTATACCAACCACAATAAGTGTATCTGTGAAACAACTTCATTGGCCCGACAGAAGCTGAAGTCACGGTGGAGGTGATGCTAGATGTTTCGGAGGGAAAAACAAGATTCCATTGCACTTGAGCATGACCTAGTGGCTGGTTCATTGAGTGGCATTTATGGTAGAAACAGAAAAGACTACTTGTCTGCTCTCCAAGCGTCAGGGTAATTAATGTGCATGCAGCTGCTCATTGAAGACTGGATAAAGGGAAAAAATAGTGGCCTGGAATGAGGTGTGCAGATGAAAGACCCACACTCCCACACAAATTAGCCAGTTGGGACTCATGTGCCTGGTACTTGGACCCACCAAATGCACTCTATTTTGTGACTAAATAAAATATTCTAACAGATTTGCATGAAGGATCAAAATCTATAAACCTTCTCATTCTTTCCGAAGTATTTAGTATAAGGCCTATTTGAACTATATAAAGGCTTAAGGGGCTGAAAAAATAGACTTAGTAGCACACAGTATCACTATTAAACCAGTGGTTGACATTTTTTATATTCTGTATTTGAATTCCACTTAGACAACAAGTGAAAACTCTGCTAGTAAAATAAATGGTAAAAGAGTATATAATCTGTATTGTTTACATGTTCAAATCGTATCTATAGTTTCTCCAGAAAGACTGTATACTTATTCTTCAGACCTATGAAACAGTTTCCTCGAAGTTAGCCAAACTGTTATTTAACTGGAGTACCCTGGATAAACTATGAGGTATATGAAGCAACTGACATCTGTGCCCATTCAAGCTCTACTGATGCTACTTACATCATAAAAATGTAATGTGATTGCCTTCAATTTGGAAAACATTAGTTTGTCTTAACTATGAAATATCCCACCCATAGTATACTCTACACATTCAAGGCAATAAAATACAAAGCTGTTTGACCTGTATCAGTCAAACCAAAATGGTAAATGGAAATATGTATTATGTTTTCGTTACTAATTTTTAGCTAAACCCCTTGAAATGTAAAACAAACTCATGTTACTGAAGCCGAAACAACTTTAATGCTGCTGTGTCAACAGAATCTGAATGCCTGTTGATGGTGACTGACAGATAAAGATAAATATTTCCAATATAAAATGTTGTAAGCTCCCCATCCTCTTTATCCACGTCCTATGACATCAAACAGGCATCTGTACCTCTTCATTCTAGTGGTCAAAACACTTAAGACTTCCAATCATTAAAAAAATTACTTACATGGGCATTACATGGAGCTACTTAATTGCCCTAGCTACTCCTCGACAGTGATTCAACCACAAAAACATTTACCTTGCTATCCAGATCTGATCCACAATGAAGATGAAAATCTTGGCTCTGATCTACGCTTTCACTCATTCTGCTGTCTTCTCCCTTAATAAATCAAGAGGATTCAAAAAGGAATTAACTTAATGGTTCAGTCACACTTGTCTATGTTTCAGCAACATATAGCTTGCCCTCATGTTGACCCTTAGCTCAAAAACTCACAAGCAAAGGGAGTAGATACATAATTCTGCTTGTAAATCATTAAGCCTGGACCTATTACTTTGACTGTGAGCTCAGATTTTAGTCTCAGAATTTTATTTCAGGCTGCCAGAAAACACTTCATACTAAAGCAAAAAATACACAACTATAGTGATTGGTACACTCCTTTCTGAGTAAACATGTGTCACTTTAAGAAGGACAGAACACATTGGGAGTGAGTAAATATATTCCAAAAAGGACTAAAATAACATTGTCTTTGGTCCCGATTCCTGGATGGGACATATTGAAAAGTCTGGAAAAAAAAATCATGCACTATGTCATCTCCTGTTTAACGAATGAAAAATTATTCTTAGTTGAGATAATTCTTCATAACACCACCCTACAGAGTTCATAAGTCAAATTTATATGCAGCCTTTTTGGATGAGCAAGCTGCACAAGGCTACTTACTGTACACAGGCTGCAAATACGTCAACCAAGGGAAAGGCAAGCCTACTGCACAAAGCCACATATGAAAGAGGAGAAACCTCCACAACAGGAAGTTGTGGAGCTGCCTGTGGGGTGGAAAGCACATGGAACTAAGCTTCTTGCCACCCACACACTCAAATTTTACTGGAGCCAGGTACAGTATCTTGTATGATTTCCTTCTGTGTCAGTGCTTCAGTAACTTTCCGGCGCAGGCCTGCATGCATAAAGGACCTACTCTGTTAATGTGCTTAGGGGATGAAGAGAAAGTGGGGAGCATTTTGTGGTAAGAAATAATGTCTTCCTTTCCCTTCCCTCCCTCCCTCCTTCCCCAATTATCATTTTGTTTTAGTTGGATTTGTTATAATGAAATGGCCAATATTCTTCTGCACATAACATCCACAGCTATGTAATCGTCAGGAGTCTCCAGGTTCCACATGAACAGAATTAGATAGAACCAGCAGATCCATCTCACAAAAGGAAGCCCTGGGTACCTGGAGTGACAGACCTATACTGACATGTAGTCATTACACAGCTGTTCCTAAGAGAGAGACACCTATACCTGTTACCTGTATAGTCCATATTTTTGCCCAGTTCCTCCAGATCGTAAAAGTATACGCTCGTTTGGTCTTTGAACCCACACTTAACTTGCAGTTGGTGGCAAGAATTAAAGCCCACACCGTGCTTTTGCCTGTGCTGGACCCCCCACATCTGCAGTACGGACAGCCTTTCAACACCTTTCTCACACTTCTCACCAGAAGACATACAAGTTCTTCTGCAGTAGAGCTAAGTAACTGCAAAAGAATCCTAGTGTGTCCGCAAAAAATCAAAAAATTGTGCACAAATAAGAAGAGCACATCAGCGCTTTTGTGCAAATGGATGAGGCCCAGCTAACTTGTTCTATAGACCCCGCACAACTGACACTTGAGCAAGTGCTTAGCTAGGCAACTGTTGATGGCTTTTTGCTGTAACAAGACAGTAGGGAAAGAAAGAGGATGAGAAGAAAGCAACCACAAATGGGCAAAGAACTCTGATTCATGAATGAGAAAACACTGATCTTGGCAGGGTTACAAAAGTAATATTTTCACTAGAATGAACTGTTCTCAAACAATTTCTCCAATATGTTAGATACAAACAAGTTCTCCTTCAGTATTAGGCATGCATGTCTTCTCTTTCCACCTCTTTTTTTTAGTTCCAAACCCAAATTTATTGTGGCCAGAAGTTCTCAAAAAAATCCCAGTCTCTGTTTGTATTTTAGCTGTGTTTCTCTCTCATGGTATACCAGAGCAGTGACGCAGTATGGGATCTCGTTCCAGAACAATATTTTTTTTTCTCTATCCTTCTCTTTTAATAGTCCCTTGCCATAGAGAAACTACTAGCATTTAGTGAGTTTCTATGCCAGTAGTACTCAGTTTTGGAAATGAATGAAATTTTCTTTGTCTCTCAATGATATTAGTAACTCAAAGAAATACTAATGCTTTGACAAACTCATAGTAACCAATAACATGTTATGGATTACTTAAACCACAAGTGAAACGTAACTGCCTGTGGGAGGAAATGTGGCAATTGTTAAACAGTGGTTAGCTTCAGAAACACTTTTAAAGTTTAGACAAGAAGCAAAGTAAAGAACCAAACTTAACTGAAACTAAAAAGGGGATGCAGACAAGTGAATCAAACCTGGAGCTTGGCCACAATTAATCCCTCGGCTTTTGTAGATACAGTTTAATAACTGCATACGATGAACACCACCAGTTTACAGTTCAGCTTTATGAAATCCAAATCAGCTGTTATCTAAAGGGATGCAATTCCAGCCATTTTCAGGGGGAAACCGAATATGGCCTTCTAATTGCAAAGGCACTGTATTAGGGGACTGACTTTGCTATTGATTCCGATGAGAGACCCGAAATTAGTACTGCTACTCATGAGGGCAGCCTGGAGGGATCTCCACTTTAAACATAGATTTTGCATGTGAAAATTACGTACTATTTCTTCATTGTCCTGGGAAGACAGTGGAATTAGCAGCAAATACCTTCCTGTTGGATATCATGAGGGTAGATCCTGATTACATCTTGGGGTAGGTGCAAGACTAGGGAGGAAGTGCTCTTCCTCTGCTGCTTTGGCTACACCTTCCCCACTAAGGCATCACTAAAAACCGAACTGAAGTTGCATTAATGTCTAGCACCGCAAACAGGGTTCAAATTCTTTGGTTATAAGGGAAAGCAATAGCTTTATCCTCCCTCCCCAGAATGACAGCACTTTAACAGTACTTACTGTTAGAATAGAAAATACGTAACTTAGAAAGCTAGCAATAAATAAAACCAGTAGTTTAATTTTATGTGCTCAAAAGAGCTGAACTGGCCTAGTATTGTTTTGTGTTACGACACCTTACAAACAGCTTTGTTTTAATATTAAGATTTTTGTTAGTTGAAACTCTAACAAAGCAATGCATTACTTATTTTTAAATAAGAGCCCTATTAGCGTTTTTTACTATGGGTAAGCTTTCTACTATGTTTAAAAAATCGGTTAAATCCTGACACTGAAAAAATTCTAAATATCAGAATTATGACATTGAAAACTTGCACTCTTCTGAGATCACACATAATCATCTGAATTAGTTCCTGATTTCCAGATTTCTCAGATTTTAGACCTTCTGTAAAGCAAGAACTTTTACTCAGAATGAATCTGATAATGTCCTAAAAAGTATGACAAGACATTGGCTATGACCCATAATTGACTGACAAAATCTCTTTTCAGTGGATGTAATTCTTATTTATTACTTGAAAAAGTTAGAAACTAGAGAAAAGTCTTAAAACATCTCTTGAAAGAAGACAATATTTCTAAAAATATTTTAGTATAGTATAGTATTGTAAACACTTGGTTTTCATTGCAACTTCAGTTCAGCTCTGTCCCTATCTTTCTCCATATCAATATTATCTTTAACATGGAAAAATCTGGTCTGTGATGTTTTTGTAAGAAAAGGATGGGTTTCAGCCATGGAAAGTTCATAGATTTAAGCCCCAAACATGTAAATGATTTAGAGCAAGAAAACCCTTACTCCAAAATACTCTGTGAAGCAACAGTGAGATTTTGTGTTTGAACGATGGTCTGTCACATCATGGATCTAAAGTAAATGATTGAAGCTTTAAGAGATTTGAAGAGAACAGGGCATGGTGATGGAAATATACAGCTATTAGAAAATCAGATGAAAATGGGACTAATGAGCTACTACACATATACAACTTGAGCATTTTTGTTTTTACATAGGCATAAGTCTTTTAAATACATTTATCTGCACAGCGTCAGGAAGTAAAACCTGGCAGAGGGCAGTTTTGGTGGCAGTGACTTCAGCACTGGGAGATTAACTGAAAGGAGTAAAAGGTCAGAGAAAAAAATCTGTGTGGACTAAGAATGCAAAGGAATGCACAGTATGAACACAGGGGTTTAGACAGACATGTCTGCTTGTCTGTCAGTGAATTTACATTGTCCCTATCACCATAAGATCCCCAACACTGGAAATCTCAGAGGTAATAAATGAAAAAGCAAATATTGCCTGCTGTGCCTCTGAAATAGCGCTACATTGCCCATATAACTATCATTTGAGATTATGGGCTCTTTACATAGGCTAATGAGAAAATGACTGAATGTTCTAATTGAAAATCATTATTGTCAGATCCATAAAGTATGGGTTCTCAGAATTTTGGCTAGAGTCTCACAATGTTGTATAACAGCGATATACCACATACTTTCCTGGCTACATAACAGCAAAACAAATGGTAATACTTTACACCACAGCACTTTAGCATTTTGCATTGCTGGACAATAAACACAGGATAGAAAGTATGTCATAAATTCAAAAAGGAGTTTTGTTGTCTAGCTTCCATAGTATATTTAAGATGGGACTCTCACTGGAAATTTCTGAAGAATACTACAGTTAGTATCACTATGCACAGGAAGAGTATGTGAAGCATGTGAGTAAATTTAATGAAGCAGAAAAATGCACACAAAAAAACCTACAGACTCAAGAATGTATCTTATTTGTCATGTAAAGCTAATTAACCACTTCCTGCCATTTCATATGCAAACCCCTCTGATGTTGCAAGTCAAGCAGCATCTTGGATTAAAATTGTATTTTCCTATGTATGAAGTAAAATACACTGCACAGCACAGCACCACATGCCAAGTTCACATTATTATCCATGGATCAGAATGCCCAACCTTTCACCTGTGGGTCTTACACAGTTGCACAAAGTTCATTCCTGGCATCCCTTTTTGGCAATGGGCTAGGAATGATCCTAAGTCACACTCTTATTTTGGATATATTTCTAATGCGATGGAATAGGGACCAAGGGACGCTCAGGAAATGCAAAGGCTACCTTGTACTTGCTCCTTGGAATTTACCGACAAATCACTAAGAGAGAGATGAGGTGGAAGCTATTTACATGAATGATTCTGATACTGGGAATCAAAGCCTGGTCATTCAGTAGACCTAGTGAGACTCTCCAGGGACCTTCTGAAGTATACACCCTATCGGCTTTTGAGAAATGTCTAACATAGTGCTCACGTAACACCAAGTCAGCAATGTTCAACTCTTTCCAAGAAGTAACAGAAAAGACTGTAGCCCCAGACTATAGATACAAATGTAGGAATAAATGTTCTCATTCAGAAGCTCTTTGGAACAAAAGAAACACTTTGTCAAATGTAATAAAGACAGCAAAAGTATTCCAGTTTCACTCCTTTTTCTCTTCCCCCCCATGCGTCTACATCCCTGAAGATTTTTTCATTACTGGCCTTTAAGGTCTGAATGTTTGTCACCTCTCTTGCACTGAAGCTGTTCCACCTTGTGCTAACATTTAAATACTTATTAAGGATAGAAAAAATGGTTCTACAATCCTAGAGACTACGGGCAACTCAACAAGGAAACGATTCCAGTCCTACCATGTCCATGAGTATGTCAATTCTCAGACCCTGCAGGCAGGACAGAGAGAGCAATGCCTGTTTTACAAATCCTGATGGGCTGTTAGCACAAGCAATGTAGCTGTTTATTTAGGACAGTCAAGAATAAGGCAATTCTAGACTTGAACAGAGTATATACTCAGAAGACCTCAGAAGGGAAAATTCAAGCTGCAACTTCACATTTAGTTAACAGAAGTGAGCTGCTAACACCATAAGACCACGTCCTGGTTTGAGCAACACAGGACTAACTTCTCTTCTAATGCTTGGAAAAAACGGCACTTTTAGAAGACTCTAGTGTCTGAATTTGTGAAAATATTTACTTTATAGCCAGGTATGGTGTGTGGGTTTCAAGGTCTCAGTGTTTTCAAGCTTGTCAGGTGCAGGGATGAGGAGGAGCGAGACCCGGGCACTTGACCCAAGCTGGCCAACAGGATTATTTCATACCATGAACATCACATTCAATATAAATTAGAAAGTTTGCTGAGAAGTCCTCTCTCTCCCTTGATGGCAGTAATCCAGAGAACACCTTGCCCCAGTGCCGAACCCCTGAGCCCTTCCCTTCCTCCCAAAGACATAGCACTCGCAGTGTCCAACATCTGCTGTCCACTGCTGGGAGTGCACAGCTTCCTACTGATATAGTCGTCTGAGTACAATCCTTGTATATTTTATATTGGTATCGGGATCAATACTGGTTCTTTAGTATTATTAATGTTAATTATTTAGTCTTATCCTATTAAATCTATTTATATTTCATCCCTCGAGCTTCCTTGTTTTCCCCTGATTCCCCTTCCTGGTTGGGGAGAGGTCATCAGATGATAAAGTAATTGTCTAAACGACAATAAATTGTTGTGGGTTTCTCAAAACATAACAGACCGTAAGAAAATAAATGCCCTCCTGGGTCAGAGAATGGTCCACCCAGCCCACTGTTCTGTTTTCAACAGTGGCAGTAGCAGACGCTACTTCGGGAAAGAGCTCAAGCCTGGCCCTTGTCTACAGGTACCTTTTCTTAAGGTCTTATTTTAATGACATTGTCACTATTGCATGCTGTTGCTACACATGCTTATTTATTAACTATGAAGAAGTTTGAAAGAAACTATACACGATTATAAAAACACAGATCAATTTGCAGTGTTTCCACTGAAACTTAGTGTGAGTAAAAATTAGCTTTCTAAATATAAATATAAAAAATACAACCAAAGATTGATCTGATAACACATATTTGAAAAGCAGCTATGTTAAAGTATCAGGAATAGTTTAACAAATTCTGGGTCATAAAGATATATTTAAGTTCTGAATAAGTAAATCAAAATATCAATTTAGATCAGTATTTGAACACTTCTCATCAGCATTTTTATATGTTGCTTCCATTTTACAAATGCTGCTAAAATACAATGGAATTTCAGATGCTCTCCGCATTAACTTAACTCATCTGTTACGGAAATCAATTGGGAATTCTTTTGAATGTCTGACTTAGAAGAGAACAATTTCACCAGCCCATCCTTGTCTCCAAAAGCCAGAGTTCCAGTGCAGTAGCTTGCTGTTACAATTTAAATATTTCCATAAAACCAAATGTCAGAGGATTTTCTGACAGTAGAATATGTAGTGAAAATTGAAAACATGTTATAAACAGACTGAATTACTGTATAATTAGGATTTCCAAGAAGGCAGCTTGCAGGCTAGTCAGCATTTTAAAGATGCAGAAATAATAAATAATAGGATTGTTCACATAATCGCTTCCCAATAAATACAAGTCTGTTAACACAGATCCAACTGACATGCATCCAACATTTAATGACTTTTTAAAATCAGTATTTCTTAGTCTGTAATTCCATTTGCTTTATCAAAAACAGTAGAATATGAAAATAGTCTATCAAGGTGATGTTTTAAAATAGTAAGAAATGAACGCAATATTGTGGAACCTCCTGCTGCACAGGCTAACAAGTGCAGGTGGCTAAGCATGGAGGTATAGAACATTTTTCAACTAATTCTCATTATATATTAATATAAACCACCCACTTTTATGTTCTACCTCTATAAAATACGGGTGGTATGATCATGCAAGTCCAAACTCAGTGAGTTCAGCTGAATCAGAAACCTGGAGCTGAAGAACACTATAAGCTACATGGTGTAATATATAGAAACATTTCAGCCTCCTCACTATTTTTTGAGGCAAAGACTCCCCCTAAGAATATCTTTGTCTACCTCAGTGGCAGTTTTCACTCAGCTGAACTGTAGCAAGATGGTATTTTAGGATTTGTTTGGTCTGACTAATCATAGAGTCATAGAATGGTTCAGGTTGGAAGAAACCTTAAAGATCATCTAGTTCCAACCCCCCTGCCATGGGCAGGGACACCTCCCACTAGACCAGGTTGCTCAAAGCCCCATCCAGCCTGGCCTTGAACATTTCCAGGGATTGGGCATCCACAACTTCCCTGTGCAACCTCTTCCAGTGTTTTGCTGCTGGCAATGAATCGAGATCATCCTTAAGAAGCTGGTAACAAATGGATTCATTAAATTGCTTTAAATTTTAGTTCTAAGTCTGCACTTTACTAAATTAAAGTTCTCGTGGAATTGTAGGAATGGAAAATAATGATCAAAGTTTACAAATATAAATTGACTTCCTGTTTTAACTTGGCTAAGGAGTGGAGCCCACCCTCATACCTTCGCTTGGTTTATCTGGACAATGGCTGTCAGTCAATGCAGGACAGCCATATAGGAACTTAACTTACTGCTGACATAAACTATCAAATAAAGTTTTGTCACTAGAATAAAAAGTGATATATGCAGCGTACTCCAGGGATGAACTGACTGCATATTCTAAAAACTAATGACTTCCTTGAAAATGCTCCTGTAATTTCAGTGAACATAAACCTTGGAACAATCTTTAAATCACTGTAGTACAATTCTAACTTTTTTTCCCAAGCATAATTTTATACATAAGAATAAACAATTAGCAGTTCTCATGCCCTTACACATTAAAATTAGACAAGAGTTATGGTTATTATTTCATTGCCCAGAATTTTAACTGATAGGGCTAATGTTGTTCCGGTGAGTAACTTGAACATACTACTATGTGTAGCACTTTGCTTTTAAAAGACAGAAAGAATTGAAAAGCACAGAAGAGCTTAATCCTGCCATTTTATTAAGGCCATGAAATATCACAAAAATTACGACTGCAAGCTGTTGCAAGACTAGGCCGTAAAATACCTGTCATCTCACCATACAATTTACCACACATCTCAGGAGATGCATTATACTCACAATAACCTGTCCCTAGCAGTACAACCTCCTTATATCACATCTTCCTCCAGAGCGATGTCTGATCAAGTGCACTTGCTATTTCTTTCTGTGAGGTGATTCGGAATTAGATAGTCCTGTACTTAAATGTGAAGCCACCAGGGTAAATAGGAGTGTTTGCATCAAAAGGTTCGTGTACTGAATGTATTAATCACAGAATTGAACAGAGTTTTATAAATCAACTCCTAAACCATGCCATGTATGTCTCTTAGGGATGTTGTAAAGCTTGCTACTTTTGTCTATCTATCTGTCTCTGACAAGTAAGCAGCAACTTGTCATTTCTTGAACCTAGAATCTTATCTGTTATTCTTCACGCCCAGGACCATATTGGCCATGACTATATCTGTTGAAGCAGCATGTTCCTATGACTATTCTTGTTGTGACTGGCACTACAGAAGGTATTTCATCAAATGATATTTATAATGCACTTATATCAGATATGTATGTAGCAACCATGTAAATACAACCAATTTTCTTTGTTTCTTATGACTTTAGCTCTTACTTCTTGAGCTACTAAATCCCTTTAATAGTTTATAATGGTAATCATATACAGGATCTGGTTTTTAATTGGTAACCATGTGGTGGATAGATCAAAACTGTAAGCAAAACTTGTGCTTTGCAAGCAAGCAAATGTGCAGGTACCTATTGCTATTAAAAATAGCTTTGTGCAAAACATGACAATATATAACAAAGCACACAGCAGGAAAACACAGTGCCTAGCTGGAGCCAAGAAACACTGGCAATACTCTGAAATACCCACCTTAAGTACTTGGACTCACACATACTTTTGAAAAGGGGCTGGTGGAGAATCAAAGGAAAATTATTCTATTAACTGTAAGATAACAGGAAAGAATGCTGTCATGAACAGCGATACACTTTTGAAAGATGACTGAGGAAAGGAAGAAGAAACTACAATAACTCCACATTGCAAGCTGAAAGCAGCATGGATGTAGTGTTTCCTCTTGCTATTGAGCAATGAAAAACAAGAATTTCTGCATCTTCTGGACCTTTCCAAGGATCAGAACAAGATCAGAGCACCTGCACTGTGTGTTTTTCCTCATTTGCATGTATTCTTTCAAGTTACCTGTTACCTTACTGGTTTGCGAGTAGGAAAGAGGGGGAAAACTTTGTTTCATCTCCTTGACATGACAAAAGCCAAATACAAAAAGTATATATGATCAGTAAAAGATATTCAGATCTACCAAATTGTACTGACACAAGGAGCCAAAATACAAAGTTTTATTTTTTAAAATACATTCCTGCTAATCTTGCAATGCTTTCACAACTTGCTTCTAAAAACAACACTATGTAATACATACAATGTTCTTGCAACAGCAAGAACCATTTTTCTACAGTGGTCATCCATTAGATAAACTGATAGAAAAGTTGGAACGATATATTACCAACATCGCCTTGATATTTAGTCAGAGTGATATCATACTTTTAATAACATTTTCCTTCATTTCCAAACTCCAATTATTCATTACAAAGGCATTCCAACCAAGATTAACATCACACTCCATATCAATTGCTAATCTAAAGACTGCCTGACAGTGATTGGCTCAGTATTTCAAAACTCTTCTTAATAGTGGATACTAAACATACTGAGGTCATGATTTTTTTTTCCTACAAGGTAACTCATACAGTTTTCCTACAAGATAGTTATTCATAGAGTATCTCCCTTATCAACACAAGGAAACAGATGAAAAGAGTTATCTGTGTTGGTAAATATTAATGGATTTAGGCTTCTAATTATATTTTTGTCTCTCCAGAAGTGTTTCATTATGAAAAAATGACTAAAATTTGGTGTAGTAAAGCCCTGCATCTCCTAGTATCCTGGTTAAGACTGACAATTTTTCAGAACTATTTTTAAGTACTTTTCTGTCTCCCCAAAGAATCAGTTGTCAGGGATAAATTCAATACCCCAAATTAAGTGTTTGTTTTAATGCACAAGTTATTTCATCTCTAATTTTCATATTTTTTATGTCTTTTCAGCTGCCAAATTCATACCGAAGTGATAAATAGATTCTCCTAAGGGATTTATTTCAATTAAGCTTGGCTTCAGGGTGGTCCTTATTTCAGTCAAAACTAGAAAATTGATGCTTGATTTCCAAAGCAAAAGCCACACCAAGCTGCAGAAAAATAATTCATTCTAACATTTTCCAGAATTTCACTGATGTGCATTCATGGTATGTTCCATATTTTATTAATTGCTTATGTATTTTAGTATTGCATTTCCCACAATCTATGAAAAATCTTTAAATGTGGCTATAAGACATAGTACAGCTGACATATCCTTTAATTTCTCTTCTAACATAAATTCTTTCAATGATACTCCTTCTAAGCTAATATGACTTTTTTTCAAAAAATATTACAGAATACTATAAAACATTCAGACCATTAATGTAAATACAATGAGAATAAACCATCAAAACTTTTTTTCCGTCCAGTATCACCAGGAAAAGAACAAACATAAAGAATCAAAGTAGAAAATATAAGACATCAGAATACAGGAAATATGGTCTAGTGCTTAAATGCAAATGAAAATCACAAGATTTTTTTAGCTTATCTTAAAATGCAACATTACATTCCATAAAAATGTTTTTGAGCAGATGCGATGGGTTTCACATGAGTTGTGATGTTTCTAAACACCTTATTTACTTCATATTTATCAAAATTTACCCTCCCCACTTCCGTCCAGTACAATATTTAGAAATCTGTTGAATGTTTTCCTCTCACCGGAAAACCTCAATACGATAAAAATTACACTTGATTGGCCTTTCCATTCACAATTGCATTGCAAGTGTATTGGTAACAGTTGAGACATACTAATACCTCTTCTTATGTCAAGTAAACATATTCAATACTCTCAACCATTAAATTTGCAAATGAGTCTTACTTGTCACCTGCAACTATTTGGTGCAGGAAATCCATCTTAAAATATAAATTCATCCTTCTTTAGGAAATAGTCAAGTCACTTCTTCCCCGAAACGAAGAATTTGCCACTGGATTCCTTCCATGTTTTGATACATATAGCAGACGTTGCTGAAGTCTACCCTTCATCTGCTCTGGTAGGTCTATATCTATATTTTATCTGAATGTTTGAAGTTGCATTTATACTTCTATTTGAGCTCAGAGGTTGTGCATTCTTTTGGGCCAACTTTTCTAACATAAATTAAAGATGTTCAGCACTTTCAGAAAACTATTCCTGGCTCCCTCATAGACAGCTCCAAAATACTAGCAGATACAAAGAGGCTAAGACAATAGCATACAAAACTATAATTTACACAAAGACCCATTCCCATGGCCATATATAGCTGGTTCATAGCTTTAGCAGATCACAGAAAATACTTAGCAGAGTTGTAGAAATATGTTTGAAGATATACATAGACATATATTGTGCATGTACATACTTAGTTTGGACATAAGATACATCTGTTTTTTGGCAGCTGTTTCTCTGGCTATCAAGTCATAGCTTAATGCTACGCTTACTGGCACAATTACTGTACACCCTGGGGGACGGGGAAAACAATTTCAATCTCCTGCATAACTACATCTGTACACATCTAGAGGTGACTTCCACAAGTAACAGTGATTCCCACGTAGGTCACAGAATGTAACATAACCAAGCGACCATTTCTGTTCCTGTGATGACATCCCTTCATTCTTTGTGATAAAGCAATTTAATTCTATAGTTTCAATATTCCACTTCCTTTGAACGATTGTATTGGCTTCAGTAAGAGGCTTGACAACATGATCAAAGTTAAGGTGATCAAAATCTTCTCTTTTTTTCCTAACACTTTAAGATTAAATTTGTTGAAGTTAGCACCATGTTGCATACTGGAAACACCTGGGTACAGATGCTCCTATTTGGACTAAAGACTAAAACCGTATGAGTGCAATCAAATAATTAAGCTGCTGAATGTCATCACTTGTGGAAACAATTGATTTTATTTCGACCTTGTCATCGAAAAAAGTACATGTTGTATTTTAAAGAAATCATGTCCTTTGTGTTTAAATGCCAATGTTCTAGAAAGTAATGGTAACTTTTCAGGGACAGGACTAAAACAGAACTGCAGCATTTACTGATGTCAAAGACATGGCATTATCAGTTTAGGTCTTGCCACAGTTTGTAGAGCAATAAGCCCATTTGTTTATAATGTAGCCAAATAAATATTTATCTTAAATAATTTGGCTTATCATATAATACTCTCTCTGAAAGCAAGTATTAAAGATTTTAACGTTCACACTAAACTAGCATTCTTAGTGAAATGAAAGAAACATAAATTGTAAGTCATTTTCTGTTACTCCAATTTACTTTAAAATCATAACATGAAGATTTACAGTAAAAGATTAAAAACTCCTGGATGTTGTAATGCTATTGCTTTAGCAAGTGTCTTACTCAAAATAATCAAATCTGCTAGTCATGAATAGAGAAACAGGCTTACTGTTTGACATGACTATACATCAAGCTACTGAACACTGGAGAAATGTTGTCTCATCATCTACACCAGTAATTAGTAATTGCATGACATTACAAGCAGTAATTTCTATCAGTTCAATTTCAGCCAAACTAAACGAGAATTACTTTTCCAGATAAAAAATAAAACAGTACCAGCGTGTCCTGTGATATAAACAGAGAAGCTTCAGGAATACGCCAAAGAATGGAAGACATTGCACTCATGTCTTGAAACGAACTGGGAACAAAATAAGCCCTTTACAGTTCCTAGTTCCCATCTCAGAGCCCAGCCTAATAGGACTGAAGTCAATTTTGCCAGTCATCAGCTTAACTGGGAGAAGTATCATGCCTAAAGTATGACTTAAAATAATTTTCATGCCCTAGTTCCAAATAAACCATATGGGATCTTCAATTCTAGGATAAATACATCAGAGGCAGAAAAAAACCCAAATGTACTACAGATAATTGCAATGAAGGAGAGCAACATTCTTTTGGTACTTTCAGTGAATGTGCCAGAAACATTGGTCAAGCACATTAGCTTTTACGCTACAAGTGTTTCTGTTCCAACATTTAACAGGGATGAGCCAGTCATCAATGGCTGTAGTAAGCTTTCTTCTTACTTCAGTTCCTACCAGCATTGCTGCACTGTGTGTTATGAGACATTAACAGGTGGCAGAGTTACAAGGTCACCTCATCCACCCTTGTCCATTCAGCACTGTTCCTTCCCTTTCTTTTATACTCTGTCATGAGTAGACTGAAGCAATAGGATTTCTCCTAAGTCCTACAGAAATTAGTTCTACAGGCTCCTAGGAAGCATTTTCTTTTCTCCTTGACATTTTCACTTTTCATGCATTCTGTTCTATCAGACATTGCCACATTAGCTTTCTATTCATTCTTGTTAAGATTCTGCTCATCATTATGGCATTGTGTGTTATGATTAACTTCTATGTGTATTTGTTAATTTTGTTGAAAGTGCTACCAAAGATTTTCTCTAAATATGTGTCTATGTTTTAAGATAGTTACTTTGCATGACATGCAAATTCTAGTGAATACAACCACATTAGGATTCTTGATGATCAGGGTGTTAGCTGTTAGGGAAGCACAACTGTCTCTATACCTCTCTCGCTACACTTCATATGTATAGCCTAGAACAAGAGTGTTGACTTTATGAACTCTACCAAGTATCTGCCTCATCAATATCCCACTCTGCATCAAACTGGTTACAACTGCTTGTTATATACAGTAATGGGCTGTCCTGCGTCTTAGGTCACTGTCCCTAAAATAACAGAACTGAAAAGTATCCTGCGTTCTAATTGTACAGTTAGGATTTGAGGATGCAAGATGATTTGAACCAATTATTTGAACAGAATACTGATTTATGTACTTAGACAGCCTTTCAAGATAAGACATTAGGCCGTTTCTTAACTGCCCTGTTTTCTCCACCCACAATTTATTTCCCACGCTTCCAGTTCCAAGGTGAACCACCACCAGAGTCTGATTCCCAGGCTATTTCTCTAGTCAACTCAGAGAGTCATAGCCCACCACTAGTTCTGAGCAGAGCCACGGACATTCTTTCTTTGCCCTAGTCCTTCTTTACATCTGTACGATACACAGTTCATCCTTGTTTAGCTCTGGTTTCTGCTGTTCATTCCCTGTAGTAGTTCCATATGAACTGGGGGATTAGGCAGTAAGCTCTGACAGGAAACAATCAGATCTCTAGTGTATATGGAGCCACTCTCCTAAGAGGTTTCTTGAAATAAACTTCCTAATACACAAACTCCTAGGAACATCTTCCACAAACACCGCTGATAAGATGACCAAAATGAAGGTCTATATAGGAGTCTGTCCAATAATGACAGCAAACTGAGATTAGTCACTTCACAGCCAAATAAGCCACTTGGCTGATCACTCCAGGTCACAAAAGTCACGTAGGAGAGCCAAATATTTAGAGCCAGCTGGTCCAGTTAATTATACACTGTATGGCAATCATCAGAAAGGTTAAAGACTTCAAAAGGTGTCACAGGAACTTACGCTACTTGGCCAGGTGTCATAGGACATTGTACACTAGAAAGCAGTAAATAGCATAGCCTGACTGGAATGAGGTAACTGCCTTTGAACCAGAAATTTGCAGCGCTGTGTAAAGCCCACTGTGATGACTAGACTCCAGAAATGGGACTTTTCATGGCACAGAATTGAAGACTGCATAAGAAAAAGATTGAGGCTATGAACTTAGGGTTTCTGTAATCCAAAAAGATTTAAGTTAACAAATAATGAAAGTTTCCCCAGCATGACCATTGCCTCCTCCCATTCATTTCCAGGAAAGTAAGTGTTAGAAGCTTATAGTGAAGAATAGTTCTGGTGGATGATATGTTCAGACTATGTTCAGGATAAGCCACAGAAGCTACCATCTAGCAAAATGTACCTAAGAAATGATACCACTATGCATAACACATTTTTGCTACCTGAGAGCAGATTAACAGGGTAGCAGAAGAGTTGGAAATATCTGCTGCCTGCAGAGCACTAACAAAGATGTCCGCTATTAGAGAACTGCTCTTGGCTCAAGCATATCTCAAGGCTGGGCTAGAATCAGATTGTACACAGATCGCAGAAACTTGACACAGGTATGTAAAATAAAGGTTGGTATCAGAGATGGTAATCATATTTATACTGTATGTCCACTATCATCTGATGAAGGTACAGCTGGGATTAACGGAGTTTTCTAGTATTTATTCAGGTCCTGCTACATGTCCATACCATCCTCAAAATGTTCCCTTTCCTGAAAATTCTTGTATGGTCAGTTTTCAGTTTTCCAAATCCCCAAGGAACTTGATTTGTTCCTCTTATTATTTACTAGCTTTTTAAATTCTCCAAGCATCCTACAGGCCATGGGTTGGTCAATGTCCTGATAGGCTGTGCAGTTAAAGAAGCCAGTGGACCAAGGGCAATACTCATCAAAGACTTGGATGGAGGTGGCCAAAGGCATCACAGAACTGAGGGTGGGCCTGTTCCACAACTAAGCACTGCATAACCTCAGTCTGCTCAGTAATTCTTTTCAATTCAGGCCTCCCCCACGGGGCTGAGAAAGCTGGAGTAGGTGGCCTGCTGGTCTTCTGCCAAGCTTGTTTCCCCAGCTCCTCCAAATGTCCAGACATAACTAAGGGAAAACATACTGGCTAACTTACCAAGTCTGCTTTCCCCTACACCATTCACTCACTGACCCTCCCTGTCCCATACCTGTAGGCTCAGTTTAGTTGCTCTTGTATCCAGTCTCATAGCCAGTCTTACCACCCCACTTGTCCTTTGTATGGTCCCACTCATGTCCCTGATAAATCTGTTGCTATTTCCCAGTCTATCCCATCTCTCCTAACACATACCTTCTGTGCCTCTGCTCAAACTGTCTGCTAACCCAAAGGCCTGGATGAGCATGAGGGAATAATGACTTTTATACTGGTGGGCAAGCCTTGTTCCCAGTTTGGGAGCCTTGGTTCTGATCTTCCTGGGTGGGCTAGTCATGACCCTGTCTTGACAAGAATTAAGGACTTTCCACATGGGTTGGGCAATATTTAGGCACGCGGCATGAGAGAAATGAATCAAAACAGGGATGGGTGGAGGACAGAAGGCTAAGTTGGCAGGACAGAATCGTATGAATGTGAGAAAAGCAACTTACAAGGCCAGAGAACTTTATAAATCTAATTCTGGATGGCTATCTGACTTAGATGAGTAGTGTATCCTTAGGAGGTGGGGTTAAGGAAAAGAGGAGAAAAGAAGCCAGATGACATGGACAGCAAGACTGCTACTGACCTTCACCTAAATAGCTAAAAGAGAAAAGAGAATCCTAATATTAATTTCAAGAAGCTTTGCCCGGAAAAGAAATTACTCACCCACCTATATTGAAAATACATAATCCTATCTTTTAAAACATTTCTGTAGCCTAGTCTCTTTCCTCCATCCTCCAAGTTTTCTGGAAATTTGGTGCTTAGAAGTAAGCTGCAGTTTTCCCGGATAAATAAATACTATAATCTCCCTACGTCCATGAAGGAAGATACATTCAATATAGAAATTAACTATTTATGATAACATTCATATTGCATTCATCTCAGCAAGTACTTCCATTATGACCAAGGAACTAATTTTAAACCTAAGTAGCAGTGAAAAGCAAAAAGCATTTGCATCAGAAATTGGAATTGAAGAGAATTACAGCATATATTTGACCAGGACACAGTAGTAATACTGTGTTAGTTTTCTGATGATTAGTAGCCAAATAAAATAAACTTTTAAAATATTTTTTCAAAGAGCAAGCCGTATTATACTCCATAGTTATGAAATATTTTGTTAATAGCTTCAGTTTCAAGTAACTATATTTAACATATTTTCACTAGTTTATGGATATTCAGTGAAGATTTTTTTCCTTGGCAAACTCCTCACTACTATTTTTCTTTTAGCCATTCAATTTGAATCATGTTAGCATCAAACAGGAATTGATCCCTCTTACACTGAAAACATGATAGTTTTTCTATGGACTCTTAAGAGAACTGGATTAGGCCCACAGAGAAGAAATATTCCCTCTTCACTCCGTGATACAGTTTATAACCTTCAAAACCGAATTTTCTGTTTCCTACAAGCACTTCCACTGATTATGCAGTACCCACTTACAACTTGTTAGTTAATTTTTTATTTCTCCATCCTCTCTAGAGCATGCTGTTCGTCACAATTCAGGCACAGTTTCACAACTACTTCATTTCACAATCCACGTCCACATTGCCACCAAAAGGGAAAGTTCTCCCTATTTTCTTAAGCCCTTGGCTCCTCCTTTGTGCCAGCACTGGATTGCTGGGATCAGATGGATTGACTGTATTCAGCTGAAAACTACAAAAATTAATTAATTAGTTTTCAGGCAAATCAGCTCTCTCATCCAGCCCATTACACAGCTGCATGAATGTTGGTGCCAGCAGAAGAAAGGCATTATAACCCATCGCCTGGAGCAGAAAAGTGGTGGGACAGTAGCAGAGTAGATGTAAACTGGTTTACACCAATTGCGAAACTGCAGCCTTAAAATCACATGTAACTTAACTGAACATACTGATCACCATCTTCTTCCATAAAGGAGATAATAAATAAAATGGGAGCAAACACCGATCCAAACGAAAGAGCACTTTGAATACTAAATAGTTGACTAAATAGTTGTTAATGTTGCAGGGCAAATCTGTACAAATTAGATACTAACATATGACTTTATGAAGCACTACTATCACTTGTTTATTAAAATGCATACTATTCTATATTCACCTTTACTTTAGGATCTTACTGAGAAAGGGACCTTTCAGATAAAATTTTGCTCCTCAGCTATTTTTTCTGCTTCACAAACAATATTTATACCTTCTTATTAATATTTACCTAACAAAAATGACAGGATTGCCCTTTCATCACACAATGAAAACGTTAAATAAATTTTATCCTCATCTTATATCAAGTCAATTCCCTTAAGAATAATTGTGACTGTTACTATACACATACCGGCTATATCTTTTGTAAAAAATCAGATACATATTGTTTTGATCAGTCCAATAATAATTCACATATTCATGAACACGTTTCATCTACCTCCTGACTGTTCATATGTTGTGCTTTATTTGTTTCCATCATTTTTAGCCCCATTGAAGATCCTAACAGGTAAACGTAAATGGATGTTGCATATGTGAAACAAGAAAGACATATCAAGTAATGTAATTGACTAGGATACACGGCAGTGATTTTCTAGAAATGTACTATTCATATCTGTTGAAACTATTTTGCTACTAAAAGAAAAAAGTAGTTTCAAACTCTCTTTTTTATCCCTTTAATCTTAACTATACAATGCTCGACATAGAGCATTTGCTGGGATTCACTACTGGCTGTTGTTCATGGCCCTCAGCTCAGCTCTGGACCCTCAGTTTTAGTTGGTCAATAATTTTAAGTCAGCATCACAAAACGTTATTGCAGAAGTCTGTTGAAAAATAAAAGCGAGTTTTCTCAAAGAATATTGAAGACTATTGTCAGCTATTACATACTACTAGGGAGAAGTATGTCCCAATATACCGATGCGATTAAGAACTCACTAGCCTCCTTCTCTCAAATACCATATTTCTAGCTATTCCAGCAAGAACTTTGTCTTGTTTATTTGTCCCATGGGCCCTCTAGACCACACTATCTAAAATACTTCAAATCACAAAACTACTTTACTGTAACTGACATCCTATTCTACCTAATTCCTGTACAGACCCATAAAACTTGCACTGATACCAGCATATTGCAATCAGGAATTAAAAAACAAAACAAAACAAAAACAAAACAAAAAAACCCAAACAAACAAAAAAACACCAAAAAGATGAAAAGCAAAACCCGACAAACAAACAAACAAAAAACCCAAAACCAAACCAAAACAAAAAAACGCAGAAGAGAGTCAGGTATTCTGGCTGTAGTTTTTCCATTTCACCTTAGAATGCCAGAAGTCATTTGTCACACTTACTGAATTACCTCATATATGTTCAAAGTCCGCCAAGTCCTTTTCACTATTATTTCCATCAACCTTTTGATGTGATGAGTAATCTGCTGCAGAACTACATGATGTAACACAATGGTTAAAAATAGTAAGGAGTATCTTGCTTTCTTTTATTGCCAGACGTTTTTAGAGTTCTTCGTGCCCTCACGTAACTTTCTGTCCTTATAAAATAAAATTCTAAGCAGCTTTATGTCCTTCAGTAACACTTACACATCAATTTGTTTGCTCACACTATATAGTATATATATGAATGCATATGCATAATTATACACACAAAATATTTAAAAGACTACTAAGACTACAACTTTAAGCACTGGAAAGTTAGGAAATATTGGAATTAGTGTTGTTGGTGCAACACTACTTAAAATGTTAAGAGTGAGAGGCTTACAAAAATATCTGAAAAAAATAATAACTCTGCCTTTAGACAAGGATTTGAAATGTCTACAACAAGTAGGGCTTGGGGCCATGCATGATAAGGGCAAAGCAATATATTTAATAGCTGCTCATTAAGTGCATCCTGCGTGAGGTAGGAATTCTGTGGAAAAATAGTGTAATCTCATAATTAAATGTAAACATATGAGGGACCAAGTTTACTCCATCAAAACCTCCCAGGCTTTTTCTCCTTCCTTCTCCCTATCTGTTATCGCAACTCTGTTATCCCCACTGTCCATTCCTCTCTTGTTCTTGTCCCAGTTCATTGCTTTTATTTATATATGTTTGCCTTTTCCCACTCTACATTCACAAAGGCAACTCGTCCTCTATGTTTCCATGGGGGTAACAAACAGCACATGCAGAATAGATTCCCTGATCTGTTCCAGTGACTGGACGTAGATCCAATCCAGTTTGGAACAGTGCAGGAATATATGTGTACAAAGCAAGAGTTCAGTTCAAGGTTACTATATCTAAAGAAGAACATAACCAAAAACTTGATTTTGTCATAGGTTGAACCAAGCAACTTCAGTAATACTATCAGCTTGCCTACAACAGCAGAAGTCATGCCTTAGTATGTGTTTGTCTGTTCTGAGCAGTTGTAAGGTCACGTAATTAAACATGGTGCATGCATAAAAGCTCAAATCAAGCAGCACAGGTCTTGCTAATACATTAAGTCCTATTATTTGATTGCTGAACTTGACATACTAACAGTGTTCTTTTACTACAGGTTTTGTGTGTATGTGCCTGTGTTTGTATGTGATTTATTTTACAATAAAATTGAATTTGATCTATGCCCTTGATATACAGGAGGTTTGATTCTCTTCTCACACTGCTTAACACTGCAGAACTACTTTGATTTCAGTGAAGTTATTTCTGATGTATATTAATCTGACAGTAAATTATTGCTTTCTTTTCATACAGATAAATGCCCACGCACATATATCAGGTTTTACACATGCAGTCATATATGTACATGTACCTGCATACGAGAACGGAACAAAGAGACTGTACAAAGCAATTTATGTCTACCACGTTTTGTGTATTGCCGTGTTCGACTACATTTGTTCTATTGTGTTTTCTGGAAGATTATCCTACTAAGATCCTATTCAAGCTTGCTGCCAGAAAATTTCAGTTTAGCACTAATCCAACAACTAAACTAAGGCAATAAACTAAACTTACTCCTTACTCCCAGAGGCAGTCCAACAAAAAAAAGAACATAAAAGCTGCTTGTTCAGCTGTGGCACTCCTAAAGCTATTGTACGACTGCCTTTATTTCAATGACACATGCTGCCTGTCAGAAGGTGATAGTCTCTGTCATATTTATTAAAAGCCATTTTGGTACTAAGCAGCCTTAAGTAGCTAACTAAAGACTGTGACATAAATCATGTATGACATTATAAGACATGAAGAATGGGTCTCAAAGTAGTCACCAACCAGTGACCCTACCATACAATATTTTTAGCAACACAAAATGAGCTGAAAAACATTGACTTACAGTGCAGGAGCTTCAAAACTTTTGAATGTCAAAGGCCATCCTTCCCAGCAGTTGAATTTGATTTTGCCTCTGATAACTGAAAAGGTACAGAATCTTGCAAACTAGAAGCTTTCTGCTAGCTATGCCTTTTGAGGGACTCATGAGAATTGTTTTATCTAACAGTTTCTGCATCTGATTAAGTCTGTTTTTTAAAGTGTTCCCAACTGCTGATCAAAACATACAATAAATTATGCTTTGTTTTAGAAGTACTTATTTACTATACCTTTTCTGGAGGTAATCTTCTAATGCATTATTTTTTACACAGCAATAAAGTAACATTTAAGACCAGTATGCCACTGCTAATTTACATCACAGAAAAGTCTGTACAAAAGACTGGAGTGCAGAGATGTCCAAGCTGACTTGAAGCCAGCCACAAGAAGCCATCCTGCTCTATGGCCATGGAGGATCATAGCAGCTTATTTTCTTCGGAAAACTTCGGTGTTTCCCCAGCAAGATTTCTTCCAACGGTTAAACTTTCTTATTTATACAGGTATTTGGGTATGTATACATTTCACTGAATGTGCAGGTTACATTTACACATCTCTGGCCCTACCTGAATTTAACAAGACTTCTTGATTTAGCAGCACTTGCCATGTTGCTGCTACTATAAACTTGGAAAGTGGATTCCTTCTTCCGTTGGAGATACCTAGTATGCAATCCTGGTATGTGGGTCACATACACAATTAAGGTTTATAAAGACACTAAGCATTATCTTTCCCCTACTGTACCTAACTCTGGTGCATTACTGGATTATCAACATTAACATTAGGACAGGTTTCTCACATCTCTTCCTTTGAACAGTAAAATGCAAGGCCATGTCTTTTATTTTGTTGTGTCCTTTTAAGAGTATAATTCAGAATATTTTATGAGGCTAAATATTAAACATGATGGTGTTTATAAGAAAGCTCAGTGATTGCTTTGTAAAGAAAGGAAAAGTTGGTTTTGGCTGCATAAGAAAACAGCAGGTGAAGACGAGACTCTGTAGAAGTTCTCCTTACAATATTTAGCGTAAAGCAAATTTGCATCTATGTGGCTTGACTGTATGACAGAAGAGAAAGACCTGAACTCTGCTTAGCTAAAGGAGGAGGATATGAAGAAAGTCAATGAGGGCTGATAGGGGTAGTGCAGAGGTTGAAGTCCTATAACAAGCTGTTGCAGAACTTGAAACGAATATAAACCACCAGAATCAAATGGCTGTGAGCTACAGTGCTGCTTATTTCTCTCTGCAAGGAGGTAGATAGCAATGTTTGACACATATTGATGCATAGAGATATTAGGTCTTCAAATTATGCAGAAAGAAAACAGATGGGTCTAAGGAAAAAAAAAATATGAAAGCTTAATGTGCTGTCTGTGTTACTTAACAGTTTTCATGTTAAATTCCATTTCTTATTCCTAAAGACTGCATTATCATTAGACTAAATAGCTCCATTTCTGGAAAGCCATCAGAAGCACCCTCCTATTAATAACTGGAGTATTTTGTGGGTAAGAACTTGGAATTTTAAACCTGGAAGAGAAATGACCTAGAATGATTACTGCTGACAATTGTTTTGCTTCATATTATTTCTTGACATTGTAGCTGGGTGGTAAATAATTCCTTTCCTGTGAAACTTTGAAATCTCAAAAAATATTTCTTCCCCACATTAGAATTAACCCCAGAAGTTTCAAAGTTTTTCCACATAAAAGCAAGGATGAGAGACTCCAGAACAGCAAAAAGGCATCATTGTTAGTGCCTTTACTTTAAAGTCAGAGCTGGGATTTGAAACTTAGCCTTCTGCAACCCAGTCACATTGCCCCCTTCATTTTTTGTATTTTTCATTCATTTTTTTTCTTTCTTCTTCATTCCTAGTAAAAGTGTTCATGAATTAACATTTCTAGCCGAAACAAAAAAAATAATTTTATCACTCCCTACAGCTTTTACAGAAACAAAGAGGAAAAATAGCCAGGCATTTTGCTTGCTCTTACTGCACCAAGCAAAAACAGATATGTCAAGAAACATAATTGCTCAATAAGAATATATTTATTTTAATCAACTTGAGAATATTAATCTAATCAGTTCTAAGGTGTAAGTATAAGGATGCAAACCATTCTGTTGAATAGATATTCAAATAAATCAACATACTATTAACAACTATTCCAAATATTTTAGATTAAATTGGAAGTGAAGAAATCAGGCTAACATTATTAGCCAAAGAATTTTCACCACTCATATGAATTTGAATTATTTAAGCCAGTTTCAACATTTGAAGAACTTTCCTGCTCTCCAGGGAGATATTAAACGTATACGTCAGTAATTCACAGATTGCTGCTGCTGCTGCTAGTCATCGGAATCTGGCTTTAATTCCATCCAGTTAAAATTTCTCTTCCAGTCAAGAGTGTTTAATTCACTAAAAACATCTCAAAATCCAACAGAATAAATAATCTTATTAATGACAGACAATCTAAAATTATACCTTTCCTTTAGGATCTGAGAAAGGGAGGTGCCTGATTATCCAAATTATCTGGAGAGGGAACTGTGAGCTAATTTACGTGGTAGTAATGAGCACATAGCTTTCATATGACTTCCTGAACCACTTGCATGCTGAGCTGACTGAACCCAGAGTCCAGAGAGCAAAGAATATGACACTATAGGGAAAAGGAAATAGTCCAAGCAAAAGGAGGTAATAATAAACATTTGGATGCAATTTACATGGGCGTGAGGAAAAAAACAAGGTCATACTGTGGCAAAGAGTTCAGTAATCTTCATTTCCCACCCTCCATATATTTTAGGGCTACTGTAACGCTGTACCGTTCCCAGAAGAAACAGAAGATGAGGTAGCGGTCTTACCATTTCAGACTGCGTTAGGCAGAGCTCTTGTTTCTTGTCTCTTCTTGGATGACAGTTTTGTTTCAGAATGGCCAGCAGAAGATGTTAGATCATTAATTTGTCCTTTCATTCTTCCCAGCTATTAATCAGATATGCATGGACTTGCTTTCCTGTTCTCTCTGAAATTCTTTTGTATCATTCCTCAATAAACCTAGCTATCAAAGATAGCTTTCAGAACAGTCGCCAACCATGGAAGGGATTAACAAATCATTTAAGTGCTACATGGCTCTCTTGAGGAAAGAGGGGCTTTACACTCAAGATGTAACACATTCTCTGCAGATACTGAAGCTGACCACACTATGAACAGCCAAAGAGTTTTCAAGGAATGCAAAGTGGTCCCACTGCTGTGTAAGAATCAAGCTACAGTAGTATTTATTGAACAGCAGGGTAAGTCATTCCTTTTCAATGTCTTTCTTGAAACGAGACCAAGTGCCAGCTAGTATTTAGCGGAACTATGTTACTTTTACACCATATAAAGAGCTGGCCTGAGAACCTCTATTTCATGTAGAGAGTCACATACACATGTTAAAAACTCCCACTGATATTTTTTTTCCCCTGGAAAAAGGTTTTGTTCTAGAAATTCCTGTTCTACGGATGAATCTGGAACTTTCTGTAATGTTAGGCAAATAATGCTGTCTCTAAGAGTCTTCTAAACCTGTGTGTGATTACACACTTTAATTATATGGATTTAACCCCATTTCTATGAAAGAACCAATAAAGAAGCTTAATTAGACACTTCTGCTCGTGTTAAAAAATTCTTTTAACTGTTTCACTGAGAGGGTCTTCAACCTTCCTTCTTTGAAGAAAGGACTTAGAATTTGGCAGGATGCTCTTCACTGTCACTATGCAGTCTCACCCTGTTTGGACAAGCTATAAACTTCAGACAAAAATCAAGAGTTTGCACGTGCTCGATGAAAGCTTGTTAGAGGGTATCAGGCAGCATTCTTTACGGAGTCTGTTTTCACATTTTGTCTTCCAAAACTGAACAGAGCTTTTCCTTGCAAGAACTCCTCATGGCTGCCAGAAACAATTATGGCACTGGGCACTGGAACAGAAAAGAGGCAAACAGCCTTCCTGTGTTCTCAATGTTCCTCTTGTTACACACACAGCTCAGAGAAAGAATCACTTGGGTTGGAAGACGCAGTGCTCATAAAAAAGTGAGTGAAAAGTGGATGGGAAGGCTTGACAGGAGAAAAAGGACTATCAGGAAATACCGCTGGCTGTGTGAGATATGCTAGTGGAAAAGAGAAGAAGGGACAAACTGGTGGGAAAACTGTGCAAAAATTTAATTAGTACTACTAATCACAACTTAGTACTACTAAGTGCAACTACTTCCCACAAGAAGCTGGAATTGGACACACAGTTCTCAATTTTCAACATTCCTCTGCTGTAGGTATACGGTTGGGAAAGTCACTGCTAAACTGCATGCATCTTCTCCACGCCGTGGCAAGCCCACAAAGGAGATGATAGCTCATGGCTGTTGCCAAATACTTCATTTGGAGACATGCAAGAGTCTGTACTATACGTCTGTAAAATCTCTATTTAATATCAATGTAGTAGTCTATGTAGCTCCACCTAACGACAATTCTGTCTTTCAGGAATGTCTTACTTTGTTCAGTGTATCCTACCTTGTAAGATAGCACGGTACATTAAAATCTGTATGCAATATGATACATGCTACAAAGTCTTATTCAAAATTTAGAACATATCAGCATTAAGTTCACCTGTGCAATCTTTAATTGCTTCCTGCAGGCATAATGATTGTATTTCATTTTTTTTTTACACAAATATATTCTGTCCTGGATCCCTACTTCATTCAATGGACAGGAAGTACAGTGTTTAGGGAATGATTAAGGCTTAGGCTTTGAAAAAGGATGTTGTCATTAGATTTCTGCCTCATTTGCTCCAGAAGGCAGACAGCACCCTGGAAGGACCAAGCAAAATCAAAGATTGGTATTCTCTTCGGAATGTGAATTTAAAAGTCTGTGTTGAGCTGAATAGGAGGACATCCAGAGGGAAGGATGAGAACTATAGCGACTGAGGGAGTAGACTGTGTCAAGAGAAAGGTGAGGGAAGAGAAAGCAAGGTCCCACTAATGCAATGGAAGGCTGCTTTACTGTATCCGTGTTCTGCCTCTGAAGTCTGCCAGAAGATCTGAATTCTTATGACAGCAGCATAGGTCAAGAAGAGCTCTCTTTTTCACACTTCAAGCTCTATAAGCAGTTCCAAACCGTATAAGCCATCAGGCCAAAAGTCTCCTACACTCTGAGGATTAGACATTTTTGACAAAACAGGATTTGCTCTCTCAGTGTTTCAAGTACACAGATATTTCTATGGGGGTATAGAAAGCAACTCATTCTACAACATAAATTATTTCTTGCTTGCAGGGAATTCATTTAATATAGCAATAATTGTATAGAAAATCCCACATGGAAATTAGTTACTGAAAGCAGGGTTTGGCTAGAGGTCACAAACAAAGCAAAAGGGGAAAACACTGATTATGCAACCACAAAGCTATGCTGTGTTGTCAACTCAACTGAGGTATATTTAATTGGAGCAACACAGTACCATATACGGATAGACAAGCTTGCTCTGAATGACAAGACACTGCTCTCTCTGGGCCAAAACACCCTACTGCTCAATAGCGCTATGAAGATAAAAGATTCCTGAAATAATTAAAACTAGCTTATTGCCCAGAATTTATTGATATTCCTGGAAATAACAGGTGCACGCTAGGAACTAGGATGTAGGGCTACAGGAACCCAAAAGGCCTAAAACATTCCCAGCTCCCGTATCTATTGTTGGGACTGTCAGTTCAGAAGTAGCCAAGAGAATAGTGTCCTCAAATACTATTGCTTTTCTGCACATTCTCCACTATAATCTGCTGCACCAGAACATAAAACTGCAACATGTTTTACTTACACCTTGAATAACTTCGGAGGTACAGTATGGAATACAATTCTGTCTGTTTTGGAGAGCTGCAATTACGTGTCATTTCCTCACAGGAGTTACACCTGGAAAGCATAACCCACAACTGAATTAGTAACCCATGCTACTTGGACAGGAGTAAATTCTGCTTATTGCAAAGAGTTCTGAATTCACAGAATGTTAAACTTATGAAGGACTGTCTTCATGCCTGAGGATCAGATTCTCAAGGTCCAGTCTGCGTGAAAGTTGCTCACATGGCTCTTGGCTCAGCTGAGGGACCACAAACGTTGTGTACTATGGAGCCACTCAACATAATCTGAAGAGAATACTTCCTTCAGTGCAGCTGCAAAATACCATAAATAGACATTCCCTCTGCTTCCCTACAAAGAACAAAATCTCAGACTTGGCTCAGTAAAACATCTGCTTCACTTGGGGGAGAGAATCCCCTTAATTTCTTTCCTAGAACTATGACTACGTAATAGAAGCAATATAAATAAAAAGGCAAATCATCTTCCCTGTCTTCATTTATATCTGTAAAAAAGATTACAATGCCATGCTGAAGTAATTTTCACTCAAAGAAAAGTTAATGCACCACAAGGAAGGGGACAGAATAGCATGGAAATCCACAGGCTGTTGTAACCATTCTCTGTCCTGCTTGCGCCAGTCACTTTATGACTTGGAAGCTAAGGAAGGTTTTTTCTTTTCTGTCAAGTGGCTATTGACTTGAGCAGATTAACTTGTCATAAAAATTGTTCAGGTATATACATTACAGTAATAAGGGACATACATGCATGTTTCAATCAGATGCTGAGACAATTTACACCTACTGCAACTGACAAGACTAGAGACTGAGTGCCCATAACCATTCACAGTACAGTACTGCCTGTTCCTTTTCCCTTATTGTCTCTAAATTGCTATAAAAATTAATCATTCACATGTTAAAATAACACTACTGTAATGAACCTGTAATATGTAATCTTTTCTCAGATAAAATTTTCCTTTGTTTTTTAACAAAGATAACATTTTTATCTATTTTATTTTTCTCTTCCTTGAGACAACAGTTGAAAACAATTAGCATATAAAACATGTCTTACTCTTCATCCTTTACATGTAAACCCCTTGGATACAACGAACATAGGCTACAGTACTTTCTGCTGTCTTCCTTTCTATCTGTCTTTGTCTGTAAGTTGGGTTTTCATAGAATCGTAGAATGGTTTGGGTTTGAGGGGACCTTTTAAAGAGCATCTAGTTCAACCCCCCTGCCATGGGCAGGGACATCTTTCACTAGATCAAGTTGCTCAAAGCCCTGACCAACCTAACCTTGAACACTTCCAGGGATGAGGCACCCACAGCTTCTCTGGCGAGCCTGTTCCAGTGTCTCACCACCCTCATTGTAAGTAATTTCTTCCTTATGTCCAATCTAAATCAACCCTCTTTCAGTTTAAAATCGTTACCCCTCATCCTAGCACTACACTCCCTGATAAAGAGTCCCTCCCCAACTTTCCTGTAGGCCCCCTTGTAGTGGGGACCCCAGAACTGGAGGCAGTACTCCAGCTGGGGTCTCACAAGAGTGGAGTAGAGGAAGAGGGTTACATCCCTTGACCTACTGGCCATGCTTCTTTGTATGCAGCCCAGGATACAATCAGCTTTCTGGGCTACAAGCACACATTGCCAGCTCATATCTGTTTTTTCATCCACCAGTATGCCCAAGTCCTTCTCCGCAGGGCTGCTCTCAATCAGTTCATCACCCAGTCTGTACTGATACTGGCGACTGGCCCAACCCAGGGGCAGGACACTGCACTCAGTTTTGTTAAACTTCACAAGGTTCATATGGGCCCAATCTTCAAGTATGACAAGGTCCCTCCGGAGGGCATCCTTCCCCTCTAGCATATCAACTGCATAACTCAGCTTGGTGTCATTCACAAACTTGCTGAGGGAGCACTCAATCCCCCTATCTATGCCATTGATGAAGATATTAAACAGTACTGGTCCCAGGACAGACCCTTGAGGGACACCACTCGTTGCTGGTTTCCATTTGGACATTGAGCCATTGACTGTAACTCTCTGGATGCAGCCAGTTAATTCCTTATTTATCTAAGAGTCCATCTATCAAATCCATCTCTCTCCAATTTAGAGGCAAGAATGTTATGGGGGACCACATCAAAGGCCTTACAGAAGTCCAGATAGATGACATTGATAGCTCTTCCCTTGTCCACTGGTGCAGTTACTCCACCATTGAAGACCACGAAATCAGTCATGCACAATTTGCTCTTGGTGAAGATCTGCCCTTGGTGAAGCCGTGTTGGCCACCTCTAATCTAATTTCTGTAAAATGTTGCATACCTTGTTGACGTTTTTATTAAGGATATACTTCCCTACCTTATTTTAACACAGCTCACAGCTCATGGTACTCAGGTGTGTGACAGCATTTCCTAGCATAAACTTCCAGGAAATGTGACTTTCAAGGAGAAAAATGTTCTGTCCACAAAGGTTATGCTATCCACTTACTGTGCTGGGATTCATTGGTATTACCAACAGGTTTTCAGCAAGCAATATACTGTTATAATACACATCACCCAATCATAATCTTTGATAGCAAATGAGGGGTGACTAGCATTTTAGAAATGGTGACAAAGCTACTAAAATGATCTTTTATTTTGGAAACTGAATCCTTGCACATATTGCAAATTAAAAACTTGTGACATTTTTACAGGACTGTTACTCCAGTTATGCCAGTGACTGGCAAGATTCTGCCTGTGGTTGTGATTTCACTAAATCAGGGCAACTCAGAATAAATTTCTGTTAGAAAACATGAATAGAAGTAGCAAAATCTAGACAAAAACTTTGGACAGTATCACCAATAACATGTAAAAATTCTGACAAACCACTGTCCAATGGGAAACTATGGCATAAATTCCTCTAGTTGAGCACTTTCTGCCATTCAAACAAGGAAGAATTTAATCAGTATGAACCATATCCTCTTTCAAATTCATTGGCTTTCTAGCACTTCATTGTCTTACCCAGATAGTTTTGCATCCTGCTTAAAATTACTTTAATGAATAGTGTGTGTCTGGTACCCTCAGTAAGCTGGTTCTGCTGCCATTTTCACTGCTCCTGTTTTTTCTGTCCAGAATAATCACTGCTTGTTCTCAGTTCTGTGCTACTTTTTCTGTTTTTCAACCTGCTCCAAATACTTGGTGAAGGTCTTTATTGCCTCTGATTCACCATCTTTCCATACTTCATGTATGACTGCATACTTTCCTCATCTTGTTTCTGTATTTATTTCTTTCACTAGCCTCTCCTTATCCTCCAGTGCCATTTCTTTCTCCATGAACACTTCCAGAGACATGCACCCTATAACTGTTTACTAACTATATTTAATAACTACGTAAGCTTTACCCATTTTTACATATGCTGTCACATAGTCCTTCTACAACATTGCTGACTGTAATTTTCAGGTAAAATTCCATTTCACTAATAAATAATTAGCCATAAATAAACAGGCTTTTATGTTGCTATTACTGTTTGATGCTTCCATTCAATTATTTATTCCTGAATAAAAGTTTTCTCTGAGAATTAGCCTATGTCTTATTTCCTTCAGCTGTTGTCTTCGCTTCCTCTTTTCTGTCATCATCAGTCATCTCCCAGATGTAAGACAACATTAGGTCACAGAAAGGAAAACAAAGAGGGGTGAGGACAGTGCAGTAAAGTGAAGAGAGCAGAAAGAAAAGGCAAATGACAGACTGAATGATATGGGGAGAAAACTGGGGCAGGGGGAAGGAACACCAAAGGAAGACAGGGGTAAACCAGTATGAAAAAAAGCTGAGCATGAAGGGGGGAAAAGGGAACAGGAAAGAAAGACTTGGGGAAAACACCATAGCTATAGATAGCATGAAGAGTAGACAGTAAGAAAGAACAAAGAGGAGACAGAAAACAAAGGCGATTAATCAAGACACAAAAAAAGCCCTGGGGAGATGATCTGTATCAGAAATAAGGGGTGTTTTTAACCAAAATTGGAGATGCACAGTATAATGGGGAACACTACAGACCAGTGTAGAGGGCCTAGGACAATAAACAGAAGAAATATTTTAAAATAAATGAGCACAGAGTGAATAACGCAGTTGTGCTGCTGTATGCTCTAAACAGGAAAAGGGTTACAAGTTATGAACATTAATCTGGTGTTTATCTACAATTTAAAAGGTAAGCAGGATGCTAAACGGCATTAGCATAAAACTAAGATGTGTTATGGTGGGGTTTTTTCTACTATATGCTCTTTGATAACTCTATGTGCTACAGTATATTGACTAAGGATACTAAAACTAGCAGAGCTCTGCTGTCATCACACAATGATATATGGTAACAGTAAATGTACACTTGGGTATATTGCTCCTGATTGCTCATTTCAGCCTTTTGCCAAGCTGTAGTCTGCCCTATTCCTGCTAAACATTATGAATACTTTTAATGGAAATGGAATACACATCAAAAGATGTGATATTATTGTTTTATGAGGCACTGGTTAGACCCCATGCTTAGTTGGGCTCATTTTGCCAGAGAAAGACTATTATTGTACAACATAATGGAGTACATGGGATAAAATCAGCTTTTGAGATAATTTCTTACGAGGAATTGCATGTTGGCAGATGCACTGATTTCAAGTGAGGCACCCATGTGCATCTGAAAGTAGAATTTCTCCAACAAAAAGAAAAGTGCAAAGTAGCCAAATCGAATCCTTTGATACTTGGTTCTTATGCTGCTTTCAATGCACAGTGCTTGGCTATTATCATTATGTTCATCTTGCATAAGGGAAAAAGATACAGTGACTTGACGGAGGGCACTTAAGGAAGTTAGATGCAAAGCCAGCAATGATACCATGAATTAATAATATCAGCTTTGTTGAAGCTGATATTAAAATGCTAATTAGCTCCAACTGTCCTGGGGCTTAAGCAGTCTTCCTGTCACTCTGTCTATTAATTTATCAATCTAACCAGGAAAAACAAGAGTGGTCTAGCTTTTTTAGACAGGTGCTAGCTTCCACTTGTAGCATCCTCTTTGAAGATTATTTTGAAAGGACAACTAGCCCCTCTAGACACCTGGTTGTGCTCAGGAAAAGGGATGTCTAGTGCCAATCTCTTTTTCTGGGTGGGCATGGCACAACAGTTGGGCTTTAAGCATGGTTATGTATCTGAGCAATAGGTAACATTTGCTTGCGAGGGCAGTGCATGCCCTTACAGGCATTTCCTAGCTCCTCCTTGGCAAATGCAGAAGGCCAGATGGAACTGTTCCTTGGGCTGCCAGTTGGACCACCCTGGTTTGTACCAAACAGGATTTTAAAAAACCCAAGGGGATGGAAAAAGTCTGAAAATTAGCAACTAAAAATAAACAGGAAATGAAGGCAGAGCTGTTTCACATGAAGTGCCATAAGTACGTGAAATAGAATTGTCCAGTTAAAATTACCAAAATTATGAATTTAAGTAAAAACACTGGGAAGTGAAAATAATGCCAGGGCAGAAGGGAAAGGAAGAATTATATTTAAACAAAAAAACCCTAAACAACCTCAGCTACAACAACACATGGATATCCTCGATGTGAGGTAAAGGAATGTGTCCAGAAGTATGGGATTTTGAAGGTCTGAAACATGTTAAGTTTAACAAGGTTCCTGTAACCTTCTTTGGAATTCCTTATTTGTTGCAGCAGCTATGGTCTGTAGCTTGAAAATTTTTTGCCTTTAAGTAATAGCTCAAGTACTCAAGTACGTAAAGGAAGTTTGTATTCTATCATTTCTACTGCATAAGCATGAGCAATTAGAAAGGAGAAAGTTACTGCATAATAACAACAACAATAACAATACTTTACTAGTTATCCAGGATCAGGTCTTAAGATTAATGCAGATTTTTTTTCCAGATGGATATAAGACACTGTGAGTCTGTGAGGACACATTATTTTCAATATACATTATTTAATGGAAACATAATGCCAAAGAGAAATAGCACCACCTACAATTTGATAGTACTGTTTAAAGCTGGAGAAGTCAGAAGAATCTCTCAAAACATAAAGGGCACAACCTTTTATTGCCAAGATAAAACCTATCTACATATAACCTTTTCCTTCTACAGGTTCTGTTACTGCAAAGAGCTATGACACTGCTTTCTGACCATTCAACACATACCAACAAAATGTAATACAGAAAATAAAGTATAAACACACATTATTTACACAACATATACTGTATGCTAACATTGAGATATTAAGTAAAATACTGCAACATGCAATTCCTTTCGGTATTTCACTCATCTGAGACCTTGAGACACTAAAGGCTGTGTTTTCTAATTTTGGAGTTTTACACAAATGCGGGCAGTGGAGCACTTTCATTATCTAAACAGTTCTGCAAAAAATTTAAACACAGTGAAGCACAATCAAGTCTTATTAGATAGATTATTAAGTAGGACTTGCTAGGATACTTGAACAGCTAACCAAAACAACATATGCAGCACATGTTTGTGCAGCAGACTGGGAGCCTGAAAAAGTCTTCCTGTTCTGCAAGGTGAATTCCACTGAATAACACTTAGTTCTGCGGACAGGAGGCAGGGGAGGGAAACAACAACAATAACAAAACAACAACAACAAAAAAGATATTCCTTTCCTGCAGGACATATGGAATGTGAAGCATCCAGGACAGCAAACTGCAGAAGTATCACTTCAGAGTTCTTTGGATTTGGTGAACTATCCCTACAGTTAAGGCCAGCAACACAGTCAGAATCTTAGGTATTTCCATCTCATCTCTAAGTCAGCACTTTTTTAGATGGCTGTCTCTGAAGTGGCACCATAGAAATGATCTCTCAGTGATTGTGCTTGTGTACCAAAGCTCTTAAGTTTGCAGGTAAAACAGCACTAGGTTTCTTTTTTTTTTTTTTTAAGACCCAGTGCCACAAGTATAATCTGAAAATGATACTATATTCTTCTGGTTCACTCTGCCTTACTAGTAGTAACAATTTTTCTATATTTGGAATTTAAAGTAATGAGGAGAAGACAGTAATTCAATACAAGAGAAGCTGGTTAGCAAAGAGGACATCATAAGATCAGCTAAGGTGGTGGGTAGAAATCGCATCCTGCTTTAGTTGGCAAGCCACCTTCCTTTCTTTTGCTACTAAAGTGCCACTACACTTTAATATTCTAAAATGATAATGCATAAGATAGAGCACAAGGCATTTTGTTATTGTTTCATGGGTATGGGTTTTTGCTTTTCAAAGAAAATAACACAGAAGAATCTTTACAGAAAGACCTTGGGGCAGATTCTTAGGTAGTAGAAATTATCATAACTGAAATCAACAGCGATGTGACAGTTTCAAACAGCTGATGAGCCTCCTCTTCTCTTTTATGAGTGGGTCTTGAATGTAGCCAGAAAAGGATCACAGAAAGTCCCATCACAGAATTTCCAAGCTGCAGACATCAAGGACAAAAATCTGCCTCTGCACAGGTTTTAGCAAATGTGCTACTGGTTTTAATGAAGCTCAGCTATTTTTACTTCCTTATAAAGCACAGACACTTCAAAAGCTTAGAGTTTTTCAATTTTTCCGTAACTTAGAAATTTTCAATCTCTTAGAGAAGTGATGGGCTATGTTTCCCTTTCTCAAATTTAAAATTTACATTAAGACCTAGACAACCAATAAGTAAATGAATCAACCTATTAATTTAACATTTCCCCTTTTTTTTTTTTCATACCATGTGATCTTTACTCATTTACTTAGAATTATTCATGGGACAAAACCAGGAAATCCCCATTCTGCATATTATCTATAGCTCAGAGTTCACACCAGAATTCAACAAGTCTCAATTGCTACCTACAGGTATTTCATGTAATAATAGAAAAAAAGCATTCATTTTCTCCATATACAACACTACTCTAATAAATGTTCATTCTACAATCTCTATACTTCCATAGTTTCTTTAAAATTTACTCTAATACTACTCTATAGACTACTGTAATATGAACTAGATGATAAAATCAAATGTAGACTGCCACTGTGCAGGGAAACATATAAATACATATAAAATATACATGAAAATTAACTTCCAAGGGGCTTAAAACAAAAGACTAGAGATATATTAAACCAACTTAAATAATAAAGGTTCCTAAAATAATTGTATTCAGCTTTCTGTTTCATTATGTGTCTCATTTCAGTATCATCACTGAGTCAGTGCTAATTTCCAAAAGCTAGGTGATTCAGACACCGTTTTACCCATGCCACCATGTGAAAATAAAATTAATTTTGATGCACATTGTACCACAAACTAAATACAGGTCCTGCAAATAGTGTTCTGTAGCAATACTGTGTCAACTAAAGTTTTTTAGTGAAAACTAATTACCCATTCTCAGTATGGAACATCGATGGAGTTGGCGGTGGAATCATACTTGGGTTGCAGCACTCCTCATCATCTCAGCCAAAAGTCACACAGCCAAGGGTGTTGGCTACCTGTAAAACAGTGATATCATCATTTCCAATTGTCTCCTTTCTAAAGCTATGTAAACAAAATCATAGGATCAACCAAAGCTGTATTTCCACAAGCAAAGCAAATTCAAGAAATTGCAACTCCAGAGTATTTTACATGTTTTTAAAATGTAAAACTGTAACTATGAAAAAGAAGGAATTTTTATCATTCACTTGAACAGCAATATTTGAGTATTCACGTGCTTCTGACACATATTGATCCATCAGGCCAATAATAAATATCCCACAATGTTTATGAATATGCAGCCTCATAAAGCATTACATCTATATGACAAAGCATAAGATCTCTCAATTTTTGTTGCTTTATGTTAAAACAGCTATTCAGAGCACTGGATACCAATGAAAAATGCATGTTTATCACATATAATAATTTAATAATATAAATAATAATAGTGTAAACCGACTATATCTTATATGCCAAATGAAGCAATGAAACATTATTGTCATTTAAACACTACAGAAAGCTCCAGCACAACCTGGTTAAATAATTTACTGAGAAGATCTTAGGTAGCTTGGGAACGCAAGAAAAATTTCCTATTATAAACACTACTTAGCAATATGAAGTGCTTTGTATTTTCACTATATTCCTCAAACAAGCATGCAAGTATTGTGCACACTCTACAAGTAAGGTCACTGAAATGGACATCTTTCTCTAAGAAAGATTTAACAATAAATGTTTTCTCAAATAAGAATCAGAAAACATTCAATGGTTTCTGTTTCAGAGTTATCCAAAAACCACAGCTTCCTTGATTGTTCAATAGTTAAGTGGTATGTGAACCAATTTCGTTGTACTATCAATGCATGGCTGAAAATATTCCATGTTAATGTAATATTAATAACATAAGTATAAAAATAAACATGAGTATGTAAGTAAACAGATATTGTATACATAGCTAGCTAAAAACTTTGCAGTCATAAGAAATAAAGTATCAGGGTGTTGTAATGCTGAAGTTCTTGCCCAGGCTTGAAGGATGTACATAATAAGGGGACATCCAAGACAGAACTGATAAATTCAGGGGAACTTGTTCAATGGGCTCCAGATCAAGCCACAACGGAGAGGATATCTGAATTAACCTTGATTTCATTACTCACTTTTCATTCTCTATTTTATCATTAGCTGTTATCCTTTTTTTTTTTCTATTTTTCAGTGCTAGACTAATTTTTCTTTTATTCATAATTTTTTATTTTCTTCAAATAAAAGGATCTTTACTTGGCTCTACCCATCAAGCGGTGAATTGCTGCCTACTTTTAGAAAGGATGTAGAAAATCAAAATTAACCTATTTAAACATTACAACTTTTCAGAACTCCATCTCATCCTAACCGCCGTAGGCAGGTGGATCTCAAGATACAGTGTGGAATCCTGTTTGAGAAATCTCTAAACTAAGGATCAGTAAGAAAGAAGTGAAGCACAGGACTGTTTGGCCATCAAGTTCTTTTTCTAGAAGTGTCCTATTTGTGTCCTGTATGGCTCCCTCCCTGTAAGAAACCAGGAAGATAAATAACTCATAATTACTATGCTACCTGCTTGAAATTACATTTTTAACATCATGTTAAAAATTATTACTAAAATGTTTTAAAATTCTGTCTCCTACCCAAATATACTGGAAACTTTAGAATTATTACCTGTCCCCTCAGCTCTGTCAAAACAATCTAATTCTGCAGACTTCCAGACTAGTCCATTGATTTCTTGGTACAACAGCACTCTCAGGGAACACACAGCTGTCACTTAGAAGTGTTTCCCAAAGTTTTGTCTGTACAGATTACCTACTCTGGAGACATACAAGTGCCCTTGATGTTAAAGTTCAAACCCTTTGGAAAGCCATGCTTGGTGGAGCGATACACAAGCCTCCCAGAAGAACTGAACATTCAGTGTGAGGTTATATAAAAAAACCATAGGTCCAGAGAGAACAGCTCACACAGTCCCTCTGCTCCTTCAAGCTGCCAGAGGCACAACACTCGAATGTCTTCAGGGCCTTCCTCCATTACATATATTCAGGTAAGTTTATCACGAACAGTTCCACTGAAAGTACAGGGCTAGCATCTCAGACTTTGTATTAGAAAAAAAATGACTGCTGGAACAAAGTACTGCCTCAAGAACAACCAACTGACTCCTGAGCTTCCAAAAACGTTGAATAGCAGGAGAAACTCATTTGACTCCCACCCGTATTTGACTGATTTGCTAGCAAAATTCAACAACCAGCCCCTGATATACACATTGTCCTGCAAATCATATATTTTCATATTAAAAATCATTAAATAGCATTATTCCAGTGGATGGGTCTGAAAAATTGATCCTGATTACTGTCATTTATGGAAGTCAGCACTTAATCCATTGATCGCTATATCATATCTGAGTGGTGACCTGTACCTACTAATCTTGTCCCAAACATAGAAAGTAGTGTGTAACTGTGTACCACCCCTGGAACCCTATGATTCCTGTTTTAAATAATCATTTAGGCCCTACTCTACAAAATTATATGTGGAGTAGGAAAGGTTAAAATGCTGGAATCATGACCACTTTAAATCATGTTTTTACCAGAATCAGAACCGAACCTCTGCAGTAAGGGTTAAGTGCAGTCTGTTTACCTCATTCAAACAACATCTAGTCCGCAGTGACCATTCCTTGGGAAATTAGGGATTCCCTCACATCTGTAACAAATTACGTGGAGCAGTACAGCTCATCCTTAAAGTTCATTTGATAGTGATTGTAATACATGCCTTAAGGTTAGGATGGAGTGCTTAACTCAGTCACTTGATTATACACAGAATTTCAAATACTGTAGAAGCCAGGCTGCATGTAAAAGTTCTGGGATTGAGGACAACTCACCTGGAGACCAGGGCCATTACTGTTCGTATCTCATCACAGGCAGACCACATTCATACAGAGAATACTACTACCTAATGGAGAAACATACAATAGACTAGAAGAAGTTTTCTATTAGAGCTGTCCAGGAACAGATGGTTCCAGCATCCGCTATTGTGTCTCCTTATCCGGGGTTATTTATTTATTTTCTTAAATATGGTTTGGTCTTAAGTTCAGTCAAAGTTCATCTGGCATCCACATCAGTATACATCTTTATCCGAGGATCTTCTTTGTTCATGCATCTTACAGTCAAATAAAGAAATGATTCACACATTGCCACCTGTGTGTGAACTTACCACCTACTTTGATTTATTTCTCACCAAAGTTAATGGACTCTTCATTTCAAGGTTTAGAAGAATGTACATGGTCCAATCTGTCTTCGAAAATCACATTCCTGCCAAAATAGTATCAGCCTGCAGAACCAGGGAGTCCCAAAACCTGAGAGTTCGATAGTGTTCCATGTGGATAAAGTAGCTTTATGACCACATCCTAAACTCCTAGCCAAACCGGTGTCTACATTCCATTTTAATTATAGTGAAATTGAGCACCACTTTTTAGTTAAAGGTTGACTATTGTAAATAATCTAAGATCCGCATGCTTGAAATTTGCTGTGCATCACGGGAGTGTGAGGGAGGGTGAGCAGGCCAAACTTAGTCACTTCAATGATGGGTTCCCAAACAAAAGCCTCTGTAAGAACTAGCTGTTTACAAAATCACCTGCTTCTTCCAACTTTTTCTTTGCATGACTGGGACTCAGACTATAGCTTTAATCCTCTCCAGACTGATCTCATTCGGTCAGGCTTTAGGCTGCTAACACAATGCTCCCAATGCCCCTTCAGGGAAGCAAGATAGAAGAAGTTACTAAGGGTAGAATTTGCAACTGCAGGTCAGTGCGGGCTAAACGGACACTTCAAAAAGACGGCGCTATGTATGCATTACACCAGCACAGAGAAGACAGCCCAGAAGTGCATATGAGCCTGTGGAAGCATATGTGATGCCAGAAACGTAAGACAGCTTTCAGCAACGTTCTGAAGTCATTTAATACAGGCCAAAATGACTGATTTTGAGCATGCTGTTAGCATGTGTCTGACAATGACTGTTAGGTACCCTGGTATTTTCCCCATATGCCAGGGCACTTGGCAGTTCTGAGAACTATGTGTCAAGGAGCGTATATATTTGAGATGAACTCCCGACTTTCTGAAAGGTAAATTATGCTACTGAATTAGATACATCTTTCTGAAAGCTATGTTACACAGATGAACTAGACACATGCTGTTCTAGGAAAACATATGACAATGCTTGCTGACCCATCGTTATTTTCCACCTGTGGGAGAAAAGGTCTTCTACTGTTTGGAAAGTAGCCTCAAATAGCACAGTTGATATAGCATATATGCTCTATATGCAGCAATGCTGTACATTGTGCCTTAGCAAATATTATATGAAAGCTACTATGAAGAATTTCCCAAAGCTCCCATATCAAGTATGAATTGACTCACACTGATTTATGTAAGAGTGAAATGCACATGCACTGTATCAACACAGAGAAAATCTGTGGAATCCTATCTGACAGCCCAGCCATTAAACAGCTCAGAGCAGAGCTTCACAACTGCTTAGTTTTAACACTGCCAGGGTACGATTTCCATCCCCACACTTAGCAGGCAACAAAGAATACTAGGCACAAATATTTAGGCCCGTTATTTAGTTCTGACACGCACAATATCACTTATTCAGAAAGACCTTTATTCCTTAGATAACTATTGCAAGCATTTTAGAGTTTCCTCAATGGCATTTTATACAAGTTGTTCCTACAGCAAGTTAAGGATACTTCAGACACTGCAGCAAGGGACAGCATACACGTGGCTGGTAAACCCCAGTAGGCAGTGGGATTACTACAGTCCCTGGTAAGAAAGAAAGATTTTCCCACAGCAGCTTCCTTTGTCTCTTTGTAACACACATAAATAGAGACATGCTGTTGAGGTGAATTACAGCAGGTAGTGAAAGTATGCAGACCATAGGCAAGAGGGCCTCTTGAGTCTTCATTCCCTCACAAAATGCTTTGCTTTATCTGCCTTCTAGTTAGCCCAGCCTATGTTGCAAAATTGAACACACGTAATTGAAGGTTTGTGTTAGCAGCTGACGTGATGTGCTAAAATAATCTGTAGTTCATATTCCCTGATGGGCCAATCAAGTGGAGTTAACATCAGCCCAATACTGCTTTTGTACCCAGATGGGACTCAGGTTTTTTTGAAGTCATGTTTACAGAGCAGACGCGTTAGTTTACAGTCCCAAATGGTCCAGGTGGCTTCAGCTGGTTTAGAGGATTTCTAAGAGCCATGGGGAACTCTGTGGTAAAGACATACCCTAAAAACCTGTCTGTGACTGTCTGGGCACCTATTTTCCCATAAAAAATATCCTAACAAGTCCTGTTCATTCATGTTATACCAGCTTTCACACCTCGTATTTGTGGTATGCAAAGACAAGTAACATGTTATTCTCAACCCCATGAAATGATGTGGGCTATAGTATATGGTGGATAGAACCAACCAGAAATGTTCTGACCAAACTGAAAAATTCTGTGACATCACAAACAGAAATATAAGCAAAAATATAATGATTTTATAAACTTCTGACTAACCACAAGATGCTTTAATGAAACCATTCCAGCAGTTTTCCTCCTTCATTACCAGAGGAGCTGCTACAGCAAATGGACTTGCAGAGTTCACAGCTGTGGGGAATTCCTGCCATAAAGACTGTCCCAGAGTCAGGGTTTCCTGATATTCCAGTTCTCTGCCTTGAAGCCACAGGAACCCTAGCCCCGGTGATGCAGCAGAGAGCCAGAAAAAACTCTCAACTTCACATCTAATGGGACTCTCAGGACAGCCGGGCTTTCACCCAATAAAAGCCAGAAGCACAGAAGCTCAGACTGCCAAACCTTGAGGTTCCTGCCCAAGTCCTCATTCCAAATTTCCAGATTCCTGGGTCTCTGTCCATCTAGCTGACAGAAAACAGGGAGGTGGGACCCTTTAAGTTTCAGGAGCCACACCTGAGGCAGAAGCCCCAGAGCTTCGACTCTCAAGCTCAGTTTTGTTTCAAAGTAATTTAAATGTACTATTTGACTAGTTCAGAAAGATTTTTCTACTTTCCTTCCTAAATGAAACATACAAAATTAAAAATTAAAGGCTTCTTTTCAGAATTGAATCTGGAAATAGAACTCTAACTTTGAGCATCTACACTGGTGAATCCATGACTGAGTATTTCTCGCTGATCTATGACATGGGATCACTATGAGTGATCCCAACAAGAACACAGAATCATAGAATATCTCAAGCCAGAAGGGACACATAAGGATCATTGAGTCCAACTCCCTGCTCCTTGCAGGACTACCTAAAACTAAGAAATGAAGTAGAATCATTGGCTTCACAGCATATCCCCCAGTTTAGGGAGAGTGCTTGAAATAACATGTATAATGCTACAATGGACTCAGTGTGAAGTGTAATGGTGATGAGATATGGAGAGATTCCACCCTTATTTCATCTGACAATGAAGTGGTTCTGAAAAAATAGGAAGACAAAAGTGTGTTTGAGAAGTTCCACTCAAATGCCAGCTAAAACAAAAGCAGAGCCACTCTCCAAAAGCTGAAGTCCACCTGCTTCACCTAGTGAAGGGTCCCTGATACAGAGGGGAGATCTTCCTGTACTAGAAGCCTTAAATACCATAATTTCTCAGATGCAGACCAAGATGAGCGTTGATGTGTCTTGTAGCTTGCTCCAGCGCTGCAACATTCCTCCTCATGGCATGCCACATATTTGCTACCAGTGTGGAAGGATGGAATTTAGCCCTGATACCACTGCTGGGAAGACACATCACATACTGCATGGGCTTAGCTGCAAAAGTGAGGTGACTGCATGTGAAGTTCTTCTGTGAATCACAAGAATATGCAAAGGTGTTCCATCAGACAACATCTTTTGAGAGTTGAGGAATAATTCCATGCCTCTGCTCCCATCAAACCTGATGCCATAAGATCAATTTGCCCAGCTTCTGCTCCTATCTGCAAGCTCATATAACTCTATTTCCCAGAACTGACACTAGCTGCTACACATAACTACACATTTCCTTTTCTGTTCAAACTACTGAGGAATTCTGTAACTTTAAACCTTAAAGCAGGTTTCTTGGTGCAATTAAATTCCCTTGCAAAATATGTATGACTGTCTGAGAACAAACATAAAACAATCTGAGAAATAATAAGTTCAAGTGCATGCCACAATCAGCCTTACACTCTTTGAAGGGTATTCTGACACATTTAATTCACATGATACAGGTACCATGATGTAGCATGATACAGACAATAATATAGATAAGGAAGGTAATGGCATAAATTAGCACAGTCTGCTTACCTCCTAGGCAAAATTAGAAGAAAACCTAGCTACGTTCAAACACTGTAGCAACAATAGCTTCCTTTTTTAAAACTTTCTAACCCTTTCACACATAATTACATTGTAACCCAAAGATTCCCATCTACACCCTATATACTCTGAAGAAATTACAGAATTTATTCAGCTCACTTACGGCATTACCATATTTAATCATTGCTAGTAATAAGGTTCATATGACAGAATCCAGGTTGCCTAAAAAACCTGATGTTTATTAACCATATTTCCTATGTCTATGTTTTTACTTCATAAGTATTCCCTTATCTCTGTTTATCAGAGGCTGGAAGTCACCTGAAGTTGGCACTCTGAAGTGTCATATACTAATACTGACCTTAATTTTGGACTACTAAAAAAGTTTATAAATAAAATCCTGTACTGACCAGTTTGAAAAACATACTCTGTTAAAGAAGCCATCGTGTACTTTTAAAGTGTGGAAAGGAACATGAGATTAAATCAAGTCTTCTTGCACAAAACCCCAAGAATCAGCAATTTCTATTCATAGGTTTTAAAGAACATTCAACCTTCTTCAAGTCTTGCTTATACATCTTTATATCATTCTATCACTACAGAGCTTGAAGTTTTGAGCACTTTATATTATACAAGGTCAACAGTACATTCCACAGAATTTCTGGGAAATGTCTCCATCATAGATCCGTGTAAAATTTCTGTGTAGAAACTGACCTTCACAAACTGTCAGCTCTTTCTTAGTTTGGCAACTTGATATAAATCCCATTTCGGGAAATCATTCTCTATTTAATTAATACACCTCAAACTCACCTCCTCTGAGAACTAGTACAGGTATACATGGAAACGGATATTTATGCAGGCAGCACTTGAAGGAGGAAGAAAGGTTATTTACTAATAGCTGTATTACTTTGATCATATAGATTTATATTCCTCGCTTCCTCTCTCCTTCAGTGAGACAGGAACTACGAGGACCAGGCCACAACTGCTCAACAGAAAGTTTCACTGAACATTTGTTTTTTCAAGAGAGTATCTGCCCCCCAGTCAGTCACTTCTTTCCACCGAGCTCCTGTTTCCCATTCCAGCAAGGGAGATGCAGGGCAGAAGTACGCAATCTACTTGAAAAGTATGAGCACCTGCCTACACAGGGAAAGAGACACACAGACCTCCAGCTGTGTCCTTTTGCCACTACCATTCTGCCAGTGTAACCCTCTGTGAGGAGTCTGCTTGGGAATAAAAGTGACTTTATTCTGATACTGTTATTCCGCTTTGTACCAGAATCACTTTTATTTCAGAATAATCTATGTAATAATCCAGAGTCATAAAAATGGCATAGCTGTTGTAATATAACTACATCGCTACAGCTCTGCCAGTCAGGTTGCTCGTGGAACAAGTTCACGTATTGCAAAGCCGTATTTTTTTCTAAAACTACAAAGCAATAATGCTGTATCACCAGTGCTGTTGATATCCTAAGAGTGCCATCCTCATTTCACTCATCAACGTGAGCGCCGGGGCCCATGCCGTACCAGAGGCCTCCCTCATTCACGCTGACGTAGCTCAAGCCTTGCTTGGGAACATTTTCAGACAAATGAGAGCCAGTGGTAAGACAAGGGGTGGTCATGAGTTTAGGAACCACTAGCCTTCAAGAAATGCACTTAAGGGGAGAGGAAACAGTCTTTATGTCTACTCAATGATTTATCTGATGTACTATTTGTCCGTGCCAAATTCCTATTTAGCTCAGAGCGGACTGTTTAAGGATAAGACTTCAAACGTAAATCTGAAGATACTTACTCTCTTTGGTTAAAAATACACGTGAGGAGAACAGTAACAGGCCCAAGGTCAAAAATACATGTGAGGAGATCAGCAACAGGCCCCAGTTGCTCTGACACAACGCTACTGCGCATCAGAACTCCATGCAATACTACTTCTCCAAACTAGCCCCCAAGGGGACTTTTTGGGTGGAAGCCATTTTTTCCTCAATTTCAGGGATCAGCAGCAAGTCCCTGGTAAATAGACCTTGGGGCTCCCTTTGTCCAGCTGCCCTTTACCCCCAGGTCAGTGGCTATAGCTGCACCCACAGTACAGCTGCCTATGAGGACTTCCACTCCTTCCTCTCCCCCACGGGAAGAAAACGCCTCCTGGCTATGCTCTTCCCACCTGCGGGGCTCTGTACCACCTCCTTCCCAGCAACCTCGGCCTCTCCCCTGGGCTGGCGTTCTCTGGGCTCGCATCTTTCTCCTTCCCAAATCCACTTCACCCCTGTTCACACTGGGTCGCCCTTTCCCTTTCTGGCTGGCTCCCAGTCTCCCAGGTGCTTCCTTGCCACCAAGTGCCACATACTGGGTTCATCCCACTCTTCCCAGTCTCCTGTTCTCAGCTCACCAGGAGGACGCTCACCCCTCTACACCCCGCTCCCTCCTACCATTACCAATGGCCGCCATGTCAACTGCCACCAGTGACCACCCGGTCGCACTTCGGACTCGGTTGGTGTGGTCAGAAGGCGGGTGCGAGCGTCGCTGTGCTGACAGACGCCAAGGAGTCAGCCCGCTGCACCTTCGGTGGAAGCAACGACGCTGGAGCTCCGCTAAAAAGCCACCGGGAGCTGACGGCGCCTCCCACCGCTTTCCCTTGCGGCCGTCGACGCCCAGCCCCGCGGTTCTGGAACCTTCCCTGGCATCGGGGCATGAGTCCGGGGAGCCCCCGGCGGGCACGGCCCAGCAGGCCCGGAGCAGCACCTCTGCCAGGCTGGCCAAACAGTGGCTGCGCCGCGCCGAGGGGGCTCTGCCGCCGGGCCCCGGGGCCGGCCACCTCAGCCGTCAGGGGAGCGGGACCCACCTACAGCGCTCGCCTTCCGCTGGGCACCGACGCGGCTCCACCGGTTCCCGCCGAGACAGGGGCCGGCCGGGAGCGGGAAGGCGCCCGCCCCCTCCGCCGGCCCTCCGGGAGCCCCGGCTCCCGTTTCACCGGAGACGGGGGACGGGACCGGCGGGGGGGGGGGGGGGGGGCGACCCCCCCGCCGCCGCCGGCAGAGCGCTGCAGGGCGGGGCGCCGCCGCGTGCCTCGCGGCGGGCGCGGCCCCGCGCGGCCCGCTTCCCGCCGGGCCCCCGCGGCGGCGCGGGCGGCGCGCGCGGCCGGTGCCGCCGGGTGACGTGCAGGGCGCGCGGTGGCAGCACCTCCCCGCGCGCGGCTTAAAAAGAAGAAGAAAAGAGGGAGCGAAACATGAGAGCCCTAGTGAGCCGCAGCCGCCGCCGGCAGCAGCGGAGGGGGCATCGCCCGGCCCGGCCGCCGCCGCCGCCGCCGCCGTCCCACCTCGGGGACACCCTTCCTATGGGACGACAAGTGAAGGGCAGCCGCCGCCCGCTGCCCGGCCCGCCCCGAGCCTCGGCGCCTCGGCGCGGCAGCGGCAGCTGCTAAACCTGTGCCCCTTGCACAACTTCGCCGGCTCCGAGCATCCTCCCGCCGCCCCGGGGCTCGGGGGCTCGTTCCCCGGCTCCTGCCTTTTCGCGCCCGCCTTTTCGGAAGCGGGGGTGGCCGAAGCGCTTTTTCCTCCGCAGGCTTTTTAATTGCTACTGTTATTATTCTCCTCCAGACTTTCCCCCTTCTGGGGGAGGGAGGTGGTTTCCTGATCTGAAGTGCAAAGA
>VFFE01007140.1:697785-850285 GCA_008921705.1 Burhinus oedicnemus | reverse complement strand
ACATTGTACTTGATTTTCAGATAATTGATTGACTCTCATTCCTTAATCTTACGATTAGCTATTATATGACCAAGATTCATTCCAGAAATGACATGAGGGGGTGGATTCCTGTGGTTAATTCCTGGATAGCAGCTGCTCAGGGGGATTAGGATCCTTTTGTCTTAACTTTGAGGACTGAAATGTTGGCAAGCGTTACTTCTCCTGTATCACCAGGCAACGTCAATTACGTTTTCCACAAGAAACAGTAAATTAGCTTTGTTATCCTGTAATTTTTTACTTTTTTTTCCCCCCCTTTTCACAATGCGTTCTGGAGTCTTCCAGTAGAAGTACAGTTTTCTATCTGCATCACTGGAGTCAATTCAATAAACACACTGAATTATTTACCTAGTAATACCTCATGTTTACTTGTACTTCTAAACACACCATCATATTGCTACCACAAGAAAGCCTACTGCCTGAGATTAGCTGCCTGATGAAAACAACCGAGACCTTTGCAAAGCAGGTGGTACCACTGAATGTAGTAGACTCTGAAGAGTCTGTAGTCATGGTGCACTTTCCTTCTTTCCTTTGGTGGAAACACCAAAATAGGTCATTTCACCCTTACTTTAGGAGAGTTCCTAGCTTCTTGGTGACATAATGTTCTTAAAAAGTAGCATTTATGGCTAGTGCTTTCAATCATGCCCTATTGGCTTCAGACTTTGTTCTCTTTGGCAGACAATGACTTGACTGAATTATACAGGCCACTTTCCATCAGAACCACAGCAGCGCAAGGTACCAAGGTCAGGATGCCATCATCCCTTAAGAAAGCCCAGCTGATGCAGAGGATTGCTTCAGCAGTGTGCATTACTGCAAGCATATAAAATCTGTTCTCTACTACCTGGATTGCAATCCTAGGCAGTATTAAGTCAAGTTCAAAGTTTTAATTGTTATGTATTTTGGTTATAGTTTATTGTAGTTATCATTATATTTTTAGTTCTTGTCGTCAAGGCATTTTCCCCCAGATATACCGTATCTAGAAAAATATCCGAAACTGAAGAAAGAAGACTAAGGTTAACAGTTCTGCTGCTATGGCCTAAACGAGCGATCTAGCGAAAAAATCTAAACTTTTTCAGGAGAGGAGGGCTGGGGCTGTAGAAAGAATTCCCCAAAGAATTCAGGGCCAATGCAAACCTTTTGCCATCCATGCAACGTGCAATTAATTCATTACTGTCTTCAAAGTTTAAAAAACAAAAAAAAGACAAACCCTTTCCAAAAGAAGATGTGAAACAATTATATTTCCAAGAAGGGTATGAAGAGAGATAATAAACCATAAGTGGCAGATGTTACTCACATTACTTAGTTGCAGGTGCTATGAAGCCGAAGATAGTCTGAGAACAGATAGTCTAAAGAACAGAACATTTAATGCATTTAACGGTCCTGGCAAATCTGCAGGAATTCTTTTTGAAGCCAATGGCAGCTCTTCCAGAATAAGAGTAGAAGCCAAATGATGTTCTTCTAATCAGTGGTCCAACTTACACCACTAAACTTTAGTAGACATTTCAGATGGTCTTTTGATGATATATGTATGGGAAGACTAAATTTTCCTGGAAGCAGTTTGTCTTCTAAATTAAGGTTCCTTTAAGTAGGATTTTGTGTAACTGTACAGGCCATATATTGTGTAATATTTTGAATATGTATCCATTTAAAACATTGGAGAGTGCATTTCTCTCAACTGTTTGAGGTTTATGTAACTATGATCCATAAATAAAATGCTGAGTTCAGAACTGTGTTATCGACACACTGCATCCTAGAAGAGACCCAACCTATGAGACAGCATACTCAGACATATCAAGTCTTCATGCATTGAATAACTTATTTTATCAAAAGTAATTTTGGTAATTCCCTTCAATGTTATATTGCAAGGGAATGACACTGGAAATTTCTACATTTCTACAAACCAACTCAGAGATATGAACTATAGCAAAACTGTGTCAGTATTTTCAAATGCGCTAGTTACAAATACTTACAAATTTTACAGAGTACAAATATTTACCGCATTAATATTTCTTAATATAAGTGTCTTACAGTCTTTGTTTATAACTGCATTAAACAAATCGGAGAAAGAACCTGAGCTTTGTTTTTGCCTTGGATCAGATTCAGTCCCTCTCAACTGAGAACACATTTCCCACTACCCACCATTGGGATGAATGATCAAAAAACAATCCATGTGGTTAACAATAGATTAACAAAGTGCACTGCATTCAAAAACTAATAAAGACAACTGTGCTGTTTTCCATTATTTTTCATGATTTGATGACACTGTGCTCCTTAGGCTCCTGTGTTTACTTAAACACATCATCAATCGTGGTTTCGTGCTTCTTCAAGTATCATGCATAATATATGCTCTTTTTTCAGGACAAAGTTACACTTTCAGTATTGAGACAAACAAGATGTTATGAACAAATTCTACTTTTTCAGTTATAAGAAGAAATGTTTGAAAACATACAACTTGTCCCACCTCCAAGCAGTTTGCACTAGAGAGAACAAAGAGCAGAGCAGCATTTAAAGCATGAAAAATCCAAGGCACCTGCTGAACTCCACAGCAGTCGTTTCAGTAGCCACACTACGGTGTCATTCAAGATACACCTATTTAACAAATACCTAGATATGATTTTCCTAACATGTTTTGATGGTAGAATTTTAATTTTTAGTCTCTGAATACTTGAGTAGGTCACCTTACAAGTTAGGTTTTTAAGTATTTCTCGTAAGAGAAGTGGGTAGAAGGCCTGCTGCTGTATCTCCTCTTTATATAAATGATCCCTCCAGTTCAGAGATTGTCTCCACGATTAGAGATTGTGGGCATCGGTCCATAAAATAACTTGGGTACTATTATTATTATTATTATTATTATCTGAGAAAGAGAAGCAAGTGCTTAAAATCTCACTGTACTAATGACATATTGCACATTTCATAGTAATAATTTTTGCACTTCTAAAGCAGTGACATGAAACATGATGCATTTATACTAACTGTATGCTTATGCTCGTATTATTTATTACATTAGATCATGCAATCTTTTTTTTGTGTAAGATGGGGAAACAGGTCATATATTTATTTGTCTCTGCTTTGTGGCTTGCAGATACTTTCTGTTACCAACAACACAGAATGTGCGAAGCTACTGGAGGAAATCAAATGTGCACACTGCTCACCTCACGCTCAGAATCTATTCCATTCACCTGAGAAAGGGGAAACACCTGAAAGAGAACTCACTCTTCCCTACCTGTGCAAAGACTATTGTAAAGAATTCTATTATACTTGCAGAGGTCACATACCAGGTAAAACCTATAAAAAAATACGGGGCTAAAGGATGTCTGAAATGTTGATATTGCCTGAGCGGTCACAGATCCAGCTCTTCCTTAGGTGAAACCCCCATTGATATAGAGGGGATTTTGCCCAAGCAGACAGAATATCTCAGGGTCTTCACAGCAGATCTTATGTAGTGAGGCAAATACTTTGAGCGCTTTCTTGCCAGCCTCCTATTAAGTTCTCCATGAAAACACAGGATTGTTTGTTGTCAAAGGCACCTGAAACTATTACCTTTGCTGAAATTTTAGCATGTTCATTCAAATCATCTAAACAGGTAGTTGGCCATCCAAAAGGCTATTCTAAATGATACGTAGCTTTAAAATGCAAGTAATAAAGGTTGCTGCTGTTTGCTGTAGACTCTAAAAGCTGGTGCGTAAAGTGTTTTTTCTAGTTTTGTTACCCTAGAAACTGATGTTTTTTCCACAGGGTTTAAAGCCCATTGAACTCAGAGGGAGCTATTCGATAGACTTCTGTGATCTTTGAATCACTTCCAACATGCTGTTAACAACCAAATTCTCAACTAACCTAACACTTCCTCATTGTAGTCAGTAGAGTTAGCTGGACGTAACCAAACCCAGAATTTGACCTGTGTCGTCTAAGGCAGTGTGCTATCACTTGTAACTATATTCACAAAATAACCACAGAAGATGGTTCTTTTAGAAATACTGTCTTAATACACTATTATATTAAATAACATCTTTGGTATTCCCAATAGTAAATTATTTGTATGTTTAAGACTGTCATTTTTAAACTATGCTTTTTTCCTTGTCCAAACACTACTTATAAATAATGCCACACAGGGGAAAATAATTAAACTGGTTAAGATTATTTTTTTTACTAAAGAAAAAAAGAGTTGATAACGATATGAAAAATAAATTTGTGAATAGTCATATTTGACATATGAACACAGCTTTGTAATATCATGTAAACATATTTGAGTAAAGAGGATGGATGGTTTAAGTGGATGAGATTTGGAGGAGGGTTTTTTAATTGCGTGTGTACTTGTTTTCTCTGAAATCCCAAGAGTGCGGGGATTTTTTTGCAGCGTTCTTTTATTGACTTGAGAAAACATTTCGAATTTACTTACTTTTCCCCTTTACTGTGGTTTAACATGTATCTCAACCCATTGAAATATGAAAATATTATTATTGTCTTTATAAACTAAGAGATGTTTCTAAGGCTTTCTTAAACCAGCTGTTTCTTGCTCTTTATCACATTCTCCAAAGCAAAGCAGAATAGATCACAGTTGCCAAGACTGCCTGCTGAACAGCGATAACAGATTAGATATTCTAAATGTTTGGCCCATATAAGAAGTCAGCGCAAAGACTTTTTTTGACATGAGTTTGTAGCTAGTGCAAATGATTAGCATATTCTGCAGAGCAAGTCCCTCATAGTTGCTTTGTGAAAATCTGTGTTTCTGAGGAAACAATTTGTTTAATTGGAAAAAGTGAAAGAGGGAAAAGGCAGAAAGAAGGAGGAGGCGGAGGGAGGGAGAGAGAATGAGAAAGGGCTGAGCAGCACAGGAGCTATAGCCACAGGAACCTCACTCCTCAGATCAACATATGTGGTGACGAATGACAAATTTATTTTTCTACAAAGTTTGTGTATATGTAAAACTGCTGAAGTGCATCAAGATGTCAAGTGCTTTTTCTGACCACCCAGGTTGCCTTGAAAGATAACCAGATGAAAGCATAACTTTAGCACTGGACAGAGCACTGTGCTTTGCAGGAAAAGAGCTTACATGCTTTAGCGTCAGTTAAAATAAGATTTTTCCTACATCAATCAGGTGCTAATAATCATTCTAAATACTTATTCTGAAAGTGGGCTGTGCTAACAAAAAGTTGTTGCATACTTACATCCACCAACAGGGTTAATTTGGTGACTTGACTGGTACATATGGTTGTTGAAACCTATACTAGTATTTCCTGAAGGTATTATTTAAATAACATTCAGGTCCCTCTTTTTGAGAAGAAGTTTTTGAGAAACTATAGTTTAATAGTCTTATACATTCTAAAATATAAATAATTAAAATAACAACTTATCTGGGTTTTCTGTTTTACTTGTGAGACCTGTATATCCATAATAATATTTATTGCAAAAGAAAGGAAAAAATAGAAAATGTGGAAGCTGTGTTTTCAGTTTAGCCTGGAGGATTAAACAAAGAGCTGGAAATTAACAGGCCCCCAAACCCAAGGTCTCTGGCAATGATTCACTGTGCAATTGTTAAAAAGTCAAATAATTACTCTTCCTCCATTACAGAGTGCTAATTGTTTCTGAACACCAATACAAAGGAGTTTAAGGAAATTGCTGACTACAAAAATAATTTTATCCCTTAAGTCCTGCACAAATAAGAAATATTAGACATTTAAGATAGCAAGCATCTTTTCTAGAATTGAAATTTTAGCGGCACATATTAACCAAGACAACTGAGAAATTATACATCAATTTTTTTGATGAGTTAGCTCCAGAAATTAATTTATTTTTCTGTCTCTTTTAGCAAAGATGAAAACTCTAGCAGATCCTTGGTTAACTCTTTTTAAGACAGCAGTTTGCCCACCAGTTATGACTGTATGAGAACTTCCGTTGACTTCTTTAGGAATATCCAAAGAAAAAGTGGACCTGATTCTTTATTCAAACAATATAATGACAACGGCTGTTAGGACTGTATGGATATTTCACTGCAGGACGGTGTAATATTTCACAAAGTCTATGAGATTAGAACTTCCCTGCTTCATCCCCGGTGACTGTTCTCATTATTTCTCATCTAATCTTTACTGTGAGCCTCTGTTTAAGTGATTACTGATGGGGACACTGGAGTTAAGTGACTTAATGAAGTATCTTCAAATAATACGAATTTTAAGTTTTCTAAGGTCATAGAATCAAAGAATCATTTAGGTTGGAAAACAACTGTAAAATCGTTGAGTCCAACTGTAAACCTAACACTGCCAAGTCCACCACTAAACCATGTCCCTAAGTGGCACGTCTACCCCGTCTTTTAAATACCTCCAGGGATGGTGACTCAACCACTTCCCTGGGCAGCCTGTTCCAATGCTTGATAACACTTTCAGTGAAGAATTTTTTCCTAATATCCAGTCTAAACCTGCCCTGGCACAACTTGAGGCCATTTCCTCCTCGCTCATTACTTGGGAAAAAGAGACCAACCCCCACCTCGCTACAGCCTCCTTTCAGGTAGTTGTAGAGAGCGATAAGGTCTCCCCTCAGCCTCCTTTTCTCCAGACTAAACAGCCCCAGTTCCCTCAGCCACTCCTCATAAAACTTGTGCTCTAGACCCTTCACCAGCTTCATTGCCCTTCTCTGGACATGCTCCAGCACCTCAACGGCTTTCTTATAGTGAGGGGCCCAAAACTGAACACAGGACTCAAGCTGTGGCCTCACCAGTGCTAAGTACAGGGAATGATCACTTCCCTACTTCTGCTGGCCACACTATTCCTGATAGAAGCCAGGATGCTGTTGGCCTTCTTGGCTACCTGGGCACACTGCCAGCTCATATTCAGGCAGCTGTCAACCAACACCCCCAGGTCCTTTTCCACCAGACAGCTTTCCAGCCACACTTCCCCAAGCCTGTAGCGCTAGTTGCATGGGGTTGTTGTGACCCAAGTGCAGGACCTGGCACTTGGCCTTGTTGAATCTCACACCACTGGCCTCAGCCCATCAATCCAGCCTGTCCAAATCCCTCTGTAGAGCCTTTCTACCCTCAAGCAGATCAACACTACCACCCAACTTGGTGTCATCTGCAAACTTACTGAGGGTGCACTTGATCCCCTCATCCAGCTCATTGATAAAGATACTAAACAGAACTGGCCCCAACACTGAGCCCTGGGGAACACCACTTGGGACCGGCTACCAACTGGATTTAACTCCATTCACCACAGCTCTTTGGGCCCAGCCATCCAGCCAGTTTTTTACTCAGCAAAGAGTACACCCATCCAAGCCATGAGCAGCCAGTTTCTCCAGAAGAATGCTGTGGGAAACAGTGTCAAAGTCTTTACTAAAGTCCAGGTAGACAACATTCACAGCCTTTCCCTCATTCACTAAGTGTTTCACCTTGTCATAGAAGGAGATCAGGTTAGTCAAGCAGGACGTGCCTTTCATAAACCCACACTGCTGATTGTCTGGTTGTCCTGTATGTGCTGCGTGATGGCACTCAAGATGATCTGCTCCATAACCTGCCCTGGCACCGAGGTCAAACTGACAGGCCTGTAGTTCCCCAGATCCTCCTTCTGGCCCTTCTTGTAGATGGGCGGCACGTTTGCTAACCTCCAGTCAACTGGGACCTCTCTGGTTAGCCAGGACTGCTGATTAATGATGGAAAGTGGCTTGTTGAGCACTTCTGCCAGCTCCTCGGTACCCTTGGGCAGATCCCATCCAGCCCCACAGTGTGTCTAAGTGGTGTAGCAGGTTGGTAACCATTACCCCTTGGATTATGGGGGCTTCATTCTGCTCCCCATCCCTCTCTTCCAGCTCAGGGGGCTGGGTACCTGGAGAACAACTGGTCTTACTGTTAAAGACTGAGGCAAGGAATTAAGTACCTCAGCCTTTTCCTCATCCTTTGTCACGATGTTTCCCCCCACACCCAATAAAGGATGGAGACTGTCCTTAGCCCTCCTTTTGTTGCTAATGGAATTATAGAAACATTTTTTATTGTCTTTTACAGTGGTAGCCAGATTAAGTTCTAGTTGGGCTTTGGCTCTTCTAATTTTCTCCCTGCATAACCTCATGCCCTCCTTGTAGTCTTCCTGAGTTACCTGCCCCTTCTTCCAAAGGTCATAAACTTTATTTTTTTTTCCTGAGTTCCAGCCAAAGCTCTCTGTTCAGCCAGGCTGGTCTTCTTCCACGCTGGCTTGTCTTTTGGGGACGGCCTGCTCCTGCGCCTTTAAGATTTCCTTCTTGAAGAATGTCCAGCCTTCCTGGACTCCTTTGTCCTTCAGGACTGCCTCCCAAGGGACCCTGTCAACCAGGCTAAACAGGCCAAAGTCTGCCCTCCAGAAGCAGAGATTCTGCTAAACTCCCTCCTTACTTTTCCAAGAATCAAAAACTCCATCATTTTGTGATCGCTATGCCCAAGACGGCTTCCAACCATGCCATCACCCACAAGTCCCTTTCTGTTCGCAAACAACAGATCCAGCAGGGCACCTTCCCTAGTTGGCTCCCTCACCAGCTGTGTCAGGAAGTTATCCTCAACACGCTCCAGGAACCTCCTAGACTGTTTCCTCTCTGCTGTATTGTATTTCCAGCAGGCACCTGGTAAGTTGAAGTCCCCCACAAGAACAAGAGCTAGGGATTGCGGGACTTCTCCCAGCTGCTCATAGAATATTTCATCTGCCTCTTCGTCCTGGTTGGGTAGTCTATAACAAACTCCCACCATGATATCTGCCTTGTTGGCTTTCCCCCTGATATTTAACCACAAACACTCAACCCTACTGTCACCATCATCAAGCTCTAGATAGTCAAAACACTTCCAAACACACAGGGCTACCCCACTGCCTCTTCTTCCTTGCCTATCCCTTCTGAAGAGTTTATAACCAGCCATTGTAGCACTACAGTTGTGTGAGTCATCCCACCATGTTTCCATGACTGCAACTATATCATAGTTTTCCTGCTGCACAATGGCTTCCAACTCGTCCTGTTCATTGCCCATGCTGCGTGCGTTGGTGTACATGCATTTCAGTTGGGCTATTGATACTGCCACCTTTGTGAGGGGAGAAGCTGTAATTCCTACATGACCGTTCTCAGGCGCTTCCGTGGTTTTTAACACATCAATAACTCTTGCGTCTTTGCTGCCACATGGATCTCCATCCCTTACATCCACTGAGACGGCAGACCAAAGGACCTTGCTAGCACACTGTCCCTCAAACATTGGTGTGCTGCCCCCAGGCTTATCTCTAACGAGCCTGATTTTACCCCTTTCCCCCTTCAAATCTAGTTTAAAGCTCTTTCAATGCGCCCTGCTAACTCCTGTGCAATGATCCTTTTCCCCATTTGAGACAGGTGTACCCTGTCTGTCGCCAGCAGGCCTGGTGTCATGTAGACTGACCTATGATCAAAAAACCCGAAATTCTGCCGGTGACACCAGGCTCAGAGCCAGGTATTGATCTGCTGGCTCTTCCTGTTTCTTCCCTCGTCATTCCCTACAAGTGCAAGGGCAGAAGAGGACACTACTGTGCTCCTGATCCCTTCACCAGTCGTCCCAAGGCCCTGAAGTCTCTCTTGATTGCTCTCAGACTTCTTGTTGAATCTTCATCGCTGCCTACCTGAAAAATCAATAATGGATAATAATCCGGGCACCGTACCAGGGTAGGAAGCTTTCTCTTCACATCTTTAATCCGGGCCCCAGGCAGGCAGCAGACTTCCCTAAGAAGTGGGTCCGGTCTGCATATGAGGCCTTCTGTTCCCCTCAGAAGGGAGTCTCCTATGACAATGACCTATCTTTTTTACTTTATGGAGGCGGTTTTGATGCAAGGTGTAGGCCAACTTAACCTCGGCCACACCTCCAAGCGAGATGAACTATCATCCTCGTTATTGTTCGGTTCCACTTGCAGAGCCTCGTACCTATTACGCGAGGGCACCTGGGAGGGTGGGGTAGTCACAGAGGAGACGTGCCTGCTGCACCAGGCAGGCACTTGTTGCCATTCCCCCCTATCCCTTAAGTCACTGTGTTCAGCCAGGTGGAGAGAGGATAGGGACTCCTCCGTATCATGCGTCCTGTCTGCCTGTTGGGCCTGTCCCAGGGATGGCAGAGAAGACTGTCTAATATTCATTATTAATATAGCTAGTAAAGAAAGGCACAGCTGATTCTCTCTTTAGGCATAAGCAGAAACTTTATCCATGCCAGTTGGAGAGAAGTATTCTAAGGAACAAACCTGTGCCACAGCTATGGTGCATTCTGCCATCTGAGGACATCGGACAGATTTTGAACTACGTGCTCTCCATTATTTTTGTTTGAAGAAATCGGTTCCAGATGATTGTGGGTGAATTCAGATTCAGGCCCAAATCTGAATCCAGGCATTACCAGAAGGCATGTTTGATACGAATTTTTGAACTCCAAACAGTGGCACCCCAGCCCCAAATGCTGGAAATCTAAGAAATTCTGCAACCCACGCAACATTTACAGAAGTTCTAACGTAGTCAGCTAATACTCACAGGCAACACAGTCAACCTGCAGCAAAACAGTAGTGGCTTATAATGTCTCTACTGCTAACAAGAGCATTGAGAGGATTAACCCTGGCACTGCCTGTGTACAGGTACGTGCAATGTACGAGTATGAGAAGGGGGCAACTAGTCACTTGAAAACCAGTAGGACGTGATGTGAGCTACCACTGAACTTATTACATTTGAAAGAATCAACCTGGAATCACCTCTTTGATTTAGTTTTCACTGAGAGCTGAGAAGAGAGAGGAGAATGTGGGTTTTGTGAACAAATTCACATCTAGCTGTCAGAAGTGCCAATGAGGAAAAAAAAAAACCAAACCCAGGAAACTGCTTCTTTTACACAATACTGAACTGTATGCTCAAAGTCAATACTAACAGGAATAAAGCAGGTGAGCCTGATTTCCAGATGTTCCCTAAGCCAGTGTAGGTCTGCTCGGATGAGAGGATGATATTCAATGCTGTGTGCAGTGCAAACAAGGAAGGGAGCAAATAGGAACTTAACTTGCTGTAAAGACCGGGACAAATGCTACCACAGCATTTGAGTTGTATATCAAAGAGAAGAGGCAGGGGGATGGGTAAGCAGGGAATCCAGCCAGGTAGAATTTGGTGAAGGTAGGATAGGAAGGAAGATACAGTGTGAGGAATAACTGACCGCAAATACGAGTGGAGAGAGGTGAGGATTAGCTGAGAGCAGAAGTTTTCCTTTGAAAAGGCTTGAAATCATGCAACTTATTCCACAGTTTTTTATAAAGGCAAACACAGAAAGCCTTCACTGTAACTGTCCTAACTGAAAAGTTTGATTCTTGTTTGCAAGACAGAAAGTTTTAAAAGCATAGAAATGCAAAACCTGACATGTAAAATGCTTAAAAACATTATGTTTAATCTTCCTTTGTGATTTCAGTTTTCTTTGTTAAAACGGGCACTGCTCTGTCAACACATACACAACTGGTAGGAAATGTGTAATGATATGTATGAGTCTTTTAAGATACTAAGTCCAGAAATTCACACAGGACCAAACGTAGCTGTCCTTATTAGGCATAGTTCTCATAGAGGACAGTGACAGAGCTGTATTTGAATAAACTCAGACTGAGCAAAATGATCTTTTTCTTTTTTTTTTTTTTGCTCCAAACAATTCTTGTGCTTAGGGGCACTTGTCAGGGACCATTCTTCTGGACACTGTACAAACACTGAACAAAATGGCAAACTCTACACTAAAGAGCTTACAATCTAAGCACAATAAAGAAAATATTAAATGGCTATAAGCAGATAGGAGAGTAGAAGCAAATGTTTTTCTAACTGTCTTCAGTGAAGCTGTTAGTATGTTGAATCTAGAATATATAACACAAGCAGATATTTTCCTCTTTAAATTACTGTGTTTTTTATAGAACAAAATTCCATCCTTAATACACAGGTGAAACTCTATTTACAGAGGTTACATGCCTTCCAGTAATGCAACATTTTAGCAATTTACTGACTGATTTTCACAGTTTAATTCAAACAGCATTTTTTATGAGCATTTCTAATGAAAATGGAACATAAGCCTTATGCTTTGTTGGAACCTGCTGATGGGTTTGCTAAATAGCAAAAGGTAACTGCAGTGCAACAGGTACTTAAGTGCATGACAAAACATTTCAGAAGGAAAAGGGATTAGTCTTACATATAAGAAAAGGCACTGCATAAGGCATTAGTCAAGTGAGTTTGCATCTGATTGTTATTTTAGATGAACATGTACCAAGTAAACAATATGATCATAATATGCTCTCAGTTTTTCTGACTAAAGATAACATTCAAGCCAGGAGTAGTTTATCTTTAGTAAATAGTAGATGGTATACTTGCAAAATTCTAGAAATTCCTAGAAATTGTACATCTTTAATTTGCTATTGCATTTTCTTGAATGACCCACTCTGCCTAGAGAAATAAAGTATTGAAGACAAAACTGTATTCTTAAGTCAAATAATTCAACAGCAAGATTTTAGATTACCTTTGATTTGGCATTATATCTACAAGCCTTGGAATACTATGCCATGATTATATCAGAGTTCCTCTTCAGTTGTTCCACTTGAAATTATATCTCCCATTTTCTCCAAATAACTACTATAAATTAAAACCAGCTCCTCAGAGATGATATTTACTGAAGCTCCAAATCATGGTAATTAAACTTTTACACCACAACATACTACCATGTGTTTCCAGAGATTATTTTATAGAAACCAAAGGCAGGCTTTGTCATGTTATTTTTCCAATATTTTTAAAGGAAGATGCATATGAAAAGAAGTATAGTTGGGTGGGAAAGGCTTTCCACTCCACAAAAATTCTGGGATCTAAAAAATTTTCCTATTCCACATAAGGAAGAAATTGAACTCTTTCGAAATTTTCCATGAAGAAAGCCACAGAGAGACCACCCCAGGATAGCTAATAAAGTCGTTCTTAGGACATTTACTTGGGAAATGGGAGACTTAGGGTCAAACTCTTGCCTGACAGATGAGGGGCATTGACCTGAATATTCCTCTTCCTAATGAAACACCCTAATTACAAGACATTGGAGTATAATGATAGGAGGTTTGCTGTCTGTTTCTCTCTTTTTCATTTAGACCAGAAGTTTGAGTTTGGACCAGAAACTTCATGTTAACTAAAATTTTGTCAAAACTGATAATGTTTCTGAAAAAGCCGTGCTTTTAAGAAATTGGCATTTGCCAATGAAACACAGCTGGCCCTGATCAGCTCTTATTGTACGTTGTAAGCCAGAGGTTTTATGGCCAAGATCTATGGATTACTGCATTATTCACAAGTGGTAAAGCCATGCATAAATTAGGCCTCTAATTCCAATTAAGTGCTAATTCTGTGTATCCTATGAGTTATGTCCTGGACCATAGTACATCCTAACACAGTATGCCAATAATGCAAACAGGAATGAAGGTAACTTAAGACCTATTATCGTAACATCTGTTTTAGTAAAACAGTACATGTATAACTAGCCAAATTTTATCTTCTTAGATTTAATGCTAATGATTAAAAACTGGATAGAAATGGCTAGAAATAGGTTTGTGGACAGAAATAGATGTTTTTGCTGTCACTAAACATAGTGTAATATCAGTAGTGACAGGGTTTTTCCTCAAAGGCTCTCATGTTACCAACTTCTTGTTTCCCTGGGTCTTCAAACTCCTTCCCGTTTTAACCTAAAACCTAAAGACCACCTTTCATCCAAGCCAGCTTAAAGCCAGCTGCCGTGCAGCGTGAGACATATCCCCCCTTTCAGGGGATGGGGGCTGAGGGAGTAAACCTCGCGATGGGACACTGTGTTCACCCACTCTAATGCTGGGAGTCAACCAGAGGCCAACTGCATGTCAACACGGTGCAGTTTTCAGCACGACTTCTTGCTTTCTGGGACAACTAATTATTTACCCCTCTGACTGATGTCCTTTGCTCGCAGCATTCCACAAAGTCTTTACTGCATGTCTTTTACCGAAGTCTTTACTGAAATCTTTACTAAAACAAGCCACATTTTAAAAAAAGAAAAAGTTAAATGAAAGCTGCTCAAGCTATTTTACAGCAGATACTACACTTGATTAATAGGGTTAAAATCAGGGAAAAGTGTATCACAGCCTCAACTCTGAACTTCGCCTCTTAATTTTTTAATGAGTAAACTGTAGTGTCATTTCGATTGGTATTTTTATTTAATCACACCGAAAATAAGGTTTAATACAAATACAGATGAATAAACTATAAAAGGTAATACTCAGTTTGTATTTATTCAGACCAGGCCTTTTTTGCAGATAGCACTTTGTTTAAAATGACTTCTTTTTCCACTCAATATATAATCTATTTAAAGATTAGTTTGACGGCACAAAACTGCAGACATAACAACACACTAAATATTTGTATGCTCTTTTGCATTTTTAAGGTTTTCTCCAAACTACAGCTGATGAGTTTTGCTTTTACTATGCAAGAAAAGATGGTGGTGTATGCTTTCCAGATTTTCCAAGAAAACAAGTGCGAGGGCCAGCTTCTAACTCCCTGGACCACATGGAAGAATATGACAAAGAGGAAGAGATCAGCAGGTTCATAAAGATAAATGCTGTTTAATCTGAAAAAAACCCCTAGCAAAGCCTGTGGTTTTCACAGTGAAACAGCTCAGTGTGTGCTTATGCTCAGCAGCTGTGTTTTCCAGATGTTAATTTCTTTTGCTGCTGCTAGTGTACATCGAAAGAGAAAGTTACATTAGCTTCAATATTTCAGTGCCATTTGATATTTGTGTTGCTGAAAAGGTGTTAGAATCCTGCTTTGATCCACCCTGTGGATCTTGGTTACAGTCCACCCTGTGGATCGTATATAGTTCTAGGAAGTCATTTCTACCTGAATTTCGTTAGTAAAGTATTTCTTTCTTTATTTTCAATTTATTTCATTCATGTATTTTTCATTGTGAAAATAATTAAATTAGATTGTCCCATAATTTTTAAATGTGTTTTAGAAGCCAGATCATGTCAACTTGCTGGAATTTACTGTTTATTGTACAGTAGAATATTAATCTATAGAATTGTAGTTATAAATTGTTTTCTCTTCTTTTTACCAATTTTTTTCTCTCCTATTCCTCTGCATTTCAGATCTAAGATGAATTAATTTTCTCTTTATACAAACCAAATTTTGCTCAAGTGACATTCAAATTGATTTTCAGTATTATCTGCTTGCATATGTTCAAGGAAATAATTTATTCTGGATTGTGTAACTGTGATTTTAACATCACTGCAGAACAATCATTTTATCTTTTAGGGACATTGTTGTGTCATGGTTATGAGAAAAAAGAAATTTCTCACTATTTTTTAAATTTTTTTAGAAAACACAAGCACAACTGCTTCTGTATTCAGGAGGTTGTGAGTGGACTAAGGCAGCCTGTTGGAGCAGTACATTGTGGGGATGGATCCCATCGTCTCTTTATTCTTGAGAAAGAAGGATATGTGAAGATTTTCAGTCCTGAAGGAGACATACTCAAGGAACCTTTTTTGGATATACACAAGCTTGTTCAAAGTGGAATAAAGGTTGGATTTTTTACTTATCTCTATCTGTTTATATTTTAGCCTGTATATGGGGGAAAAGGGAAGAAACTTTTTTCAGAAATTATTTTAATTTAAATAATAAAAAATAAGAGTAATAACCACAGACACTACAGTTCTGTCTTGCAAAGAAGTGAAAACTTCCTTGTTTCAGGAAGGGAAAATAGAGTGTCTTATAACTGTCATCACATTTTTTCTCTTTCCCTTCATTTTTTCCTCACTTTAAATTCAGAAGAAACTATCCAACACCAGCATCCCACAGCATTATCTTTGTATTTTCATCCTTTGGGCTCATTTCCATCCCACTTAATTCAGCCGAGTTTTGCCGTGATTCCAGTGGGAGCAAGTTTGGCTCAGGGCCTCCCCTGACCCGCGGGTGCTCAGCAATGCCCCGGGAGCTGGAGACAGGAGTGCTCCAGGACCCCCAGGAGAGGGGCAGTGATGCTCACTCCCTCTTGGCTCAACCTCAAATGTGGCACAGGCTGCCCTGGCTGGGAGGCTGCTTTAAGACGGCATGTTTGAGGTGCATGTAAAAAGTGACTGACCCTCTAAATTCAGACATGCGGGTGGGTGGGTGCAACAGCTTTCATGACGTTTAATGGGAAAACTTTCAAGGTCAGGGGAGGGAATGGTGAATGGGCAATGATGGGAAGACATTGGAGGGTTGAGGTAAGAAACTACATGTAGGTGTGGGGTAAGTACTACCGGAAAACTCTCAAGTCTATTGGGGGATATTTTACTTTGGAAATGTCCTAAGTGTTGTTCTGTGTTGATTTCTTGTCGCATTTTAGAGTGGTAATGCAATTAAAATCCAGATATATAAAGCAAATTTAAATTGTAATCAGGTTTTTCCTAGAACAGCCAGGACTGTATATCATAAAGCCTTCGTGGATCAAAGATACATTGACATACTCTTGACAGAGTAATCTTAAATAATAATTGTGACAAACTGTATTGATTTAAAATGCATAGCACATGCTAACTAATCAATTTGTGTTTCAGCTCTAAGGGCAATAAGCCAATTTAAGATAGTCTTTTCTGAGAGGATATCTCTGAGATTTTTGGTTTGTGTTGAAAGAGAGAGAAATAAAATATATGACACCTTTTTCAGGAAAAGAACCAATTTATATGATCCTGTGATTTCCTGAACACTTCCCTTTCTGTCTCTGTAGGTAACCATTATGTTCAAGATACTAAAACAGAAAAGACTTATCAGGGGTATTTTTGAACATCACTATAAGTCTGTTTCGTATTTCTTAACTGAAGATTCTGATAGTTTGTACTTGTGAAAAACTGACACTGAAACTCTCCACAGAACTGCTATTGGTCCTAAACAAACTTTTACAGCTGGAACTTAGAGGCAAGGCTAAATGGAAAACTGATTTTCCATGCTTCTGAATAGGCAATAGCCTGGTTGATAAGACTCTCAACAGCTGCCCTCAGGTTCAGATTCACCTTTTAGTTCTGTTTTGAATCAGTGACCTGATCTTTTTAGTCTTTACTACCCTAACCATCATATAATACTCTAACTCTTTTCAACTATAACATTTTGTGTAAATAATTTGAAGTTCTCTAAGCTAGAAACTCTAATTCAATTCCCTGAGATAACAGTTCAGTGACTGAGGATAATTGTATTGCAGTGTTTAATACAGGCTGGCAAGAATGGAGGCTTTATTTACTTCACAGGTAAGGAGAAAGGGAACGTGCCTAGCAGCAATACTCCAGCTCTTAAACAGAAAGGGGAAAGTATAAGAATTTGAGGAATGAGTACATTATTTAAAATAATAAATAAATAGAATAAAACAAAACACACATAATCCAAACGGTTGTTTTAAAACAAGGGTTCTTAAACATTTTTATGTTTATCCCCTGCAGCCTGATTCTTATAATCATTGTCCATGGTCTTTTACCTACAAGGATGCAAGATCCCTGTGAGAATGGTAGCAGTTATTCCATCAAAATACTTCTTGAAGGGTATTTGATTTTACTTACCTGTTATACACTTTAAAACTAGAAATCAGTAATGGAGAATACTATGTGGACAGACAATTTTCCAGCAGGCAGTGCAGATAGTGTACAGCCAGCAATTAAAAAAAATCAACTATGTAAAACACTGCATCCACATGCAAAGTGTGAGAATTGTTGAATGTGCCCTCTGTACCTACTCAAGAAATGCTTGTAGTATAAGGTAGATGAATTTGTACGTATACATTTTGCTTGACATGCCTGATTCTTCTCATATAGTGGTGTAAGTGAAAAAGTAAAATGAAATCAATGAATTTTCAGTTGTCCCTGATCAAACTTAGGCCCATATGTTCCAGTGAAGTGTTTTGCCACAGTAACATGTTGCCTTTTTTGAGTTCTCTGTTCATTTACGCCGATTCATAGATATTAACCCAAATATCTAGTCAATTCCTGTATAACATCATCCATATAATGTTATTCTTGAATTAACATAGAGACTCTTCATTGAAATAAACAAAAACTGTTCAACTCTTTTCCAACCTTGAAGCAATGGTAGCAAGAAAAGGCAAATGATTCTTTTTCCCTATAAATAAGTGTGAAAATGTTCTCTCTTATACCCAAGTGTATGAGAATAGTTTCTGTTAATTTTTTGTCTGTATCTGAAATATGAACAAATATTTAACTCTAGTGACAATAGTAAAAATATTTTTTTCAAACTTCTATAGATATCTGTTGTATCCAGTAAATAATAATAATAATAATAATGATAATGCAGCTGTGGTTGAATGAAAGGTAATTTAAATTCATGCCTCTGAAAAGCGTTTTGGACAGCTATCCCAATAAGATATTTTTAAAGTTCATAGATACAGTAAAATAGTGGTGGTTGATTTTCTCTTCTTTTTCTAATGTAAAGAGGAAATTTAGGAGTGATAATATCGTTACATTGTCACAAAGCAGCAAATCTGTTGCATGATGATTTTTCAAAGAATATACTTATAACTATCTTGAGGCTGATATAACCAAGAAACAGGAATGACATATTTCCTTCATAAAAATAATCCTGGACTTTAGTTCTGATCTCACTAACGTCATTTCACTCATCACAACACTGGCAGTCAGATAAAGAGGAAAACAATATATAAAACCAGAGGAAGAGAGATGACTGCATTGTACAGCAATCAGCTGTGATACCCTCCTGAAAGGATGCTGTTTTGTTCCTCTAATGCAACTAATGGTCCCTATGTTGATGAAATTCAGTCCCTAACATTGCTGTGAGCAAGCTTGCAGGGCTTCTTCACTGGTCCCGCTAACCCGAGCACATAAATAGGATTATCTTGAGTTGCTTCTTGTCAGTCACCCCTGTGAAGGTCTGTGGATATAAATGGAAATTAAGTAAGAAGAGTAGTACAAGCTGGTACATATGTTTTATTGGTCCATTGGCTTTTAATGTTCATTGACGTCACTGAGGTCTCTGCTTGAAAATTGTTCCTGCAGTAAGATCAACTGACAGTTATGTGATTTAATCTTAAGGAGTTCAAATGAAAGAGAAATGATGATTTTATATGCAGCTGGTATCTCAGAAGGAATTAGCACAAGCATGTAGAAGTATTTCATAACAGAGAGAGATGCCATGAATGGATGATGGTAGCTTGTGCTTCCTGGAGGCCCTACTCAAGAGAAAATTAGATGCAGGATTCCTGAAGATTAAAAAAAAAAAAAAAAAGCTCTGAAGAGCTTAAGAAACAATTTTCTCTGCACATCTCCCAATTTCTAATCCTCTTTGTCTGCACAGTTAGCAGGAATGCTTTTTTGATCTATTTTTCAACTTGCCATGAACGCATCTCAATGAAGAAGCAGCTAATTCAACATTTGTGGCCCTCTCCAATGTATTTTATTTCACACCGGCCACATAAGTATCATAGTGTGGATGGATGGGTTGGGTGCTTGGCCAAGTCCCTCCTGTCACCCTTAGCCTTTTCTTCCCTATCTCAAGAATATGGTGAAAAGAAGGAAGCTGTGCACCTCAGTCTTGCCCCAAAGTTGAGTAAGGACATGAGTGAGACATGCACCTGTAACTCAAATCTAGGACATGCACCTGAGCTCAACTATTTAGGAATATATAGCCTAGTGTAGTGGAGAAAATAATGATTCCATCACCTGTGCCTATTAATACTACAAAGGACCCTGAGTATGTGGCATGTACGTAGAAGAAAAGAATAAGCATTTACCAGAAAAATACCTTGAAAGTCTGCTTCCCTGTTCTGGTGATTTACTGCTCCATTATGTTGTGGTGAAGAGAGTTGTTAGTTATATAGGAACATCTTACAGTTGTTCCTTCAAAGTTACATAGCAAAGACAATTTTTTAATGAAAATATTAGTGCCCATTTTTTCTTTCAGACTGATTTTCGCTACTGTTATTTTCTTTTTGTTTTAAACTATTGCCAAATAGAAGAGAGGCGGAAACTTTGAATGAGAAGCTATTGAACTAACAATGGTAATACTTTGATTTCAATGGCATTTAAGGAGACCTTAATCAATTATCAAGAAAAATAGTCCTGATGTATCTGAATCTATTGTCAAAAAGTTAGGTTAGGCAAAATAATTAAATGCTTTAAAAGTATCGGGCAAATACGATTTTATCCCATGATGCACTCAGCAGAAAAAAAAAGAATCAAAACATCCTAATTGGCTGAAGCCAATTGCATGAGGTTCAACAAAGCCAAGTGCCGGGTCCTGCACTTGGGTCACAACAACCCCAAGCAATGCTGCAGGCTTGGGGAGGAGTGGCTGGAAAGCTGCCGGGCAGAAAAGGATCTGGGGGTCCTGGTGGACAGCCGGCTGAACGTGAGCCAGCAGTGTGCCCAGGTAGCCAAGAAGGCCAACGGCATCTTGGCCTGTATCAAGAATAGTGTGGCCAGCAGGAGTAGGGAAGTGATCGTGCCCTTGTACTCAGCGCTGGTGAGGCCGCAGCTTGAGTCCTGTGTTCAGTTTTGGGCACCACAGTATAGGAGGGACATTGAGGTGCTGGAGCATGTCCAGAGAAGGGCAACAAAGCTGGTGAGGGGTCTGGAGAACATGTCTTATGAGAAGCGGCTGAGGGAATTTGGATTGTTAAGTCTGGAGAAGAGAAGGCTGAGGGGAGACCTTATTGCTCTCTACAGCTACCTGAAAGGAGGTTGTAGTGAGATGGGAGCTGATCTCTTCTCCCAAGTAACTAGTGATAGGACAAGAGGAAACGGGTTCAAGTTGCGCCAGGGGAGGTTTAGGCTGGACATGAGGAAAAAGTTTTTCACGTAAAGAGTTACCAAACATTGGAAGAGGCTGCCCAGGGAAGTGGTTGAGTCACCATCCCTAGCTGTGTTTAAAAGTCATGTAGATGTGGTGCTTAGAGACATGGTTTAGTGGCAGACCTGGTAGAGTAGGGTCAATGGTTGGACTAGATGATCTTAAAGGCCTTTTCCAACCTAAACGATTCTATGATTCTATAACATTTTGTCTAACTTACAGAAAAATGCTGAATGCTCTAGCAGTTCTCCAAGTTCCTTACTCCTGTGGCTGTATTTTATCTTATTAACTGCATTATTTCCTAAGATTTGGAAACCTTTACATTAGTAGCAGCCACCATAAAATGTAGCACAACCTATTACATCAATTTTCACTCACTCTGTTGTCTCCTGAGTCCAATAACATGTATTAGTCTAAAATATATTGGTCTACAATGTATTGTTCGGAAGGGAAGGCATCGAGGTATGATTTGGCAACAACAAAAAAGGAAGAGCCTACTACTTATCTTGGGAGTTAAATGCTATAACCACCTTTCAAAATACTTTCTGAAAAGCTAAATAGGGCTGCAACTGTTAGTCCTTAAATCATTTTTGCAGTCCTTCCCTATAATGATTCAACTTTCCCAACATCCTTTTAAAACGAAGGATCTCAGAACTGTACAAAGTAGCCAAGTTTACATCTTACTACTGCCAATGGTAAAATCAAGTCCCTGTAGTTACATGGTAGTTTTCTACTTATAAATCCACCGACTGAATTAGTTCTTTAGGTATGGAATTGCAGTTGGGCTTCATGTTCAGTTGGTTGTCATCTCTGATCCTTAAGTTATTTTCACTTTATTGCTACTTTTTTTTGATTTTGACCAAGCTCTGGTGTAGCTCTGCTGTATCTACTGACTACAGGGTCATAAAATGTGCAGCCAGCAAGAACGACTGCATTTTGTTGCACTTTGCCTCACACAGTGCCTAGAGTAGAAACCCCTTCAAAATGCATATCCTTAAAACTGCCGTTATGGAATTACCACTTGTACTTGTGTAGAGATCTTTTTTTTTTTTTTGGTTAGTAATAAAATATTTGTAGTACATCTCACGAGAATACTGTGATAGAGGGCAAAGCCTCTGAGGAAGGAAAGGGCAGGGGTGGGAAGGGAAAACGGATAGAAAATCTCCATGAAATCAGTGTTAAGATTATATGAGTTAGACCCCTTGACCTCCTTCACCACCTCCTGTACTCTAAGACTATGGTCTTCCGTGTCAGAAACAAATTTTAACAGAAACTTCCCCTAAATCCTAAGCCATAATCACCTTTTTATTTCATCTTACTTTCAAATTCATCAGTAAGACTAGTTTTATATGGTTTTTTTTTAATTCCCAATATTTTTAAATGCTATATTCCTATGTAATTCCTTGTAAATATTTTAGCAGCCAATTTTCTTTGCAGTGAAAAAAAAAAATCTGACAACAATTATTTTAAGTGTATGATCACCAAATTTCCAAGTACTGGTCTTAAGAAGGGTTAAAAGTTAGATATATTCCTTACTATATGTTGGTTAGTTTTTGTATCAGAGCACAAGTACTTTCAGTCCTGCGACGTCTTATTCATGAGTGATCCAGTGATTCAGGTAGGAATCTTCTGTGATGCCATGAAGAGTGCTGTGGAACATACGCAGTAGACCCATTTTCCACCCATAACAATTTGTATATTCAGTATAAGACTGTGAAAGTAGACCATCAGATATCAAATATGCTAACTATGCTGCTGTGTGCCAATTATTTCAGAGCTTCTCAGGGTCAAATGTGCATGTTGTCACCATAGGCCTGTTTTTGCAGGAATGCAGGATTAGTAGTGAAACCTACTATGCCTTCATAGTAACTTGGCAGTGGTAGGTTAACAGTTGGACTTGATGATCTTAAAGGTCGCTTCCAACCAAAACGATTCTATGATTGTATGTGTGTACCACAACATAACATTTAATCACATGAATACATATTACTCACATCATTCAATATAAAATGCAAGTAAAAAAATTGAAAAAATACCACTTCCTCCAGCACTGGCACAGCATGTTTCAAGGAGCTTATAACAGGTTGTGCAGCCTTTGCAGTGAGGAGTGCCGCTACAGAAAATGACAATAAACCCGTGATAACACCTATTTAAAACTTAGTGTGTGAATAGAATCAGATTCTTTGTGTTATTTGCTGAATTGTATGCTCAGTTCTATCATGGATAAAACTTCCCACATATTCCTCTTGACAGTGGATAATATGTACATCTGTTTTTGCATCATGTTGATGTACAGACCTAAGTTAACATATACGCTGTCCATTGATACCCGCAGGATTTATGTTACTGACAAAAGACCCACAATTCACGCAGCTCATGCTAATCCTTCCATCCAAGTCCAGTAATTACAATCAATTTATTTTCCTCTGAATTCTTATGCGGATGAGGGTGAAATCAATGAAACTTTCTTGAACTTCTCCTTTGCCTTGACATCACAGAGCAAGCTGGGCTCTCCTCCACCGAGCACTAGTTTATACTCTCGGCAAAGGCTATCTTCTCTCTGCTTCCTAGAAAGCCAAACTTACAGTGGCTACTCAGTTTGTGACCAGTTACTCCCAAACAGGGGATTATTTTGATGCATGGAGAGAAAGGGGAGCAGTGGAATGATGTACTTCTCTCCAGGCTTTAGGACTGGAAGAAGAATTGCGAGATCCTAAATTTCTTCCTTCTTCAGCCTAATGGGCCTGCGACTCTTCAGAGTTACTCGGAAACATTGTCTGTGAAAACTCTGGAAAGTAAAACCTCTTTGTTCTACCAGTCCAAGCTCCCATCTGTCTACGAAGACTAGGGATAGCCCTCTAAAATAGCAATGTTGGAGTATAGAATATAAATATTGCATATATCCTATTATGAACAGTGTAAGATATCATTTTCATTTAATTCTACACTTAATTCCACCAACGATGAATGCAAATTCTATTTGCTGTCTTGCTCCTTTACTTCTAACTAAGACTAATGAAATGGTAAGTCCATTTAAGATACGTGCATAGGCCCAGATAGAGTGGCACAGGAAATAAAATTATTGGCATATAACAGTGATACATTTTGGGGTATTCTTTGGTGTCCTGGAACTCCTCTTTCAGAGTATGAAAGGGGAGGCTCTAGGATGTCTCTGGTGAGAAGCTGAAATGCCGTGCTGTTTATGTTGTTGCAAAAATGACAAGGCAACCAATATACACCTAAATTTTCCACTGGAGACTGCAGAGAGGAAAGCGATGAAGACTATTCTTCAGCAGGGGACTTGCATGTGAAGTCATGTGGGGTCAGAGGACATGGGAATTTCTCACTCACTCAAGAGATCAGAAGAGCTGCAGTCAGGCTTGTAGCACAACAGACGTCATTTCTGAGGCCACACCTCACCTGTGACGTGCCCGCTAGGAATCACAATTAATTGGTTTTAAATGTCTTGCCATAATTGGGGCAGAAGACTAGGAAAGAAATAATGGTTAAGGTGTGCAAATGGCCAAATGTGAAAGTACAGGACATTTTAAAGATAAACCAAGTAGAATGTCCTTGTTTATAATGACCTTAAACATTAATGAAATAGACACAATGCACACAGCACAACAGCCTGCATGAGAATTCAGCCTGCTTCATGAAAAGGAAGATTTTTTTTTTTCTTTATTAGTGATAAGTTCTTTATGATTTTTGAGAGGGTGATAATACTTTTGTGAGGACTTGATATACTTCAACTGCATTCAGGAACTGTAAAGTACAACCAGTGTTGTGACCGAGGACTATGTAATATCAGTGAAATGTGCCTGGATTTCCCATTAAGCATTTGCAGATTTTGGTTCTAATCCTAAAAGGGGCACAACAGTCCTTTGAAAGAGGCTATATCTGACCACCATATAGCTCTGTTGCTTGCACAGAAAATAAAGATTCTTACAATTCTGAAAAGCATGTGCCAAAAGCTCTAGAGACCTCTATTTTTGTGTGAGAGACTGCACTAGATAACCATACCCAAGCTAGCAATTGTGGAACAGTGCAGTGACTTTCAGGTTGTAAGCTGACCAGATGAAGAATTGCCAGTTTATTCTAAGGAAATTTGAATCAACAAAACATAATCGTTTCTGTTGATTTTGGGTAGCATGCCTTAGATTTGAGGAGCTGAGAGGGGAAAGAAGATAATACTTTATCATTTTACATGCACATGTGTAGATTTTTATGTTCTGTGTTTCCTTGAGAGGAATCCCATGGTGCCAATTAACCTCACTTATTCCAAAACAATTCTCTGTTTGGAAAGAATAATTTTCATTGTGGGTGTTCCATGAAATTGTATGCCTCATACCCTGTTATTACTGAGATGTGTGTAGTGCAATTGAGAATGCCAGTTTCTTTTCCATGCACTGTATAGATTATAGCTGTATCCCACACACAGTGCTAGATAATCCCTACTTTAATTTTCTTATGTGTACAAATCCTTTTTGAACATTTAGCTGTTTTAAAAATGTAAAAATCCACCATCTTCTGAAACTGCATTTGTTAAAACCAAAAGCTGAATTTAGAAGTGATCAAGACCAATGAATAACATGGTAATTATCTAATTAAAAGGAAATTTGCTGAAATATAACAGGCAGATCATGATATCCAACAGAAAATGGGAAAGAAGGAATAAAGTTACGCAGAAAATTCCATGGTTTTTAGCCAACACAGTTTCAACCACATGTTTTTCTTTAATGGGAGGAGGTTTAACAGTCCACTAAGGCTCCAAGATTCATCATCCCTTCAAGCTCTTGGACACCCCAAAATTTGTAATGAGATCCTAGAATACTTCAGGGAACCCATGAAGTACTGGAGCTCTCAAAAACAGTACCGTGTCCTTGAGACTTCTTCTGGGTATTTTCCTGTCCATCAGAGCTATACGATTTCCTCTGGTGTTATATCCCTTGTGCTATGCCTTACAGAAAATTGGTCATGTCTTTGTCTTGAAAGAGATTAAAAATTGAATAATATATATACTTTCATAGTTAATACAGCCCAACTGCTATTCCTGTATATACTTTACCCAGATGCCACAGAACAATTTCCCTCTATATCCTCTTACACACATTTTCTCACAAGCTCTTAAGTCCTATTCCTTAGACAGGATCAGCAAGTTGGATTGTGGGAGGAACACTTCCTCCAACGGAGCACTAGTATATTATCATGTTTTCCACCCATTTTATCCCCTTTGCAGTTAAAATTGCACAAATGATCCGTCCCTAATTTAATGGTTTATATATAATTTTAGTTTTAAAAACCAGTCAGAATTAATTTTTCCCCATTACTGAAAAAAAACCCCTCCAAAAGATGAAACCACTTAGTAGCTGACACTTATTTTTGTTCACTGTCGGTATCTGCCTGCATTCTCATACTGCTGGAATTTTTAGAGAAATTATTCCATAAATCTCAATAAAGTAATATTCTCTCTTAGATTTAATTTGGAAAATGGAATATACAATCTGTGGGAGAGAGGTCTGCAAAATACTTTCAACCATTTGTTCTTAATTTACAGCAGATACTTTTTAAAACCTTGATCTATCTTCACTGGCATTGAATCGCAATCCCTACAGCTGAATTGCAACAACTTTAATTTATGTAATAATCATTATTTTTATGCTAACTGAATGCCTTGAAAAGAAAGAAAAGAGGGAGTAAATCACCAAAAACTTTTATATTTTTGACATTCCTAAAAGTTCTGTGAATCTCTATCAACTACATTCTCAATCACTGGAACAGCCCAGAGACAACATACCAGAAGTGCTAGATGAATGGATCTGAGTCACGCTGTAGTGTGAAGGAGAAGAGATTTTTTTTATATATATATATCAAACTACAGAAGAAAAGTACTTACTTAAACTTGAAGTATCCGTATAATTTTTTGGAACTGTGATCAGTTTTCATGAAGAACCACATTAGAAGGAAGTTAGGTCTTCTCAGGACATCAGTTCAAGCTTTTCCTTAAAGAAAACACATACCTTTCCATTACAATTTGAATGCTTAATTGTGACTAATGAATGTAAAATAATCTTGTACATCTCATAGGAGCCTAGTTGAAGATGTGACTAAGCACTATTGACTCTCCTTATCAAGTATCCGACAACGTTTAGGTATGTTAATGCATGCACTAACTCTTGAACACTTTAAAGATCTAGTCAAGTAAATAGAATTTCAGCTTAGAAGAAAGGCAAAGCAAAATGTCGGCAGCTTCCATTACTGCTATTTTTCTCCTCTGTAATTGCCCTACAGGATATGACAGGACAATATTATCAGGACACTATAGTTACAGTGACTTTTTGAGGGAAAGAGCAAGAAGGCAGTGGTCTCATCTAACAAGCATGTGCGTACGTGTGTAAATAAGTCAGCAAGATCAAATAAAACTTAACAAGCCACCTATGAGATTACTCAGGTTTGCCCCTACAGTTACTTACAGATCACAGCCCTGCCAAATACAGTGAAATTTCAAATGTCATGTCAAATGTTTGAAGCAACAGACAAATCCAAAAGTAGAGAATATTAGGGAACTGCCTAATAGAAACTAGCCTCTCTCAGGTTTTACCCCCTCCGCTAGTTTGCCCCTTACTGGGACAAATCAAAACTATTTCCCAGCCAGTATCAATGTTTCTCCAAAGGTCTGTGGGGCTGGGAAGGCCACAGATAAAATTGGATCAAACCCTTTATTTACAAATGCTTGGTAAAAAAATGTGTAATCAATTACTTAATTTAAAAGTAATTTCAGTTTTTCAAGCAGAAGCATTCAAAACTGTGGTTTTGCTGTAGTTTAATGAGTCAGTATTTTGCAACTTGCAGCATTCTGCACTTCTTGTAGAGATACATTCTCCTTACAAATTCTATGGACCTTTTAATAATTTTGCTTTTGAAATAGTATGTTAAATATGTATATGGCACAAATAAAAGAACAAAAGGAACATAGTTCAATTCAATTCATATCATATAATCCTCTATTTTTGTATAAAATTTATATACATTTTATCAATGTGTACAAATTTTATTCTATTTGACTATCTGCATAAATATTTCAACTTTCAGGAGTAAGTATCCTAAGGGAAAAACATGGCAATGACTAAAGCAAATGAACTTAATTAGCTACTTAGTAACTAGTAACTTCTGAAATCACTTTGTATGAATAGTCAAAAAAAGCCCCAAACAAAATACATAAAAGAAACTAGTACTGTACTCTAAATCTGAGCACTGCTAAAATTATCTTTTAATAAGGCCTGAGAATTCCTACCTTTGTTCAATAAAATAAAAATGTACCTTCAACAATCAGTGAACAATTTAAAGGGTGAAATGAAACATAATGAACTGGAATTCTTAGTACTGAATTAAATTGCTTTGATTTTCTTAAGTGCTGTAATTCATCAAATTACCAATAACAGATGTTTTCACAGAAAATGAAGAGAATATCTTATTCATGTATTCGATGTACTAGATATGTAGTGAAGGAGGGGTTTTTGGAAAAAACATCTTCAAAAATGTAACACTGGATTTCAAAACAGACTCTGCAATGTGCCAATTTGGTTAGCAAATGTGTATCATCACTTATCAGTAACCAGTGATAAAACAGAAAGTGCAAAGGGTATTGCTTGTATTATAGTATCACTTTCTCTGGAGTATTTAGAGAAGCTCCCGAAGCTGGACTGCGTAAAACTTACACTTCTTCCATTATGTTTCTTTGTTTTCTGTGTTAATTGTTCTGCCCATTTGCAAAAAGGTAGAATAGTGTTTTCTTAATGCTGTCCTCAACGACACAATTCTTCATTTGATCAAAAACTAGTGGAATTAGGATTTGTGTTTAACTGATTAAAGGTCTGAGTCCATGATACTCTGTGTTTCAGTTCTAGGTGTTTGAAACTTTATCATCTTAATTTTGAGACTGAACATACACTGTGTTGTTCTAATTGCACTGGCTTTTTGAAAAGAACTTTGTACTGGATTCAGCCAAGTTAAAGGGTTTCCAAGATCATGGTCTTGGCTCAGGATAAATGGAGCCAATGAGCTAAACAAATTCCTGCTTTCTTGCTTCTTATAGTACGAGAAAAATGGAAAGAGTAGAATACTTTTACTGCATTATACAAGTGAAACAATCCTGGAAGCTGCAAAAATATAAGTTAACTCTGTTTATGTCAGCAAGACACACTATTTCAGAAATTATTTTTAGCTTTCTTTTGAAATGTGAATCACAAATTATAACATTAATGAAGCAAACATTTCTCCCTTGGCAAATTTAAGAAAAAGTTAGATTTAAGAGTAATCACTTTGGGATTTAAAATAATAAAGAAATTTAGTCTAGTACAGACAAATATTAGTGTTCTTAAAACATGTAATTGTAATAGCTGTCTTGCACTGTGCTGAACGAGGATACACATGTCTATATTTGTTTCAACTTCTGTTACTGGGAATGCTTTTCTAATGAGCCACATTTTAAAATTGGGGTTGAAATAAATGAGTAATGGAAAAAAAAGAAAAGGGACTTCTAATCAGGAAAACAGTGTACATTCTTTCAAAGTCATGTTTATAAGTTCAGAGAAGCAGTGGATCTAGTTCAAAGACAAAGCATATTTCAATCTGCTTTTCAAAACTACCATATAGTTCATTACTGAAGTTTGTTTTCAGCTGAATCTTAGCCTGACAGATGATTACTTGAGATACATTACTGTACATCATAATGTACTTTCACTTGTAAGGTGTCACAATTTCTATTTACTACAGGTCACAAAATCATTAATGTACTGTTTGGGTTTCAGTTGTGAGGGTTTTTTTAATAACGTAAGGAACCAACTGCTGTTTCAATAAGCTTAGGCTCTTAAGGCATGGGAGAACGAGTAATTTGCATTTGCTGATTTTAAACGACCATAGGATATTTGACCTGCAAGAATTCATGCTGCACAACACACGCAGAGTTAGATGTGTAACTGACCTCCTGAACATACAGTTTGATTCATGCACAGAGAAGGAATATTTGAATTTAGAAAACTCCACGTGGTTTCACTGACAATTAAGCCCTTTAGACTTCAGGCACTCTTAAAAGTGCATTGAATAAACAAGTATTTCCTGGTGACTTTTTCATGTATATCACAGGCACCTATTTTTAAGCCCTCTCAGTATGATACTGAAATAGTGTGTAGACACCAAAGACAATCATTTGTTACAAGAATTCTGGAATACTGCAAGGGTGAATCTAGTCTTGATGCAGGTATTGGGTGAAATGTATGAGTTGATTCAGGAAGTTAACGTGGTTGAGCCACTAAATAAAAGTGACTATAATATAATTAAGTTCAACATCCTCCCATGGGATCCTACCATGAGGTAATAATATTACAGTTCTTTTCAAAAAAGGAAGATTTTTATATTGAGGAAGTTAGAAATAGCCTGAAGGGGAAAGTTAGGAAATTAAAATCCGTAGAAGCAGCATGGAGGTTCTTTAAAAGTACCTTATTAGACTCAGAGAAAGTATGTATATACTGGAACAATTAGGAATCAAGAAGGTGAGAAATATAGCAAGGTACCAGAGAATGTTCAGCCCCCCAAAAAATAATAATCCTATAATAAAATGGAAATCCAACTCAAGTGACACTAATAGAGCAGAATATAAATTCGGAACACCAGAGTAAGGGTTATATCCTGCCATTGTTTCACTGGCAAAGTAAGTAGGAGTTTCCCATAAACATTTATGGTAGAACAACATTCTGAGGTTTGGGAGGAAATTTAAAGAACAAATAGGGAAAAATACAGAGACATTTTTAATAGGTTGTGATAAAAGGACTTCCTCAGGCTAGGTGATGGTCTTTGGCGGAGGCCAGTTAGCTAGGCCAATAAAGTAGAAAAGCAAAAGACATAGCTTGATTTCTTTGCATAAGAGAGACTGGGAAAGACACACCCTATAGCTGGTGTTTAACATTTTCCATTTCTCCACCTTTAGGCCAAGAAAAAAAAAGAGAGGGAGAAGAGAAATGATGGAAAGCACCAGGATAAATTGCCCTAAAAATAAGTGCTCTAAAGGAACTGAAAATTGGAGTTGTTGAGATAATGAAATTGTACTATTTATGTTTACAAAATTTAATTATTATCTGTGAGGCTGGCTATAAAAGGGCTCTGAAAGTCATCTTGCAAATTACAGCCAAGTGAGAACCTAGAAAAATCCTAGGCGAGAACAATTAAGAGAACTGTGAAATTAGGTCAAAAAAGCATCCTGTGTAAGTGTTAATTTGCTGCCACAAACAGAATTCTGTCAAAGAATTAGTAAGATAATGAAGAAAAGATAGTTTACATTTCTAGATGTTTTTATACAGTGTCTCTGAAGAAAGTGGTATGAGAGATTGCTAATCAAAAAAACCCGTTGTGGTTCAGACTGCACTCAGGGAAGAACTGCTCTATATCTGTGCCTCTGGACATACTTCCAGTACAGTGCTAAATTAGGAGGTGTAAAAACAAAGAGAATAAATAAGTAACCAATATCTTAAAAATACTTTTAAAATGTGTAATCTAGTATTGCTTCTCGAAAAGCATCTGTTACTTTGAAGAGTTCATGATAACTAAGTGGCAGAATTTGCTGGTGATACAAGATTAGAAGTCTAGAGAAATGGAATGGCACACTAAATTCAATATAACATACCTCAGGAAGTATCTTTAAACACACAAAGAGCTCTCACCTTATTCTATTCTGTCCCAAAAAATATTTAAGAAGCATCAGTGACAACTTCAAGTGGCTATCCAACTATAAAAAGGCAGGTATTAAGCAGTATCTATAAGAGAGCTTGAATTACTTTGGTGAACGAATATTGTCACCCAGCAGCATCCTCAGGAGTTCAGCAAGACACAATTGGGGTAAATAGTGTTGAAAAGGGTTTTTCTTTGGTGGCATCTAAAAATATATTTAATTTGGAAAAAATAAGATCTAGCAGAAGTAGGTGAAGTAATACATTTCAGAGAAGGCAATATTGCCTTTTCATTCTCTTTTTTCTTCGATGAAGAAGTTTAACGAACTGTTACACATAAAAGGAATGACATTTGAGCAACATAATCACTTGTCTGTTACATGCTGCTGCTTTGATAGTTTTGATTCAACACCAATTAATGAAGAACTCACCTGTAGCTTTCCTACTACTATGATTTATTATCCAATTGTTTACAAAAATTACAGCAGCCATGTAGCTTTCCTGATAGGGAATCAGGCCATATGTCAAAATTGGGGCCAGGTAGGTCCTAGCTGTGCTAGTGTTATAGTCTATACAACTATCACCTTTAATCTTTGCTTCAGATTCCTTGTCCAGAAATATCCTAGTGTTAATTTTGTTTCTTTCTTTTCTGTGTGGAGTAGAACCAAGATGTCTCAAAATTATCTTTTATGTGAAACTCTGAATATACTGCAAAGCTGGGTGACTTGGGAACTCATTTAGGCTGTCAGACTCACATGTAAAGTCTGCTGTATATCAGGGCTGGATGCAATAATAAGCATTTCCAAGGCTATCAACAGTGACTAAGGGTTGTCAAGCTACAGTTCTGGGGACAGTTATAAAATAGTAAAATATTGGACACAATATACAGTAAGACAGCCGAAACGCAGAGAAGCAGCTCCAAAGGCACATATAAAGTACTTGCTCGTAAAGAGGCCTGCTGTGCTCCTGTGTGCAGTTAACTATTGTTTGGTAAAAGAGACTCATTGCTCTATACAGGTGATCAGGGAAGTTATTCAGGATACGCAAGTTACAGATTGTAGTCCCTGCCATGAATCAAGTGCAGAATTCCTCTTCCGATTTTAAGGAAACCGTTGTTTGGAAACCTTCTCGGTTCAAGACTAGAAATTCTAAAAAAAACAGAAGAAGAAAATGGGAGAAAATCCATAACAACATAACCAATAGCTTGATGAGATGTGTGAACTGATTTTTTTACTGATTAGGATATTCCAACAGTAACTGCCACAGAAATGTTTTGCCAAAAATCCTAGACTAGCATTAGTGATGTAATTCTCCGTATTTGTTGCCCCACTTAACTGCCCCACTTGCTGAACAAGCTCCCGAAGCCGCCTCTTCCCCAGGCTGAACAAGCCCCGCTCTCTTGGCCTGTCCACGCAGAGCAAGCGCTCCAGTTCCCAGCCACCCTTCACTGAATTCATACTGGTGTATCGATACCGTTCTGGTACTGAGGGGCCGATAAACCAGGTGCAGTATTCTGGGTGCAGCCTCGTGAGTGCAGAGTAAAGGCGGGATGTTCTCTTGCTCTGCTGCCTCTGCTCTTGTTGGTCTTTGCTGCTGGGGCACGCTGCTGGCTCACCTGCAGTTTGCTGTCCACCGAGACCCCAAAGCCCCTTTCAGCAGAGCCGTCCCCAGCCAGTCGGTCCCCTGCCCGTATTGTTGCAAACGTAATAGGATTTGAAAAAGACAAAGTCTGCAATAATCTATATGTGCAGTTCTAATTCCTTCCTTCTGACTGTGGCTGTCCAGCTAGAGGTAGTTCTTCCCCAACTCAATGAAGATCAGGTTTTCTCATTAAAACCTTAATCTGGAGATAGTCTCCCCTGAGATATCTTTCTTATCCTTCTGTCTCTCTTCCCACCATAAAACCCATCCAGTTGCTTTAACCGCTGTAAGGTATAGAGCTTCATATCAGGCTGGCTCCTCTCTCTCAAGAATTATTTTAATTTCTCAAAAAACAGTATTCAAATGACATTTGCAAGCGTATAGACTTGCACAACACTTCAGAAGTAACAATGTTGTCACGCTGTTCACTTAACGGCTGTGAACTGTACATATGCATAGAAGGGTATGAAAGAAGCCTCACCAATAACAGCATTTCCACCGAAGAGTGTCTTTTAAGGGGTTGATTTTCAGAACTCTTAATCACTGCTGTAACCAGATACTTAGACTTGAATATTTATTATATACATAAGGCATTAAATACTTATCATGATTTATAGCTTGGGTTAGGATGTTATTTTTAAATAAGCCATATAAAGTACCTTCAATCCTGTCCATTCAGACACTCATGAGGCAGACTCTAAAATCATGAAATTGGCTTAAAAGCCATGTGCTTAAAAAATCCATTTGGAAACAGGGGGAGTGGAAATTCACTGCCTCCTTGCTTTTCAGCTTGATTTGTGTTCTCAAACTTCTTCCTGCAATCGTGAAGTCTAAAGGTTTCAATTTAAGAAGCTCAAAACCCACTGCAATGTTTTATTCTACTAATTTCAGCTTTCAATATGCCTCTTATACTTTGCAAGGCTTGTAACGTAATTGCAAGCATTGGCTACACTACATACTAAGATGTATACACACATCTATGTAGTTGAAAATTCCACAACATAATGAAATATCAGTTGTAATTAACAAGAGACTGGATTGCTGAGGTTCTGTGGCATGCCTTCAAATGTTTGAGCCCACATTCCTTCCATATAGTCAGTTCTGACGAAGTTTGTTAAGTCCTTCATGCAGTGAGACTGTGGGAAGAGCCCATATGAGCAGAGACTAGGGGAACCTGCTGGTTTTCTGGAGAATATCTGTTTTGTTTTAATCTTCATATGAGAAAAGGCAATTTTCATATTACACTTACTACATTTCATGTGTCCCTGGGAGATTTTCCTCTATCAGTTCCAAGAACAATTACAAGGAAACGTTTGTGAGTTTATGAATTCGTAGAGGAAGTGAATTTACCACTTTTAAAATATCTTTAAGCAGTTATATTTGTGTTCTTCAGATATAACAAATTGTGTATAGCCTGTCACTTTTTTCAGTAGTTATTGTTCTTTTTCTCCTAAGGGAATATGGGTGTCGTAGCTCAGTGAGGCTCTGCTAATTATTACATACCTCGTATTTCTAAAGAAGAAATTATGCTTATGTTAGCTGTTTTTCTTTCAGGAAATGTTCCATTCAGTACTTAAGTATAGGTTGTAAATGGGTGAATTCTTTATTCCTTTTTTGGGGGAAGGTAATAGAAAATGTTGGCATTTATCAAGGAATGAATCATTGTACTACAACATTCTGACAACTCTAGTCATTTTTTCTACTTCGAACTTGAGTAACTCACATTTAGCTAATGACCATTCAAATGCAGAAGTCACCACGTGTAAATAATGACACCATTTAAAACAGATGCCGAAATCTTCCAACAACAACTAAAAAAATCAGGAATAATAAATAATATTTACTTAAATTTCAAGTTTATATTAAGTAATGCAACATGTTACCTGAAAAAGTTATCACGATTAAATTGGTCCAAATCATCTGTGTACTGCATATCTTGGAAAGACAACTAGAAATGAAAGGTACAATTCCAGGTGGTAATTTCATTAAAAATGAACTCACATGGTACCTATTTGTCTAGATCAAAACTATGTTAAGGACAAAGATGCTGATGAGCCAGTCATGCTGTGGGGCAAAAAAGCACGGATGTTTGGGGAAGGCAATGGGGATCATGCCTCACCACCATCTCTCCTGCTCCTTTGCTCCTTTCTAGGAGCAGAGAGATGGCTCAGACACCATTGGCCTACGTCTGGGAACAGACACAGTGGGCAAGAGACAGAAAAAGCAAGGCTGTGTGTTCCACAAATGGAACAAGACTTGTTTCATGTGAAATACAACTTTCTCATCTTCGACATGTTATTAGCATATACTATTGAATAGTATTGTGATAATATTGTGGTACTGACATATCTCCTGTCACTAATAGAGAGCAATAATGAAATGAAATTACCTTTTAAAAGTTGCAGAAAACTTTAGAATGAAAACAAAAAGGAAGATGAAAGGCAGTGGCTGGCCATTCTATATACATAAATTATCACCTAATAGACAGTATTGTAATTAATGTAAATATAAGACTAAGATTTTCAAACGTGAGTTACTGCTTGTGGTCAACCTGAAATTAGTTTTGAGGAAATACTGAACACTCTTTCTGTGATTCTTGTACACTTTTTAGCTGTTTTAAGTTAAACCTTAAAAACAAAGAATGACTTCTAGAAATGTCCTTTAATGCTTAACATCGCAAAGCAGAAGCAACAAATAATGAGTCCATGGCTATTCTGAAACTTTTTTTAAACTTTGAGTGATTCTAAGAAGCTTTTGCAGGTCAAACTATGATAAATGGGCATATATCACATGGAAGGGAATATTGTTTCCCGAGTAAAACATTTATGATGATGCTTACTTCTTTTTAAAGAGAGCATCACTGAAAAGCATGGTTCCTTTTTTGATGTGAGCACTCGGACTCAGGACTGAAACTTTGGTTCTTACAGATGATGACATTTTTTACAAATTGCTACTGCTGTACTATCATTCCTGGCCTGTTTGGGGGTTTTTTTGTTTTGTTTTGCTTCAAACAAGTTACAAAGATGGCTTAACTTCAGAGAGATTTTCTTAATGGAATCCATTCCACCCAGAAGGTGTTCTCTCTAACAAATGGGAAACATCACTAAATTTAACCCAAAGTCTGAGCAATGGAAAGCTACATAGATGATGTCAGACATTACAAATATTATTTGTACTCGCTAGTTTACTTCAAGGGAAATTATGAGAATGACATCATAATGATCACTGACTAATTTTTATTAGTGTTTTCTCTCTGAAACTCTAGACGTACAGTTATAAAGAAAAACAGCTTTTAAAATGCCATACCTGTTATTCTTTTCTAACACTTTGGGATTTTCTTATTTGTAAAAGATATGAATATTTAAAAATACCATAGATGCTATCAGCTCTTATTCTAGTCATTTGACATGTCAAATGTTTTTTGTCCAAAAGAAAAAAGAATGTATTATTTAATGCTCATAAAAGATAGGAAATGATCACATCTTCTTTTAAATTAATTGCTGCTTGGGTTGGCCTATGAACCTATAAACTCTGCTGGAACAGTTGTTGCCAAATTTCTTTACAACAGTTTCTTACTATGGAAATGAATTATGCTGATGAAGGGGTGATGACCAGCTTAGCAATAGCGATATGTTTCTTCAGTCAGCAAAGGCAAATCACAGGGTGCCACAACTTTAGAGACATCCAAAGTCCGCAGAACTAGTATAACTCTATTTTACAGCAAAACCTGCAGTAATCCAGGGTTGCACAAGTACCTTTTGCAAAGGTCTATTGGGTAATTTTGCTGAGGACCACTTACCAAGAAGTACTGTATCAGCTCCAGCTCTGAAGGGACACTCGGGCATTGTATGTTATCTTCAGAGCTGAGGACAGCAGTAGCCAAGGAGACCAATAGAACAGTATCTCCCACAGCAGGGCAAGAAACATTTTTCAAGCCCAGTCAAAGGGCATACCTACAGGAATACGGTGAGTGTCATCAAGGGACTAGATATGACGACTCAAGTCAGTAGAGACTCCATAACTAAAACCTGATGGGTGGCACAGCAACACAAACGCTGCCTCTTGTGGACAATTCCCCTCCCTAGTTTTAGGAAATTACCACCACCAGGCTGCCGCCTTAGGTTCTTTACTGAGGACAAGATTAGACCACAATACCACGTAGAGACAAATCTCTGTGACCATATTAGTATCTTTCTCCAAATGCTACTGTCCCATTCAGCACTGTGTTTATATTTGACCTCAAAGGCAATGGAATCGTCAAAGTGTCTATGGTTGAGTACGTTCATAGGTGTTTCATGTACTAGGACTTTTGTTTATCTACGAAAACTTGTTTTCATGAGAAATGAATATTTATGGTGTCAAAGTGCTTACACACATTAGAGTACTTAAATACTGTGCTCTAATGGAGCCTTAGTATTCACGCATTATTTTAATATGCAAAATTCAGGGATTAATTTAGCATCAATAATCACTGCCAGACCGGTCTATATGGCTCCGACTCCTGGTGTAAAATGATGCATTTGCGGTCTCAACTCCCATGTAAATACACATAAGTATATTGGTTAAGTGTGCAACGGGAACGTTGAAAATGTGACTGCTATGGCTGAGTTCAAACCCAACTGGTAAAGCAGCTCTAGTGATTTGAGAAATTATCCCCGCTCAGTCTTGTCATTCTCTTGCCTCAGCTAAGGCTGAGTAACTGTGTAACTGCTCCCACTTCATTTTAGTGCAAAGCCATTAAAGTTCAGCAAATAACTAAGGGGTGGTACCTTCATATAGTGCTACAAATTTCTACTTCCAGAGAATCCAACAACATCTTGGGTAAATGATATGTCTTTGAATTCAAAGATATTCCAAAATAAGAGGTCTACGTAGTATAGAATCATAGAATCATAGAATGGTTTAGGTTGGAAGGGACCTTAAAGATCATCTAGTTCCAACCCCCTGCCATGGGCAAGCACAATGGCATCATTCATCTCAACACTGAAAGAATGTTAGTTCTGAGACTGACTTGCAGAGCTCTTCTGAAGAGAGTGATACCGCCATGTAATGGGCCTATGCGACAAAGAATGCTCCCCTAATCAACCCCATTTGCAAATGATCTTCAGGATAAAAATGAACAAATAATCTGTAAAAGATAATAAATAGCTAATCATTACATCACACATACCACATCAATTAATACAGATACATTTATTAAACTTCTTTTATATATGACATATTAGAGCATTCTATTTTATCAAGGATTCAAAGGGATTATACTTTAATTTGTTATTTTAGTATACTATACCTTTAAATTGTTGACATATAAGTTGTATAAATAGAAACACTATAAATCTCTTTAAAAATGTACCATAAATTTTTTATGTATGACCTTTAAGTAACAGCAGTCTGTTGCATAACTCTGCAGGGGAAGTCACATGGTGGAAACCTCATATTTCCTTAAATTTATGGTTGTTTCTTGGTGGTCTAAAAGAATTTTTTTTTTTTAAGTTCCCTTTCAAAGTCGTAATCTTAGTAAATTGTTTAATGTTTGGTCTAATGCAGGTCAATGTAAGTTCTTATTTAGATTTATAATAGGAAATATATAATGTCAGATACCGATGAAGCCTGGCTAATAAAGTCAAGGATACCAGTGTTATGTTTCATTATAATGATGTGAAGATAATGCCTTTAGCTGCATAACCATCACATTAGCTACAGACCATAAAAAAATCTTTATGAAATCTCAGGGTCAGATTCATTAAGAGAAAAATTTCCATTTTTTCCAGTAAGTTTTTTCCCCCTCAATCGGAAGCATTTTTGATGATTGATAAATTCTCTCATCACCATTGTATCGGATCTCATTTACTGACACCAAAAGTCACATAAACTCTGAAGTGGAGAGAATCAGCAGCCTCATGGTATCCTCTTTTGCACTAGAAAAAAAAGCAGTGGAGTTTGGGTATGTGCCTAAATGCTTGCTGAATTAGGGCCTTATGAAACAAAATTTTATATTAAGGTAATTATCATCGCCATTACTTCGAGGACATTTTACTCTTCCCTGCTCCACAGGAGTTTGGTTAATAGTCAGAACAGTGTTATCAGCATCAACAGAAAAGGTCTGCTTCAAGTTAAAACATGCAAGTGAATACAAGTTGCGTGAACAAGAAGAAATTATTAGTGGTTTTCCACCTCCACCAAAATCCTCAGAATCCAAAACAGGAATTTACAACGCTTGGCAGAATAAAAATTAAACCCCACTCAGAAATGTCAATATTTAAAATACGTAGTACAACCATAATTTAATGAGTTCTTTAAAAAACACAGGCACATACATGAAATGCACATTTTTCAAAACCCTTTTTCCCCAACATTGGAATTGAATGTTGTAAGTATAACAATATTAACTTATTCTATACTACAAAATAAATTCTTTTAGGTAGTTCAAACACCATTTATTTAAGCCTTAAGATATGCAAATCAAGCATGTGTGCACTGTTTATATCCACTCAGGTTCTGCTTTTGGGACTACAAGAAAGAATTAAATTTGATGAGAATTTAAACTACACGGACAAGGAAATCTGTGTTCACCTAAATGCTGGATGCATGCGCGTGTTTGTATGTGTATGTAGTGAGTATATGCATAACACATAAGCATAAACAGCTTAGAAAATTCAAGCCTTGCACAGTCATAAATTCTCACCTGAAAGGCAGATGTGCACGTTCCACAGTAGATGCAAATGAAAGCAATGCTTTGTGTTCAGCCTAGCAAAGGACGAACTAATATAACACAACTCTATAATGAAACTGAAAGAGGTACTAATAATTCATTTTCAAAGAACAAGGAATGGATTTACCAGCAAGTCATATATTCATAGTCTGTTAGCTAGCGAGCACAGAACTCAGCCCTGATGATCTGCTCAAACTTGCAGTTGCAAATGGACTCTGTAGTGGGCTGCTGTTCATACCTCTAGCCTTTCTGCTTCTTCAGATAGCCCGTGTCGACTGAACGTAATCCATTGATCAAAGATATGTGATGGTGTGCCATCAGTGTATTAATAACATTTGATTCAATAGACTTTGATCATCCTGCCCGAAGATCTCGGGTGCTATGCATGTTCAATGCGTACTAAAAAAGAACAGAAAAGAAAAGAATCAAAATGGCCACTTTAATTTTCCATCTTTTTTTGCATTGTGCCTTCTGGGTAAGCACTAAAACAATTAAAATACATGTTAAATAAATGTCTCCAGCAGTGTTTAGCAGTGATAAGAATAATCCTGTTCAGGTATGTCAAAAATCTGCTGAAAACAAATGAAGACCAAGATACAGTAACAGAGAGCTTACTGTCATCGTATGAGCATTGCTCAGTAAAGGAACAGGTAATTTGTATCATGAGTGTCTTTGAACCTGGAACAGGGTTGATCCAGGATCTTGACAGACATGAAAGACTAGCAAACCTTTTATCTTCTCAATAATTTTCTTTAAAAAGGGCATTTAGAGCCTGAACTTAGAGAAAGGACGATAGTACTAAAGGCTAGGCTGGAGACGAAGTCAAATGTGCACCAAAAAGAGAGCCTGGAACTTTTTTCTGCCCATGCAAGGCATTCATCAGCCTCACAAATAACAGAAAAATCAGCACTGCTGGGGCTTTCACAAGTAGATGAGGGTGTCAAGGGAGAGGCAAAAATCCATCCCGCAGGCAGCGAGTCTCAGGAACCTCAGAATGCTGGCAATGGCTTCGTTAGAAACCAGAGAGCCTTCCTATGCCAAGAACAGACACTAAAATCTCAGACAGTTAATGCAAGAACAGGATAGAGAGGAGTGAGAATATTCTGAGATTTTGAAAACATACTCTTACCAAGTGTGGACTGAAAGGTTCTCAGGAAAGGCCAAATGAAATATTCCATTTCAGTGTTGACATTCTTTTAACTAAAACTAATTTCTAAACTGAAAACAACTCACTGAAATTATCCAAATTCCCAATTTTACAAATATTAGAACTGGATGTTTCAACAATTTCAAAACTATTTTACTTTTTTCCCCAAAATACAACATGTGCCACAAGCAAACCTCCCTTTCTATCAGGGAACATAGTGGCTTAGACAAATCAGCGTTTTCAAATACTGTCTTTATTCAGAAAGCTCCTGGCCATTTATACTGAAGATATTTTTCATAGTGATTTCCTGGTTGTCTTAGGACAAATGAATTCTGAAGTTCTAAGTCTGCATCAGCTATTGACGCACACAAACATATTCCTCTAATTATTCCATATGCATGCAATGCCTCACCCTATTTCATTTTTATAACTGTGCATGCTTAACGCATTCCTTCTTTGCAATGTCCAAAACTATCTTTGCATTCTCAACAAGAAACATATTTCTCATTCACACATCTTGGGCCAAACCCAGATGGTATTAGTTTCCTACAAGGGTATTTCCTGTATGTCTGAATTGTCAACACGGCTGTGGATTGCCATCATTCTCCTCTTATATACAGATTCTAGTCATGAAGAGCAAACCATATATCCTCCACCACCCTGGTTTTTCCACTTGGCACATTTCATAAAAATATGCACGTCTCTCTTCAAATTATTAATATTTTTTTCACTATTTTAGTTGAGAGGTAAAGACGAGATCAAGCACAAAAATGCTCGATTATATTAGCTACCTCTGGTGTTCGCAAAACGTCTGTGGAAGAATCTGGATTTCTGGATTTATTTACTCCTTGTTTTCAGGTAGCTGGCAAATTACGTATATTTTTTAAGACTTACTGAAAGAACTCAATTTGTTTGGTCACTCGAGTCAGTATTTGAAATCCAAGCTGTTGCTTAACTGCAGCAGCGCAGACAAGTTGCCCACTAGCCTTTCTGCCCTTGGGCCGCACAGCTCCTGAGGCACCGTGAGGCTGAAGGGGTTGGCAAAGTACCAGTGAGAAAAACGCTTGGGCAGTATCAGGGGATTCAAACGCGCATTTCTTCCCAGCTCCCATTCGGTGCTTTTTCAGAAATGTGAGGGTGCTGGTGCTGAAATATATTTCTGCTGCAGGCACAAAACATGATGCACATGCACAGTTTTTGTTGAAAGAAACGCAAGAGTAGCATTTTCTGTTTTTTCTAGCTGCCTTTGTATCAGGACACCAACAAGTGCAGGCCTTACATTTCAAACAGTTTTATTTTGGATAACAAACACACTTCCAATGCTTATGCTCACATGTGGAAGCTTAAAACACAGTAGCAGATGCTGGACCTTTAAATTGATTTTCTGTTTGCACTTGTGCCAATAAGACAAGACTGTTTACTTTTTGGAACAATTGAATGGACAAAGAACATGGGTATAAACAATTTTAATATTGGAGTAAATAGACGTACCATAGTTGTCTAGCCTTCATCCAGTAGATCTGTTGCATGTCTACTGGTAGAATGTTGAAGAATACTTACAGAGCTTCTAAGAATAAAAATTCCGGTTTTGCCTATTACGTTTAGCATAATCATCTACTGAGAAAACCAGCAACATATGCAACCAGCATTTGCTTTGAAGATATGACACGTCATTATCAAAACTATGCTGAATGCTGATGCTAAATATAGGCTGAAATATGCCTCTGCATGCATCCAGATTTCAGAGTCCGAAAGTTCTTCGGATATTAGGGAACAGAATAGCATTCGCTTTATCTCTAGAATTTGCACATGCATTCTTTGGGAATCGAAAAATGGTGACGTGTTCCCATCTTTCAGTGCCTGCAGGCAAGCCTCATGCTCTACATGGTGGCTCTGCCTTCAGGAGAGAATCCCAGACAAGATGATAGGTGGAATATAAGCATCGGTTGCAGTTAACCTTTCATATACTTGCAGTCTCTGTCCTGTGTTTTCATGCCACCTGAACTTCTGTCCTTCAAATTGTCTCCTACTCCCCTACCAAAAGCCATTAATATGATTTTCCAGTTTCTTGAAATAAGAAGAAAAAGCGATTTGAAATATCTCGCAGAAAACTCTTTACAACCTTTGCTAAGTACCTTAATGACTAAAGCTAGAAATCTGCTAAAGAAATAACCTTCAGTGAAGAAGAGTACCTTTGTATTTCACAGTGAAGATTAGTATCGTTTTGATAAGCCACTGAACTCACTCCTGTCTTAAAACAGTGACAGAGCCAGGCTCATAAGGTCCACAGTTTAATCTAGTTTCTGTTGCAAACAGGAATGATTACCATAGTAATGCCTGGGAAAAAACCACAACCAGTGGACCAAATGAAGCGCCTCTAGTCCTTTATTACCCTCTGGCAAAAGGTATCCTGTTTAAGGTGTGCCTTCCCCCCCCCCAAGATGCAGACCGCTAGCAACTTACTTTTAGCACTTTTAGCTGAGCAAGTTTTAATATCCATTAGCATAAAGCCATAGGGACCAATCTAAGTGGAAATCTGTAGCCTTTTTCCTGCAAGCTGGGTGTGGTTTGCCGCTCTCTCCCCCTGCCCCACAATATTTAAATACATAGCTCATGTGAATGTGACATTCCCCTTGCAACCAGAAAAAGCGAGTATCTACTTTAACAGACAACAGTTCACTACTGCGAGCCAAAGGAGAAAGGCAGAATTGTGGGTAAGACAGAGTAATGTCATCAGGGCATCTTTCCATTTGCATCTCTCTTTTTTTTGAAACTAGTTATTTTTTAATGCCTACAATTAGACAGATCAACATTTCTGGTTTTAATTTAATGCAGAGAGTATGATAATTACTGTTATTCTGTTCTGAATTATATCCCTAAATTTCCATATAAAGTGGTCACGGTAAAACAGCATGAATTTGTTTTCAATTATCGGAGTATAGAATTTGTTGTAGGTTGGTTCATTTTACATAAGCACTGTCAAATTTGCTATGTGTCACCATACATCCTCTTTTTTTTCCCTCTCTCAGCACAAAAAAAAAGTCTTACAGCTCATTTTAAAGTGCTGTAGACTTTTTTGTGGACATTTATGAAAAGTCTTAATTTAGCAGCCCAGGGAGATCTTTGCACTGTAGTGAGATTTTTATTTTTCCATAGCATATTTTTATCTTTAGCGATGACAAAAGCAGCAGTGATTGGCTGAAATGTCATGCCATATAAAAGCAACTTATATATTGGATGATAATTCTTAAACTCTTTTGACAACTCTCTGTATTTTAACCAAAAAGAAACATTTTATGAAACATGCTACTGAAAAATAAAGATAAAATTTATGTACGTAGTCAAGCTATGAGAAAACCAGAGTAGCTGTCTGAGAGGACCACGGTCAAATTAGAGCATTGGTAGAACAGTAAATCACTAATAAGTGATCATTATGTCATGTATTTGTGAATGTTAATGTAATGTAGTCTGTTCTCTTTGGGGTATCATCTGAGCCAGTGTTACTGGACTGCCCACTGAAAGAGAGCTGTAAAATTTGCCTTTATCACAGAAGTGGCATGGAAAGGTGGGTAAAGCTTAGAAGCAACAGAAGGAAGGAGAAAAAATACAAAGGTCATCAAGTCTATTGGCCCTATTAATGAAAGACTTTCATGGTCAGTAAATTTCTTAGCACTTACTGCATTGTCATTCACTTGAAGGAAGCTTTCTTGCTTTCCTAGAAGGCTAATTCTACAACACAATAGACCTCAAACCAATGCAGCTGAAAAGCTGTCAGAAGACAGTCTATAATGGAAGAATGCTGAAGAGGAAAAGTATAGGAAAGCAGATATGCCAAATAAATACGTGAATGAATAAATAAATAAATACCAGAAAGCGGAGGCGTGCCAGGGAAATAAGAAGGAGCACACTTATTTTTTACCTTCCCTTAGTGGCCTCCGCTGGTGAACCACTCACTGAATTGCTAGTGGAATGTAAAGCTTCCTTGAAAATAAATCCAGCTGGGGACAGAGGTGGAATCACCACCTGTGTTCCCAGAGGATGAATGCTGCTTACAGCTCAAGAGGCCTCTGTGGTGCAGGAAAGTGTGTAATTCACACCTTCTTGAGCCAGCTTTACTGAATGCAATAATCATCTGGTCTTTATTTGAATCTCCCTCTTCCGGGACTGATTTCCACTGTCTTCTGTTATTCCAATTCTCCTAAAGTAGTGCAGTACATAAAGTCTCTCAGTCCAGATGCAGACCTCACATGGGCTCATGGCCACCTCCTTGCAAGCACACTCACAGTCGTATGTCGCTCTGCCCAAAACCTCTCAATTATTGGCTGACTCTTGGCAGTCTCAAAGCTTTTAGCTGCTTCTAACCAATAATTGGGAGAGTTGTCAAAGCAGGATTCATGTCTTACTAGAAGAGTGTGAAGGAGGCAAGCTGTGGGTTTGTGTTGGGTTGGTATCTGCATTTATAAGTTTCATATACTTTCTTTAGGAGGACGGGAAGAAAGAATTCTATTATCAGGGGACGAGGATTGTCATTTGGATTAAACTAAAGACTTGCCCAGCAGAACAGCAAAATCTGGAGTTGAGGAATTAAAAAAATAAGTACAGAGGACTAGGACTAGAAGTGAAAGGTCCTGCATTTAGTGACTGGTATCTTCAAAGGACTGTGAAGGTAAGGAAAAGAAAAAATGATCGAGGCCATGTCAAAATTTTGTCTTTGCTGCAACAGAAGTAAGAAGGAAAAAAAGAATTAGGTTTTAAGTTCCAGTGCTATCTTTAGATCTCAAACGCTTTTTATTTATTTCTGTTCAAGTTATGGCCGCTCCAGACTTCTTTTGCTGGAAAACTATGCTGCATAACAAATATGTGTGTGTGATTCCTGTGAATAGGTACTCTGACTTTTCCCCGAGTGCAGAGAAGCCCCATTCAAAATCCATGCAGGACTGGTCTCATGAGTCACCTTCTTACTACCTTTTGATAGGTCTGACATTTGGACGCACTGGGCACTAAAGGAATGAGACGTCATTACTTTATTGTGAGTTCAGTTGTCCTGTAAAAGAATGAGCATTTAAATACCACTGCAAACATCAGAGCAGACAACTTTGTGATGGCTGCACTTTGGCCATCAATGATATTCAGCCAAATCCTGCCCTGCACCTAACTGAACAAAAACCACCTCTAAGTGCAGTAGGATTTGTGCTTAAATCCCAAATAAAAGTATGGCCCTCTAAGTATTTTTCCTGTAAAAATTTAATTGTAAAGCATTCCTGTATCTAAAGTTATTTTTAAGTGAAGTATTAAAATAGTGTATTTGTTAAAATCAATAAAAAATACTGAAAATGTTTTAAAAAATCCTGAGATAACTGCAGAGCCCTTTATAAATGAAAAAAAAATAAAAATGAAGCTGTGCAGCACGACAGCAAAAAGGAAATGCTTTGGAGATAGGGTCTAGTATGCATACTATACTGAGCCATGACATCAGTGTAATTATTTTTCCCTAAGGTAAATGTCTTATGTTACAAATTCTTCCCTTGCCAGGGGCCTCAGGCCCCACAGATGTTCAGATAGCAAAGCGCTTGAGTTCTCAACACCCAAGAAGTCTATAGGAGCTCTATTCCTGTACCGTACCTAACAGCCCAATCAAGTTCTGGTTTTCTCATTCGGTATTTGTTGTCCCCTTTCACCTGTCAGAGGCACTTCCCCCTTGTGTTTCTCAAAATGGTCAATGCAGCTTTGAAAGGCAAGGTGTGCCCTTGCAGCAGACCTTTTGCTGGTTTCCGCTTCTGCTGTAGTCAAGTTTCTATCCTGTGCTGGGGCCAAATTTCCAAAACATGTCGATTAAGCAAACACTTCCCGCTGAGAAAAATACTCGACATTGATCTGCAGCCCTACAGTAAGATCCGGTGAAGGAAGGTTCAAATAAGCAGAGATTCTTTTGGGATCTCCTAATTAGAAATCCCTTTCGGAAGAGTTCATATGGTACTGCCTGATAAGAGACTTTAGATGTTTCATGACCCCTTCCCCCATGTTTTTTACAAATAAAGCTCCTTAAGATCAAACACACGGTAATGCATATTAGTTATGGCATTTATTACATAGGAAATAAAACTAAATTAGGAGTGATCACACTACCTCAACAAGTTACCCAGCATTTGCTCTATAACAATAGATGAAAACAAATGATATATAAACATTACACTAGAGTTAATATTTTAAGTCACAAATGACCATTGAATATACATATTTTAAGCACAACCCCTTTTAAAAAAGGTTGCTACTCATTTCCAACGGAAGAGTGGGATTGTCCAGATGAAAACGCCGTTAAGTATAAATACCACTATTTTATATGAGTGAGTGAATTGCGAAATCAATTCTAAAGGAAAACTCAGAATCTGCTACCTATATTGTTTACTATTAAGCCACACAGAGTAATGGAAATAAATGGTCATGTCTGGTTTTGCTTACAAACATTAATTACTATTAAGGTTATGTAAGGGTCATGCTTACAGTATGATTTATTTTAAATTAAATAGTTAACAATACCAGTTAAGGCATTCCCATGTATTTCTCTATATTTACTATAGAAAATAATACATATATATTGACGTAATGAAAAGGCAGCATGTCTTAAAAGTAACTGCAGCATATATTTCTGTATTATAGAAAAAGTATAATACCTTAACAAAATAATAATACTTCTATATATATTATCAGAGATATACCAGAGTACTTTTGGAAACACATAGATTGAAAGTAGACCCCACTTCTAAGGAGCGCTTATGTGAAAATAGCACCTTTCTACGAAAATCCAGTATTCACATGCAACAATTACTCCTCTTAGTGTTAGTCAAACTACAAAGTGGATCATGTTGTGCAGTTGTTTCAGATTTTTACAAGTGTAAATATATTACAATAGAAATTACAATGCAAAAAGAAATATAAAAAATGTATTTCAGCTGAGAACACTTACTGGTGTAATATACTTGTAGAACTGACATAACGTATCTAAACAACCATTTAAAAATGAAAAGTAAAGAAACACTTTAAGTTTAATGCATACGATTAACCTTTACGTGGCTTTGTACTGACTTAAGATAATATAATTCCGATTAAATTATTTTCATGCTTGTGGTCCTACACTAGACCAAACCATTTTTTAAAGGAATCTTTTTCCTTTCACAGAACTCTGTAGCTGAAGCTTATAATCTGGCCCAAGGAAAATCGGTTTTGAAACAAGTGTAGTATTGGTGCAAAACTTGCAATTACTGCGAGCAGAAGATGGGAGCATTCAGGCGAAAGAGCTGCATAGGCAGACATCGGAAGTGTGAGCTTCTAGGTTTAGTTATGATAGACATTTCACATTGTCCCTTGTCCACAGTATGTTTCGGTAATTAACACTCATTTCAGCCAACCATCATTCTTTGTTTTCAACAGACATCCCAATGGAATATAAAGATTTGTCTCATTCTTCTTGCCCTTCCTTATACCACTGACAAATGTTAATGGTTATTCCATCAAATTGTATAGTGCAGTATCTCATACAAGCTACTATGTCATCTACAGTTTGTTGGTGCTGGTATCATCTAAGGGGAAACTTAAAAAAAAAAGAATGCCAGGAAGTTATTAAGCTGCCAATAGAAAGATACAGATATTTGACACATGGTATCTACAAGACAAGACTATAAAGCCTGGGATGCTGGTTTCACAGTAGACATCAAAAGTCCATTGATAAAAAATAAAAGTGAGGATTATTCCATAGGGAAAATCTGAAATTTTGAAATTTGGTATATAATTATTCAGTTTGACAGCACCAAAATTACAGCTTGTAAGGGATTTTGCTCAATTTATCCCACAACGTAAGAGACATAACACTACAGAAAACTATATACTTTCTGGCACCACAGAGATAATTTCAAAAGGTATGGAAGTTGTGGCAGTGATTTAATTGGAAACAACAGGTTTGCCAGTTAGTGACAAAGCTGAAAGTACACGTGAATTGTTTTCCAAAACCAGAAAAAATAAGTATCGCAAAACTCAGCTGGATTTCTAGTTGACCATAAGCCAACTAATGGCTTGATGCTGCATCGATTTCAGTATCTTAGATGGATATTTCCGAAGTTTTTATTACATGCAATAGTAAATAGACTGTTTAGAACACAGTGCGTCTGGCTCACTTTGAAAAACAGAAAGCAGCATGACTTTTCAGGAAGCAATAGATACATTCTACAAAGTAAGTAAGTAATACATTGCACTCTAATAGAATCATGCAAGACAGCAATTAGTAGAAATACTGGCCTGATCCTATGAATACAACTTGCCATACTTACTACCTTGCAGGTCCCGTGTTTCATTCATTTGTCAAATTCTTGCGTCATGTGTACTTCTTTAAAAGCTCTTAATTTAATTTTCACCTGTTTATGCTTTCAACAACTTCATTTTCACACTGAGACTGCTCCCATGACATCAAGTGCTAAATAAAATCTTCAGCTTAGTAACAGAAAGATCTTTTCGTAGTAATATTTTCAATAACTCACCTTGAATGGCAGGCCTGGTGTGATTCATTGACATTCCTGGGCCCTTAAATGAGTTGAACTCATCTCTCCAGAGAAGAAATAGGACTGTCTTTGTCTGGGCACAACGGATGGAATCATTCATCAGGAATCTTTGAAATAGGCCTTACTGTTCCCAAAGCAACTGATTTGCCTCCCTTTGCTTCAGACTTTATCAGAGCAACTTGGTCAAAACTCTTAGAAACTCATACAATAATATCTACAATCAGTACAGACTCAGCTGCAGAATTATTTTTGGCTTGTAAAGGAGAAGGAGCTAGATTACCGTCCCTTCATCCATGACGACTGCAACTGATTTGGCAGCTCTAACTCGACTTTCAAAACTAACCTCTCTGATAACCCCCGAAACTAAATTTTTCTAGCAAACAAACTAGCAAATTTTGGCTGCCTCTAAATTAGAAGGATCCAGACTTCATTGTACATATCTCTTTGTATGGAAATCTCTCGACGTATTTACATCTCCCTTTCTGACTCAGGTTTCTCTTTGGTGGTTGTGATTAAAAAGGAAGTACAGCAATCGTGTTGAATTAAAATAAATTAAAGCTGTGCACTTTCACAATTAGGCCTTTTGTGGGACGTCTTTCAACAGGAAGACAGGCCCATCCATCACTCTGAATTGCAAATGCACTTTAAAAGCTTAAAATTTAAAATTTCATAATTAGTTATCATGGGTGTGGTTGGAGTTGCAAAACATTGTCTCCTTATGGGTGCAGAGCTGGAGCACTTGAATCTACAACAGTCACTAGTTTTGAAAGGCTGGAGAGCCCTGACTTAAAAGCTATCAGCTTGTGAAAAATCATATATATGAATTGAATTTGAATTGTTAATTATGTACTCTGTTTATTTCTATGCCTCAGCTTCTCTCCCCTGCATTACCTCAAGAGCAACAAATGAATCTAAGTTTTATGCGTCATTTGTACAAATACAGTTTAAGGCATAGTAATATTGCGTACATTTTTAGAATCCAAAGAGAAAATTGCCTTCTATTTAAGTACACAGGGTATTTGCATTGTCACAGTACATTACATGGATTTGATACTTAACATATAACTGTACTAATCTTTGTGGCAAACATAATAACAAAAGAAAGTTGTTCAGAGATTTTTCTATTTTTATTTTAAAAAAATAACAAAACCCTTGCCATGGAAGGACCACATGTAAAACTATGGTTTCTCTGCACAGAGACCAAGGCTGCTTATTACCTACAGTATACTAGCTATGACGAACAGACCACCATAGTTGTGACAACTGATGTTGCTGCCTCCAGGGTAAAACAAAGGTTTACATATTACACAAGCAATTTAACTGTTTTCTAAACATATTGCCAAGACAGTGGGAGTTGGCAGCCAGCACTGTGTTTTAGGTTTTGGATACTTGGATTAGAAGTGACTGCTGATTATAGACCTTTTTATTTGTCTTCTACGAATTACAAGCAACCTAGTAACCCAGCAAAGAATCCTTCACAGCACTTAAACTTGTCTTCATGGCTTCCCAAAGATTACATACACAAATCACTCCACAAAAGTGGCGTAAGAGACTTGTGCATAGATAACTACATAAGACAATTGTCTTGTTCTAACTCTTAAAGAGTTCCCCAAAGTGAAATGTTTTATAATCCTTTTTGTGCAGTAGTCAGGAAAGAAATAAAAGAGTTTGGGCAAAGATTATCCACAAGAAAGAAACTTTTTTTTTTTTTGGGTTCCAGCTGAAACACAATGAAGAACATAATTAACTTCACAATTCTTTGTGTTTTTCATTTGACTGCAGGGAGGAGATGAAAGAGGACTGTTAAGCCTTGCATTCCATCCCAATTACAAGAAAAATGGAAAGCTGTATGTGTCTTATACCACCAACCAAGAACGGTGGGCTATCGGACCTCATGACCACATCCTTAGGGTTGTAGAATACACAGTATCCAGGTATCAGTAGAAATCTAAAATCCACAAATTCTGTATTTCTCAGCAACCTTTTCATTTTAGTATTTCCCATTTCTAAAATGAACTATCAGATTTACAATGTGTATACTTGGGGCACTTGCAGAAAAATTATTGCTGATTTTATTTCAAACAGTAGTTTTGGAACAGCAGTAAGTACACTGGTTTATTCTTTTTAGGACTTTTTTTATTTATTCTGTCATTTTTTAATTATAGTTATTTCCTTCTTATTGTGTATAGGCAGCAAAATATTTTTTGCGAGTGCTGGAAAATTGAAATTTCTCAGAAATAATTGTTTGACATGTTTCCACCAAGTTACAACATCCACATCTTAAAGTACAATTTGAATGACTCAATTTTATTTTTAGAAAGAAGAACAATGATAATGAACTGTGAAAACTGTGCTCATATCTTTATATTGCAGGAAAAATCCACACCAAGTTGATATGAGAACAGCAAGAGTGTTTTTAGAAGTAGCAGAACTACATCGAAAACACCTAGGAGGACAGCTTCTGTTTGGCCCAGATGGTTTCCTATACATTTTTCTTGGAGATGGCATGATCACTCTAGACGATATGGAGGAGATGGATGGTTTAAGGTACAAAAACTACCAATGGATAGACTTCTATTATTGTCTTCTGGTTTTGCACAGTATTCGAGTTCAGAATCAAAAGTGACCAGCAGTTGTCAGGACAAATCTTACTCCCCTTTCCTTTACTAAATAATCCCACTAATTTCAGGGCCTGGGTTTTGCAAACTGCTGATTTTCAGAACAGTCTTACTGCTTAAATACGTTTTCTTGTAGTTGTGTGCTATCAAACCATTTAAATATTGGAGCCCTCACCAGTAGATGCAATTGTATTTAAGCACAGGTTAGACTACTTTTTTCCAAACTATTATTCGATGAACAAGACAACTTCATTGAGCAGACATTTTAAAAAAGCATCTACAAACACATACCAGAGTCAATAACAACACTATCACTTAGGAAAATGTCTAGAGAATATATGAAGCAATCCTACTGCGGTTTTACCTATACAATTTTCTCCACCTGCTTTTTCCCTCTGTTTCAGTATGCTCTGTTAGAGTTACAACATTTACCTTAATTTAGAGAAAGTGTGGTACTGAGCCTTTACAGACCTAAACAGAATTTCTATGCTCAAAGGCCTCTTTGGCTCAGCAGAATAGCAGGTGCTCCTGCCCTTTGCAGTGAGGATATACTTAAAAACAAGACCAGAGAGCAATTCTAATACTTGATTTTAAATTAATGTAAAACAAGGGGAGACTGAAACAGATTCATGATGAAGAAAGACAGAAAAGAATCAATTTAAATATCACATCTCTTCATGTTTGTAAAAAGAGTTTTGACGCTCTTCTACTCCTACATTCTTGTCCTTCTCCCTTCCTCCATCACAATCATGAATGTAAGGCAAAACATTTTACTAATACCAACATCTCCATTCAACCAATACAATTACTTTCTTTTCTTTTTTGTTTTTAATTAATGTGTCATTAATCTTTGGATTGTACTGTGACTAGAAATCACTGAATTCAAGAGCAGGATTCAAAGAGTTAGCAAAAAGCTTTATGTAACTACATAGCGATTATATCCATAGTTAGTCCAGAGGAGACACAGTATTAAAGAGTTAATAGCCTTATGTTTGAAGCCATAAAACAATGTTGATGTATGGAAAGTTGCTTCCCAAAAGCACGGTCAGAGGCATTCTAGTATGCATATAACAAAGCAACATACTGGCCAGACTGAATCTTTGATAGGTTCTGCTACTATCCTTTGGACTTGCGTGTACCATAAAACCTGTCTAGATGTGAATATTCAGTAAAGCGGGTGGTTTATTTTGCTGGTTCACTGTAGTATTTTACGGATTATATCTACCAGTAAAATACTTCTAAAAAACAATTATTTTATCCTCCAACTTTCTCAGTGACTTTACAGGTTCTGTATTGCGCCTCGATGTAAATACTGACCTGTGCAATGTCCCTTATTCCATACCACGGAGCAACCCACATTTTAATAGCACAAACCAACCTCCTGAGATTTTTGCACATGGACTCCACAATCCAGGCCGGTAAGTAAGTTACAGTTGAACTGAATTGCTCTGGAGCAGATACTGTTTTGAACCAGAAATCTTTTATACAGTCAGGTAACAAAATTTCAATAATAAAGGCACTTGTGAACTTTTTAAAACTTCCAGTCCTCCACCTCCATACATATGTCACAGCTAGAAACAAATGTACATTGGCAAAGGGGAAGAAGAGAATGCACAACTATTACAAGTCAAGACTGAAATGACAGAAACAAAGTACAGGATTTTTGTTTTTAATAAATAGTAAAATGATTACCTTTATGAAAGAAGAGAACTTAAAGCAGAGAGTTGGTAAAATACAGCTGAGAGGGGAATCTGAGAAATTAGAGCAGTAGAATCTTGACTGAGAAGAAAAGGCACGTGGAAAACAAATGAGAACATCTGGTGATAGTCAAACAATAACAAGGAGGAGAACAATGCTTTAACTAAACAAAACATAATTCAGCAAATTAGGTGGGTGGTAGTACTGAAGTGACATTTAAAGTCATGGTTTGAAAAAATTCAGAAAGTCAAGTTGTTCAGATAAGGATTCTTGGACTTTTTAACAGTCAAAAATTCCTACACCACATAAGTCAACTCACTTGGCTTGGTTAAAGCACTATTCATTTCAGGTGCTATTGAGCAGAGTACATTTTGTCACTAGGAAAAAGAAGTTTTACTTCACATTATATAAAAAATGGTGCAGGGATGGGAAAGGTGTATTATCTCTTATATACAAATGCAACACACTTCTCAGATGCTTTGGCTCAGTATGAAATAGGTCCCTCAAATGAGTAAGCACCACAAAGAAACAATAATCCGGCAAAATGTGATGCTTCATACTATCGATAGAGAATTATTCATTATAAGCTCATCTATCTCATGGATTTTTGTTATATTTTTTGTTTTACAGATGTGCTGTGGACCGCCACCCAACAGATGTAAACATCAATTTAACTATACTTTGCTCAGATTCCAATGGAAAGAACAGATCTTCAGCAAGGATCTTACAAATAATAAAGGGTAAAGACTATGGTAAGTTCCAGCCAGGGTAAAGCTACTGGGAACAGTCGGGTTTTATGCCCATGGAATAATAAATAGAAAGCAGAAAAAAACAGATAAAGGACTGACTGTATAGCCATGATTGGTAACTTCCTGCATAGACAGGACAGGTAACCTACGAAAGATAGGAAAAGTATGGTACAAGCAGATAAAAGGTGCAAGACAAAACAAAATTTAAATGACTCAACTTTGTTCTTGTTGGTGTAGAATATCATGTAAATAAGATTTAAGAAATATGCCAGTTGCTAGTCTGTCAAAGATCTCACTGTTGCTGCATATGATGGCTCATAAAGAAAAGATTTTGTAGTATCAGGAAGTGATGAAAATGTATTCTTAGTCATTCACAAATAACCTTTTAAGATACAGAATGGAAACCTCATGTAATGTGCCTCCTATAATGGAAAAAGTGAGATAGACAACAGACCACAACCAAACAGGGAAACGACTGAGCTCTGTTTAAATGTTACTAAAAATGAAAAACTTAGCAAAATGCACTATGCTACTACTTGGTAATTAACTACTAGTTTAGCTTAGATTGCAAAAAGATAAACACACTCAATTAGGGACTTAAAATTTTAAAATGTTTCATGTGCTCTCTGAATCAGTATGATTTCAGTCACACTTTAACGTCTAACTCTGATACTCACTCAGATCACGTGCTAGTTCAGGCAAGCCAGGTGACAGTTACTCTGAGCTATCCTCTACCTTGGTTGACCATTTAGCAGCTTGTAAATTCATGGTGGTAAAAGGTGGTAAATGCCAAAGGTGTGTAAAGGCATCAAGAACTAGTCCATCTCCTGGAACGTGGCATTTTCTGGTTTTATTCGCATCCCTAGTTCTCCAACCTGTATTTTACTTAAAAGCAAAGCAGCTGTGCTGGCTAGTACAATAGTGTAATGCAATTGTTCTACTTTAGTTATTGCATGTATTTTCTGTGTTCATTTTATAAAAGCCAAACCAAAGAATAATATTTGGTAAACCACTGCTCCAATGGAATTTTGACTGCATCTTTATTGCAGAGTAAACTAAGCAATATTGTGTCTATCCAGAACAGCTTGCCAATATTAATACTGGGCTGTGGGTCAATTGCTTCAATAAAAAGAGCTCATCATCCTTTTCTCCCACATAAAATTTCAGCTCTTACTCTTGTAGAATAATCTGGGAAATTCATTTATCAAAGACTTGCAGATAGCCCTCCGACTTAAAAAAAAAGTTCCTATAAAACAAAAAGGTCTATTGGCTGTGGCTTCAATTTAAAATTATGCAGTTAGCATGTCAAGTTGAGCCTGCTTTTACCCTAAGCGGTATTTGATTGCATGAATACAACCTTTACACTGAAACTTCCTTGAAGACATTTGATATGACTAAACTCTGTAGTTTTGTAAAAAACAAACAAACAAAAATGCATAGGAACTGCAACTACAACAGCAGCATAAAATAAATCACCACAAGAAGCTATGGCCAGCAGTACTAGTGTTCTATGGGATGTGAAATACATACCATGTTTAAAAATGTGATTTTGAAAGAGTCTCTCAAACCATTGAAAAGCTTTGAAAACAAGTTCTGCTGAAAATCACTGGAATTTCTGCTCTTAGATAACTGGAAGGCCTTTACAGTGAAGGGGGTTTAATTGTATTCCTGAAGTTCAGGAGATCCATTCTTCAGACTGTATTGACACATAAAAGTTAATAGCAGTAATCACATCAACTTCAATGAAAGTCCGACGTAATGCTTATACAGTTTTATTCTTCCAGCCTGTGCACATGGAAGAAAGCAATTATAGCCTCTCCTGCCTAAATCCCTAACCCATTATTTCACAACTAGCCTTTGTTGTAATTTTCTGATTTTTTAAATTTTTCATTTCCAGCAACACATCTTGAATTTTGAGGAATGTTTGAATGGAGTTAACCTCTTTTCTTGACGTAATAACATTTTCATAAATGTGAATCAAAATATGAAACTGCATATGATCTAATGCTACGGTAGTTCCTTTTTAGAAAGCGAGCCTTCACTTTTAGAATTCAAACCATTCAGCAGCGGATCCTTGGTTGGTGGATTTGTCTATCGAGGCTGCCAGTCTGAAAGACTCTACGGAAGTTACGTATTTGGAGACCGCAACGGGTAGGTTTCTTATAACGCACTCTTAAACAAAAATGCATATAAGGTATATTTAGTTATTGAGCTTTCTGTATAAAGGAAGACCAACAGTCTTGTATATTGTGTCACTTTGCCAATTTAGCGGTGTGACAATGCAGATTAAATTCTAGATTTGGAAATAAAACAGCACAGCGTTCTAATGAATGGCGACATATGTAACATGTATGATCCTTGGAAAAAAGTTCAGAGACACTCACATCACATCACTCTTAAGATTTTAGTTCTGCAAACACTTGCATGCTTCATTTACATTATGATGGGAATCAATTTTAATCGTGGAACTGTTTCCCAAACAGGTCTAACTGGTAAGACTTTTATAAATTTTGGGGTTTTATGGAAACATCACTGATAGAGTAAAATGATTTTTTTTTTTTAATGAATGGGCATAGTTTTCCCATGCCAAGTAGCTTAGTATTCACAAATGGCTATATAGTATAGCTCCAACCCAATTTTGCAATATTTGAATGACAGGAAGGGAAATGCTGTGCTTTTTAAGCATCTGAAAAATAACAGGCGGGAAATTATAAGATGATGAACTGCACAGATGTACCTATGGAGCTACTTGCAGCAAGTGTTTACTTATTTATCTGGACAGTGAAAACTCTCTATTCAAAATGTAATATAACAATTTGCTTTATGTGTTTTTGAATATAGAAATTTTTTAACACTGCAACAGAGTCCTGCAACCAAACAGTGGCAAGAGAAACCCCTCTGCCTTGGCAACACTGGTTCATGTAGAGGTTTCTTTTCAGGCCCTGTCTTGGGATTTGGTGAAGACGAATTAGGTAAATAGAAAAAAAAAATGTTATTAAATCACAAGCCTTATTGGTAATGCCTGCTGAACTATTCAAAATCATAGTAAATGTTTAAAAAGAAGAAATATAAAAACTATCTTTCCTTTGTGAAAGCTGTCTACACTGCTCTCAGCTACACCTTAGCAGTCTGGTAAGAAGATCCGAGAAGAGAAGGGGTTGTTGGAAGGGAAGAGGTCCTTACTGTCTCTCACATTCTGTGAACTGTGTCACTTACTATGACACGATGTGTCGTATACTTGCTTTTATTCCCAACATTACAGACTTATGGGGCAAAGATACTGCATGAGCAGACCAATCCCCCTCTTCTCCCTTCCTCCCCAATTTTATTTGTTTTAACCAATTCCATACAATACGAAACAAAAACCATTCATGATAAAGTATCTTTCACATTTTAGCATCAGTTTGGGGAAAGTGCTTATTTAAATTTTCAAATAGCAATGATTCTGTTGTATATTTCGGTGATGAGTGTTTCTTCCGAAGTTTTTTTAATCTCATCTTGCAAATACAGCTAGATCACAAAATCATGTATTTGTCATCTTAGGAAAGGAGAACAAATTTATAGTGTTGGTTTCTTTAACAGGTGAGATTTACATACTATCAAGCAGTAAAAGTATGACACAGCCTCACAGCGGAAAACTCTACAAGATCATTGACCCAAAAAGGTGAGCATTGCATTTCTCACTAAGATCAATCCTTCAACAGGTTAAAAAACAAAGGTAAATGTAGTTCTTTCCATGTAGCTGAATTCTGCAATACTGGCATTCAATAAGAAGGGAAATTCTCAGTGCAGGGGGCTTCCTAAAAGCAAATGTTCCATCAGCAGCAAGCAGGATAGATTCACTAGAAGTAATCACTGTCCCACAGAAAGTCAATGTCAGAACACCAGAGGTGTAACCAACACTAACTTCTGGAAATCTTTACTCTTCAAAATGATGCTAAATGCTGCCCACTTTCCCACCTAGATTCACATTCTTTGCGTGTTTTCATAGAAGTGTAGACATATTTAATGTGGAACCATATGGACCAGTACAGGTAAAATGTGCTGCTGGTAGTTCTGAAGCCAAATGACTTGTAGGTACCGCAGAGGTTACGCAGCATCAAGGGAAGGCAGATGCTGGAATTCTTGCCCACTGCCACTGCTTCCTTACCTGCCGCTGCGGTGGGACACTGCACAATGGGAGCTGGCTCAAAAGGTTAGTACTGGCTGACAATATCTACTCTGTTCACTGAAGAGCTACTACAGAAGATAATTTGACAGTACTAGCCAGCAGACAAGCCATCCGGGGTTAGTTCCACTCTCACTTCCTCAACTTCAGTTTTGCCATAAGTAAGCTCTAAGGGACAAATTCAGTCTTTCTCAAACATCTCTTCTGTTGTATAGGAGGTACCACAAATGGAGAATAATACAGAGGACCAGATCCTCAGAGGGTGTGAATTCTCACTGCTTACTAGTTTTCAACATCCTTCCATACCCCTGTGTTTACCTGTCTCTCCCTGGGGAGGTTTGGAGCACCAAGGAAGTAAACCTTCTGTCCTTGGACTGCGTGCCAAAAATACCCTGAATTCTTTAACAGTTCTTAAAGCACTGTTACCAAAAGGCTTATGAATCCCACTCAAATGATGTATAAGACACAGAATTAATATGACTGGTTTAATTATTTAGACTAATTTACCAGTTGTACAATGAGGATAAATGAAAATTATCAAACCAGAATTTCTTGAGATGCGATCACTTTCAGGTTCTTTGCAGAGCAGCTAGAGCTATGAAAATATTAGGGAATCTGGAAGGACTGCAAAAAGCGAGTCCCCAACGTGACCCAGGGGCCCCAGCAACAATAAGAGAAGATGACTAGCAGATACTCATTTTAGCTGGAGAAGTACCATTTTCTTCATGACAGATCTTGCTGCTCTATCAGACCAAGTCTGTGGCATGTAAAAAGCATCAGCAATTAACACAAAATGAAATGGCCAACAGAAATGAAGTTTGTCATATTAATTTTTGACCCCATCATACCCTGCAAAAGCAACTGCCTATTTGTTCAGCATCTACTTCAGCATGTTTCCCCATTAGCATCACATACACTTAGGCTTGTATTTTGGGTTTTACTGTTGGCTGTTTAAGAGAGGAATTTATTTTCTTGTCAGAATTTAAATTCTGAAAATTATTATTAGGACAAGTTAATTCAATAATAAATTCATTAAAATGGGTGTACACTGTACTGTAAGATACAGTAGAGTTTCAGTGTTTTATAATTATACTATCCCAAACCTATAGCAAATAATTTGGAAGCAGATGTTACTGCAGGTTAGTGCAGTCTGTCAGTCAAGGTTATTATGTATGTTTTATTTATGCTTTCTGGTATTAAAAACATTTTTTTAGAACAAAACTTGCCATTCTTACTGGGATTGTTTAGTCTGTTGGTGTATGGTTTTAAGTGAATTTTACACCCTAAATCCACTATTAGTATCTAATTACATGGGGCTGCCTTGTTTGACCTCGGCTTTTTGTTCTTGTTACCTCTTCCAGTAGGGTGGTCTTCAGCTGACATACCTGAAAGGCCAGACCTCCCATTGCTGCCCTCACGGTTGGCTGTTTTCATGTATGGAAAAGGGTCAAGACTGTGTTTGGTTACTGGTGAAAGTAACCAGAAAACTATAAAATACTTTTGTAAATTGGCACACAGTTGAAAGTAAACAGACTGTGGCAAGGGGATATAGTTTTTGGTAACAGTTTTTAGAAATATGGGATAATTTTCATTCAGGCAAAGTTTTGAGTTTTGTTGCTTTTCAATCTCACACCATTGCAGGCTTTTAAGCAAAAGATAATGAGTTACTTCCACAAAAAAGCATTGCAGCTTTTTTTACCGTTTCATGCTAATTTCACATTACGCATGTAAACAATTTAAAAATTCCATGGCTTTGGCAAACATTTGCATAAAGCTTTATTAACAAAATACTAATTGTTACTCACATGCCAAATGTTTTTGCATGCTAATATTTTGTTGTTCCTTTTAATGTCTCCCTCTTGGTATGTGCCATAGAAATACATCAAATATAGGGGTAAACTCTAGCATAGTAAGCTTTCTAGAACACGAAGATGCTACAGGTGGGCTATGAGCATCAGGTATAAATAAAGCCATCAAGGTATTGATTTGTCACGTCTTAGAAATTAATTACTTACTAACAAAGCCCTGTGAGAGGTGGCCCCTGGCAGACTCATCAATTTGCAGAGAGCCTTCCATGCATGAGGCAGTGTAAAAGAATGACATTATCATTCCTTGTGGTAGCTCCTTGCTGGAAATCACTTCATGCAAAAAACAATCTTCTTCTGCTAGTGGTCATTTGTAAGCTGCTGCAAGCTTATGAAATTATTCTTTTATTCTAAATAATAAATGTTAAATGAAGATGCAGCATTTTATTTCTTTTGATCTTTGTAGAAAACTACTGCATAATCAAAGTTGTTTTCAAACATAACCATAACCCTGATTTCCTTGTCTGGAATACAGCTTAAGAAGGAAACCTACTACTAGGATATTGGTAGCAGTAGAAGAAAATTCAAAAGAAGTGGGCAGGTTAAAATATTAGAAGATCAGAGAATGAGGGTAATCCAGAGAACCCTTTGCATTAGTCTTCAATACTCAGCAATGGGAAAGTCCTATCCTAAAGCAATCTTTCACATGTAATAAAAATGAGGTGTTAAACTGAGGTGATATATGACAAATTGATAAATATGATCAACACAGAGGTTCTGAATCCCTCTATCATCAAGGCAGTTTGAAACATAGAATTCAAGGTGCCACAGTCAACTTTTGTTCAGTTCCTCCAAATACTTCATGTCAATAACTGAATAGTCTCCCATCAAAAGCACAGAATTAAATAATCCTTCTGTTTGTAACAAGATTGTTATAAAGATACATTAGTACTTGGGAGCTCTTAGACAATGAAATGATAAATCAGAAACAGAAAAGTTAAAAATAAATGTAAAACCAAGTACATGAGGTGCTGCAAAATACACATGTACTACCCATTACCAAAATCGAGTGGAGTGACGAGTGTAGGTAAGAGCATATTTAGCTTTGAGATTAGAGATGTGCGAAACCCTAAGAATTACAAACACATAAAACCAGTGTTAGGTAAACTAGTTAAACTAGCAGACAAAAGAGGAATTTCTTAAGTTAAAACTGCGTCTCTGAAAAATATACCCATTCTTTGATGATTATCAAAAAAATGTTATCACAAGTAAACTGCTTTCCAGGGATAGGAACTAATGAGAAAATATAGAGAGAAAGATTTACGTATTTCTCAAATAAAAGGTAGGTTTAGTCAGATGTCCTGAAGACCAGTACAAATACTAGCATTTTATAAATTGTCTTTGTGACCAAAAAAGAAAGCCTTTTCATTTTCTATTTTTCTACTTTCTAATTTTTCTGTCTTGCTTTCTGTTTCTAAAATACTTACTGCTATCAGTCACAAAAACATTGATGAATGCATAGGAAAAATAACAACATAAACAGTGATATAGAAAATGTGTATAGGTCCAAAAATTCTGGTTAGTCAATAACAGAGAAAATAGATGACAAACCCATTAGAAAAGAAAAAGTAATCATGATGAGCATGATGAGAGGAGAAAAGCAGCTGTGGACAGTATTAAAAATACGTATTTAAATAAGAAAGATCTGTTGATAGGTTCATATCAGCTGTGATTTAAACGTTACCAGGTGTTCTTTGAAAACCATAGACAGGGACAGACCAAGAAGTAAGAAAATAAACTTTGGAAGGTGGCAGAACAGCCATAATGTAAGTCTTTTAGAATATTTCTATTATGATCATTTTTATCTCTAAGCCAATTATAGATAAAAAGAGATTCAGAGAAGAGTACTCAAACTGACGGACAACGCCAAAGATTTCCATTTAAAAGATAAGACTAAATCCAGGAAAGTTTATAGGGCAGTCACGCAGTGCTGTATCACCTGTGAAGTTTTAAGTGTTTGTCACTGTCAATGCCATGATTCCAAAAGGGACAAATAATTCTTTTGACCAGGATGGCTCACTGGAACCAGCAGGTGATTTTTACGGAAGAGGGCAGAGCTTAAGTAAGTGTCCTTGCACACACAAGAAGATTTCCTCTTCCTCTCCTTATAACACCTTATAGATCTGGATTTCAATATGTTTTGTATCAACAGCCAGAATAGCTGCTTTCCGTTGGACTGAAACTTGAACTTGATTCAAACCATCTCACTCCTCTTTCATGCCCCTCCAGGGCATGTAATTCCGCTTATCATCCTTTCCATCATCACCTTCTGGGATTTCCGCTATCGGAGAGTATTTCCAAACAGACTAATTTCAAACACTAAGGGACAAAATCTAGGTCATAGCTCATTTTGACATTGTTCGGGCTCTTTACAGAAACATTGGTGATTTTATTTTTTAGTATGAGTCAAGAGTGTTTGATGGTATGATAGAAGAATTGCATTTATGAAAGCATAGCACTCTTGAAGACTTTAATTACTATGGAAATGGCAACTTGGAAGCACGGTATTAGACTAATCTGCATCAAGATACTCAGTTCTGATGGGTTATAGATATACTCTGAAGCTACTACTGGAAACTCTCTGTAGAATGAGCCCATTTTGTTGGTGAGTGCTCTCACCAACCCAGGTGGGCCGTATGATTTCTTTCTGTTCAGAAAGTTACTATCCCTTAAGTCATTTGAGGGAATGGAAAGCCAGAATTAATGTCTAATTATGTTTAGTTTAGCCGGAGCATGCAAAATTCTTATCTCATTTACCAACCCACATGCAGTTACTATTCCCATAAGAGACACTAAAGAGAAATTAGAGCTTTTTGCGAATACCAGTCTAGAGAGTTTCACTTTACAGAAGTACTTCACAAAAACTCCTTTGTAACCACGATGGAAAAACCTAAGGATTTTTTTCAATCACATCACAGCTCACTGACTGTAAAAGTTTTTGTTTTGGTTTGGGTTTTTTTTTTTCTTCCCTTTTTTTTTTAGTCTTTCTAGCATTGGCTATTAAGGAGTTCTCACTTTTTATCGCTTTATAAGGAAAAAACAGCTCAGTTTATCTTCTGCTTATTTTCTGGAGCCTGCAGGAAGCCTCTGCCATCCTAAAGAAAGTCATACATAATAGAGCAGCTTTAGCCCAGTAAGCCAGTCTTTCCCAATTCATCAGTCAAAGTGTTATGCAAGTGGCCCCCTAAATTGATAAATTCCCACAGTGCCTGTTGACCCAGCTGCCAAGTGCTCATGCAGCAGGTGTTGTTTTCATGACCACCCTGACAGTAATACAAACTGTTTAGCAGTTGCATTGACCTCTCAGCTATTAACATTGATACAGGCTTCGCTAGGGACTAGTTTTCAAACATGACAGAATTTCTTAAGACTAGAGGTCATGAACAAGTATACCATATAAGAATAAATTTGATATGCTGCTGAGTTTAAATCTTAAAAGCCGTGAGTTTTTTCCACATTATTCCCATGTAGTAAATCTGGAGACGAGTAACGAGCTTTTGGCATCTCTCCCAGGACTAAAGGTATACTTTTTAATTTTAGAAGCTGTACCTGAAGAGATGCTGTATTTATTCTATGACAAGTAGTAAATTTAGTCTATGACAAGTAGTGAAACAGAATTCTATTTTCTTGACATTTTCCCTTATAAAGGAAAAAACCCAAACAACTAATGCGCAGATTTTGGTGATATACTTAAGCATCATTCTAATACCTAATATCTGGTGTGCAGTTAATTGAAGCATAACATTCTTTCCGTATATTTTGTACCACAATCAGGATTTCTATGGCCGCGTCTCTTGTTCAAATTTGAACATCCAGGAATTTTGTCTGGGTTTTTTCTCACTTTAGTGGGAAAGTAGAGATTTTTGGTATTGTGTCAAAGGCACGACGGAGGAATTGTTTTCGGTTCAGTACCATTGTATTACTGCTGAATTTGACCCTCCATTTGCATTGATTTATGTATGTCCGAGTTACAGGCTAGTGCATACAGCAACTAAATCACTCTGTGCGTTTAGTGGAACGGTGAAGAGACGCACTAAAGAAAGCATGAAATCCTAAGCAGTTCCAGGATGAGTTTTAATCTATTAAATCACGCTAGATTTTTATATGCCTCTAAACTAACAGCAGAGGCTACTTTCTTATACTAGCTACAGTAATGCAGCAAAAATTATTTTACACATCGTACAGTCAAGAATTCCCAGCTCACTGCACACGTCAGCGACGGGACCCAGCGAGGGCCCCAGCCCCCAGTACAACTTTTCCTCCATGTTCCATACATTTCGAGTTGTTACACAGTTTCATGAAAGCATGTTTTAACAAGCAAGATATACTGTACTGTACTGTATATATGAACAGCTCTTTAAGATAACTAGAATTGTACAGACCATATAAATAGTCATTATCAGCTACATTTTTGGCTGACTTTCTGCGGACCAAATAGTGCTTACTGTAAGAGTAAGCAAGCTGTACCCTTTCGAGTTTTATAGATTGAGGGAGACAAGGAAAAAAATTCTCTCCAGCCCACAGTGTGGCTCCATCTATTCCCCTCCATTTTCTGCGTCAAGAGACACAGCGAAGCACTAGTTACATAAACAAAATCAGAGGCTTGTCTAAGTGCTGGAAAAATCAAGTCCCAACAGTCAGTTTCAAGACTTACGTTAGCTTTGTGAGATTCAGTTCAACTTACGCTGAGCCTGAAAATGTCCACCCCTTTAAAGCCTTAAGGATGCAAAGTGTAAGTATTGTGGGGCAGAGACTTTCCCTTGATACGTGTCGGTCCCATAACGGCATTCAAATCCTGAGAAAGAAGCGTGGCTTTTCCCACAGCACAACTAAGGAAAACCAGCAATTCTTCTCACACACAAGAAGGATTCTGCTGCAGCTGCATTTGTATTCCTCTTCTCCTAAGGCACTCTGCCAACCAGAATTTTTTCCGTCTTTGTTTCTACTCCACCCCGCCATTAATAAATATTATCCGAGGCTGATGAGTGCAAGTTATTGATTGATGGTAGAATAAAAGGCAAGGTTATATTCACAAGTACCGAGAGCACTAGAAAACTTTAAATCATAAAAGTGACCAGCCATGCTTTGCTGCATATAAAAAAGTAGGACTTCTGCCTCCCTAATTAAATACAAATAAAAAAAGAACCATATATTCCAGGACTATCATAGATAAATAATTCACATCTATTAATAAAATAAACCATTATCTTCACAAACAAAATATCTTTGTGACTTATGAGGTCATTCTTTGCTAAAGATATGCCACTGGAGCTCTCTTCCGAGATGCTCCAGAAACCTGAGGTTATACTTCCTGCTAAACGCAGTACTGTACTTGTGTTTGAGCAAGAAAAAGAGAAGACTATTTAAAGTAACTTGAAGGAAATGGGCTTTAACAGAGACAGATGAAGAAAGAATGTTGTCTCCTGTGAAGCTGGCTATAGAGAAATCAACTCAAATTTAGATATTTTCTTTTTCCTAGAGGTAGGAATTAGAACACAGATCTTTTTACTTTAAATCTGAAAAGTCTCCACTGGAAATCATATCATTTTGTAGAACTGTTTCCAAACCAGCCTTGCCTCTGAATCTTGCATATAATTTTTAAGTGTAGGCACTTTCTTAACCAGATCATATGTAATGTACTCATTACTACAGAACTGGAATTCCTTACAGGTCAAAAAAATAATGCATTATATTTAAAAGACAGCTGTGGAAATACGTAAACACAAAACCTGAAGGGGTTTCAAATATACTGCACGAAAGGTGTCAAAACATGTTTCCAAGCCCATAAGTAATACAGGACCTTAAGTCTGATTCTCAGAAGTGCTTTTGAAATCAGAACTTGGTGCTACACTAAAGATGCATCTACACATTTTTTCTGTCCTCAACATCTTTGGGGAACCAGTTCTTCTGTATGGATGTTAAAATAATCAAGGTAGCAATTACGACTGAGCAGAGAAAGTGCTATGGTGAAACAAACCAGTCAGCCTGTACTCTATTACTCTGTTTCAAAGAAAAATGCAAGAAACCCTGTAATGTACCATTAACAAGCTGCATGCCAAAATGGAGGAGAAATGTAAGCCCAGTCAGCTAGTGAGAGACTTCTGTGACATTAGGTATGACTGCTTATTTTTCTTAAAAATTATTTTTACCCTATCTAATATTACTTTGAATGGCCCCATTGTGCATAGAAATATCTTTTTAAAGTCCTACTGTAACATGGGCTTCAGTGGTATCTTAGAAGCCATGAGTTCAGCTAGTTAATTTTATTTTCTTTAGCTTATTTTTTCCCTCAATATTTCTTCTGATGTTGAAATGGGAGATAAACAAGAATGCCCAATTTTCCTCCTCTTTTTTTCTGCCACTCTTTTCCACACCTCCATCATACCCCTTCTTTCTCAGACTCCAAAAACTATCCTTTTCTCCACACAGGAGTATCAATCTAGGATTTGAATATCTGACAGTAATCAGTGCACAAGTTGCTATTCCAGCTATTTGCCTGTTATTGGGGTTTTAATACTCATGTCAGTATAATGAACAATGTTATTTTCTGTTCTATCTCACAGAATTTTGTTTCGGTTTGTTTGGATTCTAGCTGGACATTTAGCCAAGATTTCTCTGAGCTTTCCACAAAACCATTAGAATCTTTGTCCTGGAAATTTCAAGTTTGGGAATGTATGGCAGTAGTTCAAATTATTTCCTTGAGAATGAATAATTTTGTATTTGTCACTAATTAACTTAATTTACCATTATGCTCCCATTCAATTACTTGTTTAGATCTCTTGGGAGATCCTGAGACTCTTTTCTCAACTTACTCCTGTGCAATCAAACCCACAGCAGAGATGAAACATGGTACCTGTAGTGGGAACCTGTAGCCTTGTGATGATCCTATCGGCCTCTAGCTGCTGAACTCAGACAGCAAATAAAATAAGTGGTCAGCATGAGGACATACAGCTAAATTAAAAAAACCCAAAACAATACAAATCTTAAAAAGTGTTAGACGTCATATCAAGAGTTAGGGCACGCTTAAGTAAAACACTTAAGTGTTTTACACACTTAACACTATAGAAGGAACACTACAGTTCCTTCTTTGTTAAGGCAGAAAATGCTGTGCTTTTGTAAATAAAAAAGGCTACTGGACATGCAAAACATTTTGTAGAGACTGAAAGAAAAAATTGCATTGCGTAGGACTTGATACCAAGAAGCCCAACAAAAAAACAGTATCAGAAATATTTTAAGTCAGCTAAACTAGAATTTCCTTCATGCATATATTTCACAGAATCACCCACAGAATGGTTGAGGCTGGAAGGGACCTCTGGAGGGCACCTGGTCCAACCCCCCTGCTCAAGCAGGGCCACCTACAGTCAGTTGCCCAGGACCGTGTCCAGACAGCTTCTGAGTATCTCCAAGGATGGAGACTCCACGGCCTCTCTGGGCGACCTGTGGCAGTGCTCGGTCACCCTCATAGTGAACGAGTCTTTCCTTATGTTCAGACACTTAAATAAGCATCCAGAATGCATAATCCAAATATGATTTCACAAAAATACGGAAAGAAAAAATCTGTAATGTCAAATTGAATGCGTAGACCGAGGTAATACTTCCACAAAATTATTATGCATGTCATAATGTGTGACATAAAACCTGCTGTTCAGATTAGTCTTCCCAGCATACAACTGGAAATATAAATCAGCTAGAAAAGCAAAAAGACCTCATCAGATTCTGGACTGAATTACCTGACTATTTGCACTCTCTGAAGAAAAGCCACACAATTAGTAGAATCTAGCACGTCTAATAATGACATTGTCTAGACATACATGCTGCCTGCAATAGGCTCTTCAGCAAGCTGGTTTCGCCAGGTTCAAGCTTCAAGAGTTCTCAAGGACTATTATTTAACCTTGTAGAAGATCTCTGAAGGCAGTTATATAAAAGAATAGCAACTCACACTGTATTTTTCTGTAATGTAACAAACCACCTCTATGTTTATTGTTGTTTTTAGAAAAAAAGCAATCCCCTTAGAACACAGATTTCTCCCACTGATAATACCATAAAGAGAATCAGGTCTTTAATAAAAACCCAAAGTTTTTCCCCTTGGCCCTGACTATTAACTGTCTGCTTGGTTTTTGTATTTTTATTCAGGCCTTTAGTCCCTGAAGAATGCAAAAGAACAGCCCAGTCTGCACAGATACTGACATCTGAATGCTCAAGGCATTGTCGGAACGGGCACTGCACTCCCACAGGAAAATGCTGCTGTAATCAAGGCTGGGAAGGAGAGTTCTGCAGAACTGGTTTGTATATAGAATCATAGCAACAAGTGAAAAAAGCAGTGACGTCATAATTTGCTTTTAATTATTTGCTGAGATAAATTTGCAATATATGTCATTGATCACGACTTCTAAGACAACATAAAAAAAATTTTGATCTCATGAGTTGTAGGAGAACAGTAAGTCTTTCAATGAGCGCAACAGTTAAAACATCTAATGCAATGTGAACCGTTAGAGAATGCAATTAATAGCATGAATATGACAGACAACAGCATTCTTATTTTTTCACTAAGATTGTAAAATGAAAGGAAATGCAATCAGTACATGTTCCGTGTTTGGACATTCAGATTCCACCTGCAGTATTACCATTGCCAGTGTCAAATAGGAGTACCTTGTCAGGAGAGATGACAAGCTAGACCTGCAGGTCACTATTGCATATTTTGCACTTTGCTAATTTAAGGCAAATGCTTTAGTTTTGGTACATGCTTACTTTTGATCCTACAAAATAAAATGGCTCCAGTTTGTTAAAGAGAATTCTATGTACAACTTATCACAAAGCAGCTAATAATCAGAATGTTATTGTAATCCATTATTAATCGCAGTGCTTTTATTAGGTCCTATCTTGTTGCCGTAGCATCTCTTTTAAAAGTCACTTTAAAAAGTGACTGTGATCAAACTAGATGTTGGGTATGCCACCAAAGGGGTGAGACGCATGAACCTGGAGTGCCCCAGCTGTGCTATCACTGTCTCACAGAGGCTGTGATTATGTCTGAGCTGTGTAACTCTGGCCTGTGCAGATCTTCCAGAGCAAGCCTGGGTACCAGGAGGTGTTGTTAGTGCATCAGCACAGTCTTCTGACTGAGCGTATCTGCTCAGCGAGTTTGACCAGATGCCTGTACAAAGGAATAAAGTTAACATAATGACAGTAGAACTCAGAAAAGAATCACAGAGTAAGACAAAGCAAGGATCACACGATGGACCAGGGATAATTCAGGTTGAAAGGGCACTCAGGAGGGTCCTGCTGAAGCAGGGTCAGCTCCGAGGTCCTTATAGCCTGGAGTGTAAATTTCAGCAACCTCTGGCTTTTTAGTGATGAACAGGAGTGACTTCATTTGGAATGAAATTAAAGAAATCACTGATGATACATCTTACTGGCAAGATTCACGAGCTGACCATCATACAGCCATACAACAAAAGCAGGTTGGAGAAATGGATGAGGTGATCTGGCCCAATAGCCCAACTTCAATTGTCGGTCAGAGATTTCCTATATTTAGAGAATGAGACCCATTCTACAGCTCTTGTCCGAGTGGAACTTAAAGTAAAAAACATCTCCAGTGTGAACATAAATGGGTCTTGAATAATCTGTTTTGTTTAAAAAATTACAGCTCCATGATAGATAATTTGATAGATGCAATGTACAGGAAACCTACGGAAAATATGTAGACTAAGGATCTTTCTTCCCTGTGTCCCACACAGCACTTATCGGAGATGTTCTAAGTTGGACCTCAAGCCACCATTATAATTTAAATAAGAAAAAATACCTTATGAGGCATCAGTTTTCTCCTAGGGTAATTAAGAAACTAATGAATAAAATCAAGAAGGCTGGTTTTATATAATGTGTTATAAATCTCTGTAAATCAGTATTATAGCTTTATTGTAATAGATAACATTAAACAGCAAAATGTCTGCAAAAAGAAAGATACGTTCTATTTATCACAGTGCTGTGACTCTACCCCAGCGAAAATACTTCCACAACTAAAGTTATTGATTGTTAGTTTTGCTAACACTGGCTACAATGTAAAATAGCATTTATAGTTGAAAAACTTAATCAAGCTGATTAACCTAGAACTCTATAGGTAAATTGTCAGGCATCTGCTGAAGAGAGAGGGAAAAACTTTGAAACAACTGATAAAAGCTGTCAAAAAAATACTCTGGTTCTTTTTTTTTTCTAAAGGGAATTCAATTTTGTTCCAAGTGTAAGTGATTCAAGTGCCAAAGGAGGGCATCTCTGTGGTCAATTGTAGTCTGCTCTGCTAAGGAAAGCGTGTAGTGCAGAACTCTGCATGTACAACGGCGTTCACCTGAGATCCAGTACTTGCTAGCTTGGAGATGGCCAGGTGCTAAAATGTCTCACCAACTGCAGGACTTTGTTGGGTGTGGGATGAGGCAGACCACCACTGTCTGAAGATCGAGATGTGCTGTTTGTCTTGTTTTCAAATGACAAGACATTTGGAGCCTAAAGTCTTTTGAAACGGGTCTTCTATGCACTCCAAAATCAAGCAATGAATATGGGAATTGGACATTTTCAAAAATCTGTTTGGGTTTCACAGTCTGTCCTGGGTGACGTCCTCTCAGACATAGAAAATTACTTCCTCCCCCTAATGCTCTAAAACTTTAAAAAATATGGTTTCAAAACTTCTAATATTTCATCCTTTCTATTTTGTTTTTCATTTATGTGCTTTATCACTGTAAGTTTAGAAAAGCTCTTAATGAATGCATTCTGTATCTTTTCGGTTTTTGATGTTCTAAACAAATGAGAAAATCGCTGTTTTTTTACCCACAGCAAAATGTGACCCAGCCTGCCGACATGGAGGTGTCTGTGTGAGGCCTAATAAATGCCTATGTAAAAAAGGCTATCTCGGCCCCCAGTGCGAACAAGTGGATAGAAACATCCGAAGAGTGACAAGGGCAGGTATTCTTGATCAGATCCTAGACATGACATCCTATTTGCTGGACCTAACCAGCTATATTGTATAGTTTCTGGGACTATTTGGAAACTACACTTTCAACGGGCATTTGTTTTGAATCCTGTCATTTTTAAAAGACTGTTATCCTGCAACAAATACCGGTGATTTGATTTACTTTATTAATTTAAGTATAATATCCACAAATGTGCAGATAAATTCTTTGTATGTGTGTAAATATTTCTGTACGTCTCCACAGATGTACCGATGTCCAATATGTGCACACATACACACGCACGCACTATCACAAATACAGTTTTACAGTTAGTGGAATTTTTTTTTAATATTTATTTCTTCATGAGAAATAGTTTACAAAGTAATTCCACTGTAAACCACATTTTCATCAAAGGACTTTCGTGATGTCTTAATGGATTTTTTGGCAACCCAGAAATCTTGTGTCTGTACCTATCTGATTATAGCAATAAGAGAGCAGTTTTCAAACATCGCTGTACAAACTGCTGGACTTAATAAAATCCAGTTGTAACAGTTTCTAAGGTGAACTGAACTACATCATGAGAAAATATTTCAGAACTCCTTAATGCATTCCTATCTAGGCAATTCATTGTAAGACTGTAACCTTCACCTTCATCAATGTAACTCTATTACAGAATGTTACGCATTTCTTTATCTAGCATAGATGCAAAAATCTGGTTATCGCAGCTTAATATCAAGATTGTTTCAAGTGTTTAATAATTAAATTATATTCGCATATTTCAAAACCAGTCATCCTAGAAGGTCTGCTTTTTATCATGTATTTTATTTAACGATGGGCACTGGGTTCATGTTACATATTTATATTATTTTATTTTATTTTTATAATATAGACATCACCTAGATGAGACAGCTTTACCATGTCCTGTAAAATACTAAAGTTACATTTTTCACCAACTTAATTGGAAAGACGGGGAAAGAGAGAGCAAACACACTCTTTAATGTGTTGTGGATCTAATCTAGAAATGTATCCTTGTGTCAACTTGTATTCATTTACGACGGATGAAAAAAACAACCGCCAACCAATCATAATAAAATTCCAGCATATGTTAAAAGTGTTCATAAAGTGATTTTCACTGTAACAGGATGGGCCAGATTATACATGAGTAGACTGCTGCCGATTTCACACTGAATGGAACGTCCCTGGATGAGAGCTCACATGAGCACGTGTTGGCTGTGTAACATGTCACTTGTACAAAACGTATAACGGTTCTCGCCAAATGCGGTTCTAAATGTAAATGTTCCTTGAAAAGCTAACATAAAATTGAGTCTTTGTAAATGTATTAATAAATATGGTGTACATGCCATAGTCAGGTTTTCTAAAGTATTAATAGTCTAATTAGATGTATCTTCAGAACTGGTGCCCTCTTACCTCCAGCTCTAGGGCATTATTGGCAGTTTCTTTGCTCAGTACTTACCGACTATCAGATTTCCTTTGCACTACCTGGCTTTTATAAAACCTTGCCTGTGAAAAGAAAGCAGAGTAGCCACAGTATGCGCATCCTATGGTTCTTATAAGCAGCTGCTCATGCGTCAATTATTTACAACACTTTAGGCAATAAGATCTAAAAGACTTTAGCCATATTACCCTCCAGTAGCAAAATTACCTCTCCAGGGCAGTGACATGCAACACATTTTCCTTTATAGAACATTGTCAGTCCTCATTTAGTAAGTATTACATCTGAAAGTACAGCATGACTGATACTTGCATTTCTCTGTCTTACACATTCCAGCTCGGAGGAACAAAAAATTACATTTGCCTTCCCTATATGTTTGCTTGGGTTTCGAGTGACCTCATGCCAAATGGAAATTGGTTGAGAAATCTTGGTTAAGTGCTCAGCGAACAATGGTCTGCGTTAAAAAGTGCATGCATAATTTTGCACAATGTAGATTCAACTGACGGTCCATTGAAAGACGTCTTGGGATTAAATGAGCATGAAGACCAAATTGCCCTCTCACCCCAGAAAAGGGTGGTCCCTTATAGTCACACGAACACTTCATTGGCTAAGCAGTGTGACCAATCTTAAAATGAACCCTGCGGTAGCATCTGTAGGTTAATAGCAGCTCTTTGTCTCCGCTGCTTTCTGCCTTTAGTCTTTTCCCTGAATTCCATCACAAAAAGTTTTACAATTAAAAAATGTCCTGACAACCAGTTTTGTAAATTGACCTTAGCATCTAATCTTTCCTTATTCAACGTGGGTGACAAAAATGTGAGCTTCTCATGAATGAGCCAGCTGTCTAAATCTGTCAAATAGCGCAGTTTTATTACACTCTTCATAATCGGCAAAGCAAGAAAGTCGCTGAAGTGTTTTAGCAACATTAAAATACCTGACAGAGATAGCATCTTTAACACTTTCTTTAATGAAATATATTTAAAAATAAACCCAACTTTAACTCCACTGTGATGCATTATTTTCAGCAATCAGCTGGGGAGATGCTCTAGTGCTTTTCTCACTGCTTAGTTCCTGGAGACTCAAAAAATACCATGGATGGTACCTACCATAGTCATGTGGAGAAGGGAAAACAATGATCTTTGAGTTATGATCTTAATAATAAAGACAGTTTAGTTTACTAGTGAAATCAGAAAATAAAGCTCCGGTAAAAGCTAAGAATTAAATCCAGGCCTCATTCAAATCAATGGAAAAACCTCACATTGGCTGTGCTGCACTCAGAGAATTGGTTTCAAAATTTAAGCAAAATACTTCAGTTTAGTTTATTTTTAGAAATTTCTGTTTGAGTCATTCCATCAAAACTAAGACGTAATCTAAGTGAAGGTTAGAGGGAGAGTGGAGATGGTTTGTGGAAAGTGTTTTGCTTCATTTTTAAATCATTTTTTGTATTATGTGAAAGCAAGCATCTGCATTAAGCCTACATGCGTACATAGGAAGTCCCAGTGGAAAAGAAGTATTCTCAAAAAAAAAGACACAAAAAATCCTAACTGCTTATTTATCAAAAGAAATTATACTATTAAAAAGAGTGAGTAAACCCCAGGCCTAGCCACCCAAGATGCTAATATAAAAAGGGCAACTGCAGTAATTGCCCTGAGAATTGGCATACAAAAAAAAAAAAAAAAAAAGGTCTGTAGAAAGCCCGTTGCCAGTTAGGTCATTCTGCAGCCATTCTCACGCAACCTCCGAGAGTGCCCCAGAATAAAACTGAGCTTATAAATGAAACTAGATAAATGAGGCAATTAGATAAGGGCCTCCAGAAGGGATTTTATGTATGTGTTCAAGTTGTCTCTGTCTCTGTCTCTCTCTCTCCCAATCTTTTATTCCATTCATTTCTTCCTTTATTCGCAGATACTGCCTCTCTGTTCCCAACACATTGTACATTTTAAGCATTCTTTGAGGCTTTCTACTGTTAAAAGAGAACAAACGTACCTGTTGCAAGAAACGTAACTCTATTCCTGACATCTGCTAGTTTTCAACCCTTGTTTTATTATTTTGGGACAGAAAACCTTCATCTTTCTCTTTTTAAATGCCACTGATCAGGAAGAAGGGATATTATTGGAATATAAGGAGAAACTTCTTTACTCCATAGATAAGTAGGGAGACAAAAAGATGTTATGTAAAATCAGCTCCAAATTGTTTCACTCCATTTCAGAAAAACAGTAAACTCATTTTTCTAATTCGTCCAATAAGAAGTATTAACTCCAACCCTCCCCCTCAAGGAAATAGATTTCTTCCATTAACAGTCAGGGACACAGACGCAAAGCCTTTGTACCTTTAAATCCTCACAGGTTGTTCTAGTTTATGCAAACAAAGGGTAAGTTAGGTATAAATAAAAGTATAAATTCTATATTGCCAACATGGCACCTCTGTTTATCTCCTTCTTTCATTCACTTCTCCACATTTTGGCTTTGCAGCTCCTTCCTTTCTAGAACCCCAGCAAACGTCAATAATCCCTGGCTGCTGTAGGTGATGCTTATTATTTCTGAAACTGCTAATAGAGGTGTGCATCAAAGAGGCTTCCCAGCAGGCTGAGGTTTTTACCTTTTGACCATTCCACAGACCTTGGTTATTTTATAGTGACTTCTAATACTGTATCTTAGCTGGACGTTTACAGTTCAGGAGTACCAGCCTCAAGCAGCTCAGGCTCGGGCTGCGAAGGTCAGCCACAGAGAGACTGAAGCTGGAGGAAGGGAGAAAGCCCGTAGTCACTATACCGTCACTGTGCTTATCAGAAAGTTACTGATTTCAATCCGAGAATCAGATGCCTCAAGTAAAAAGCAGAACGATATTCCTGGGATGATGAAATGTTACTTTTCGGTGTATTTCACTTTCTCTAATTTGGGGTTAGGAATTAGGACCTTTTCATGTACAAATATGCAAAATGAAGATTCTGAAAACACAAACAAATAATTTTTCACAGGTGTAAAGTCCCACTAAGGTGAAAATAAATATTCATATATGTAATTCTACTTGCATCCACGAAATAGGCATTTATAAGATTGGGTCTGCATAGAAAAAACAACTCCAAGGACATCCTGCTCTGCTTATTTTTCCTTAATTATGTAAATCCTCTAAAAGACATTAATGCATTTTAGTTTACTATCCTTTAGTTTAACTGTGTATCAGTTTAATTAGGAATGATACCATTTTGATCTTCTGTCCAACTTAAAAGGTGGCCTTTGTCTCAGAAAAAAACAGAAGGGAGTCATGAAATAAGTAAAAACCAATTTTTCCCATTTTGCAGTATTAAAAATTGACAAATATTTTACTTTTGTCATTTTAAAATAATTACCTAAGAATCTCACCAAAAAGGCAACCAACCCTTTACATTTATTCTAATCTAAATTTGCAGAATATATGTACCAAATAATCTGTGTTCTGGCTACAAAAAGCTGATAAATATTTCCATAAGTAGTTTCGGGGCAAAACGTTGTAGAAACATTGAAAAAAGTTAAGACCACTTTCCTAAGATGTTCGTTGTTTTGAATAGCAGAGTAATTCAGTGAAATAAGACGTGTACTTTTTGGGATATAGGTGTGAACCAGCAGAAGCCACCTGAAAGCTTAGCACAGGATTACTTTAATCTTTGAGGGCCTGACTCAAAGTCCATTGATGTCAACTGAAAATCTCCTATTGACTTCATTAGTTATAGGATTAAAGGCTCTCCACTTAGCTGGCAGAAGATCTTAACTACAGACATCAGTGCACACATGACCTCTCTGTGTCTGCATCTGCAGTCATTAGACACACCGAGGTTTTCTGGAATAAGACTGTGGATTCAGCACTGCAGGAAGCCGTACGGAGCACATCCAGTCTTCTTGGGTTTCCTTGTAGGGATTGCCAACAGTTACACAAGGGGTCTATTAAATCTGCCAGACTTCTTGATATTTCTTTGAAAACATTGAGCTCACGTTTTTTCTCTTTCACACGTATATATGCTTAATTCTAATATGTAAGCATATGCCACTAAGCAGGAAAGTAATTAAAATACCAAGTCAGTGGCCACATTTTATGAAATAGCCATAGTAAGACAGGGCCCAAAGTTGCCCTGACAGATGCTCACGAATATCCACAGAAGAGTTCCCTCAACTGTTTTCAGTCCAGTATCACAAAGGCTGCATGGGGCGGCGTTAGGCACATTTTCAAACCTTTCTTCATGTATTTAATAGGGATATCCTAATCCAAAAATGTTGTTGCCACCCTTACTAATAAGATTGAAAGCGATGAGACTCCTCGGTACCGAAACGACAGGCGTGAGCAATTACGGGGTGGGACATGCGCAGGCATTCTATAGACGCGTGCTAGGCAAAGGGATAGCCGCTCGCCTTCGTACTCATTGATTTCAATTACAACTCTGCACACAGACTTCATCGTGCTATGAAATGCACAACATCCAAACAATCTTAGCACAGCAATTAATTCTACATAGATTTACACTGGGCAGACTGACTGATTAAATAGCATTACTAATGCCTTATCTGGGAAAAGAGAAACATTACTATTTTATAGCACTGTACAAGTGGTTCAACTGACACATCAACCTTTTTCCTTCAGTTCACTTATGAGTTATTAATAATTACTGATTTGGTCTATATATTAGCAAAGGATTATGATGTTGTCCCATAACCCAAAGAAAACTGCCATAGGCTTCAATAGGAAATTTTTCTTCGCATTACACTCCACAGTTTGATTTGAAAGCCAGGTGACGCACCTGCTCACCAGAGCTCTCAGGACTGAAAATATATCATTCTAGCGATCATTTCATGCTATAGGAAGTCACAAAAAAATAATACTCTGTGTTATATACATTTAATGTCTGTCTTTACCTATTGTCTACTGTATGCATACTGGCTTCCACAACCAAAAATGTCAGAAACTATTGCTAAGAACGTGTACAAACAGCAAGCTGCATTATTGGAGAAGAGTTTTATTTCTACCGGTAAAAAACAACTTTCCATCTGTTACAAGTGATCAATAGGGTCCACATGTATCATATAGTTAAGTTCCTTTTACAGTCTATGAGATCTTCCCATTTATTTTCATTTTGCAATAAAAAACGAAGTGAAAAACTATTTAAATGAAAAATTGCTTAAATGCCCAGGAAATTTCAGAAAGAAGGTGCCAGCCAAAGCATGCGAATATACGCAGTGGCTGTGTTCACGATATTCTTGGGTGGAAAGAAGGCAGAGAGAGGTGGCTGTTTTGGAGGAGGCTTTTTATGTAGGATGCATTTTGCTGTGGGACAAAAAGGTGGTTTGCATCACAAGGCAGTAACAAATCCCATTTTCTGAATGTTCCTAGGAGGAGCCGCTGAAAGGAAAATGTTACAGGCAGAGTCAGAACTGGTGGTCAGAATGAACTTAATTCATATCGAGATATACTGAGACCAGAAACCATCTGGTATTAGGTCACCAGATGTATCTTGTAGTGATCTCCATTAATACCAGAAGCAGTAACCCTACCCTGTGAATTATCCAGAAATGCTATTAGCTGTCCCCCACAAAATATACTGCAGAATTAAAACTTCAATTCCCTTTTGAGAACAACTAGATTGTAATGGGAGCCAAGCAGAAAAAGAAAAGGAAATAACAAAATTCTGTCACTTGAGACCTTTACTGTTGTGATATTCCTCTGTTCAATTAGTTTTATTTTATAGTAGCTGTCAGGTACTGTATGTACATTTGAAATGTGGGAAAATAGCTTAGAAAATATCATTCAAACTATGTTTAAGTATCTTCTATAAACTGTATTATACTACTAAGCATATACAAGCACCAATCTAGCCGAGCACTGGAGCACACAAGTAATTTTAAGCATATGAGTCTCACCGAAGTCATGTGCTTAACATTATTAATATAATAAGTGCTTTCTTGGTTTGAGACCTTACAAGTCTTTGCAAGTCTACCTACATAGACTACATAGGCTATATGTGTATTTCTTTTTAGGGAGACAGCACGGCTGAAGCTCACAACCAGGGAATTCAGTTACTGTCTGTCACAAATTCTATATAACCTGAAATAATCGCATCTTTGTGCCTCCACTTTCAATCTGAAAATTAGTGAAATCAATCCTTGTAAAGCGCTTTGAGCTCTTCAAATGAAAAGTGCTATAAAAAGTACAAATTATTATTATATTATTGAACACCATGTATGTATACACACTATTATGTAATATATAATATATGTATAATGCATATAAATTCTAACAAATGTATTTGTGTAATATCTGAGAAATGGAACAGTTGTATCTGGAAGTGATAAATGCATAGAGTTGGATTTATTGTTAATCTGTGGATTTAATGATTTTTTTAGACAAAAGGATGTTTAAGTGTATAATTGCTTTTCTTAATTTAATATATTTATGTAAATGCATGCCTGAAGTTCTGGATAGATAGTTATTCTGTGTCCCTTAAGCTAATAAAATATATTAAACTCTATCTTACTATATAAGGTACACCTGCTGCTTTAAATTTTTTTTGTTTTTAATATTTTTGTTATGACCAAATGCATAATTTAAAATTCATGAAATTTTAATTTTAATCGGCTCTTTGATCTTTGCCGTAAAAGCAAAACGCCAGCATTTTATATATTCTTTGAAATGTACACTAGTTTTATTTATATAAATTCTAAGATGCTTTCATAAAATGTGACTGAACACTGCTATTATTTTTGGAATGCGAAGTTTGGAATGGGGTTTCCTGTTTGCTTCTGGATAAATGAGAGTGAAAATTAAGACCTCCCTACTGAAAAGATACCTGTTTCGTTGCGAGCAATACGTGGATGCACACACAGCTTGAACAAGGGGATTCCATGTACAGGCTTTTCAAGTATAGATATCTGGGAGAACTAGTTCAGTAACGGTGGGAGAAACATAGGGGGTCATTTCTTTGATTTGTTTATTTAATATCTTCAGAGAAGCATGTCTTTAAATCAACGTATGTTAAATTCAGATGTACCGTTTCCAGCGTTTTAAATAAGGGCTATAAAAAATGGATGCAGCGTGGAATTCTTCTCATTTCTCCCCACCTTAAGTAACAGGTTCTGTTCCATTGAAATCAACACCTAAGCATATAAGCGGGAGCAGGGCCAACTCAATATATCCAACTTATTATATTTTTGGATAGAAAGAACATATAATCATGACACTTAAATGCAAACTACACTTGCAGCTTACATCTGTGAGAGTAAAAACCAGTTTGGACAGGGAGCACTAAAGAGTCAAGGGCTTCTTCACACACCAAGTTTACCTTAGTGGTTTCGAAATGCTGTTGAATTAGTCTTACACGTTTAACTTACCTAAAGTATTAAGCCTGTCCTGCTTTTATTTTTTAGACTAAAGAATGAAGCATTACTGACACTACGATGTTGATGTTATCTCTACATTTCAGACCGAAGCCAAAATAATCTTGAAGTTTTCATGAAATTGTTTTTCCATTTTTCAGCTAGTTATACCATTAGTGATATGGGCTTGTGGCCAGCCAGAGAACTAGGATCCAAGGAAAATTTGAACTTCACCCAAATTTGAGGATATTTGAAAACTGTATTTTACTTCAGCTTTTCAATGAATAAATATAGCAGTTGCAGCGATGTTCTTTTAAATATATTTTCTTAAAAATTTTCTTCATCTGAAGAAAGAACAAGCAAACAGCTGAAAGATGACAAATAAAAAAGAATGAAGAAGTCAATGATGAGGACTGTTTTGAATTTTAGTGGGACCTATATATTCATGTAGAAAGTAAAAGCATTCTGTGAGGTATAGTATATAATTACAATAAATACAGTGCAACATGTAGTTCTGGTGACATCATGAGTTATTGAGTTTGTTCTTGTAATTTATTAAGACATTATGAAAACCCACTGACATATTTATAAGCCTTGGAATTAACAGTTACCTTTCATTTCTTTTACAACACAGAAGACATGAATTTTACTTAAAGAATTAAATACACTCAGCTGTGTACAGCAAGACTGTAATTCTGTCTAGAGCTTCTGATGGCATCCTAAACCTGAGGGGCCAAATTCTGCTCTGTCTTTAGATGAATGAAGGGAGGTATCCTTGGCCTCTTGAATGAGGCTTGTGTGGTTTGTCAGTCATCAGAACTTGCAGAAGGAATTCAGAGCCTAAATGCACAATTCTGGAGCATTTCATTTTCATAATATAGTTACTAATAATATCTTTGCTTCAGTATTTAATCACTGTTCCCAAAATATATACTTTGAATAGGCTTCTGTCCTTTTATTGCCTTTTCTTTACTTCCACATATAGCTGTTTTTTAAGTCTTTTATTCTTTGTTTTCTTATAGAGATGCTGCTTCTCCATTGTATTGCCCTAAATGTAATACATATTTACAAGTTTTTCACAAGATTGATTACGGCACGAGTGCTTTTTTTTCTATTTTATTTTAACAAAAACATTAAGTAAGGGATCAGCCCCTGGTTTAACTCTAAATTAAAAATGCACCACAAGTAAGTAGGGTAGAATCTTTAAAATGCCAAAGAACCATTTAGGTCTATGTGGTTGCATTTATTTATTTTGGGGGAAGGGTTGGTTTGAGTCATATTTGATGACATGTCTACGGATGACATACATCTCTGGCAGAATTGGGCAAAGTGGGACATAGCTTTGGTTTTGAAAAACCTCATTGAACAGTGGCTTTCTTGTTTGCTTGGTTTGGGGTGGTTTCTGGATTTTTTTTAAAGGGGGGGTGAGTTTTTTTGTCTTTCAAAGCTAGGACTACTCCTGGATTTTGTCTGTCTTCCAAAATTTTGGGCTGAAACAGTTGAATGAATGGCTCTTATACTGGTTCAACATTCAATGTTTAAAATTTATTATTTATTACTTAGGCTATTGCCAATATCGCAGCCTTCTTCAACTGTTGCTTATCTTACATTAGTACAATTCACCAATATCACTGTTGTCAGGAGGTGCATCAGGTTGTGTTAAAGTAGTTGCTTTTCCTTCTCACTCAGTTTATATCACTTTAAATACATTACACTCAGAACTGTTTGTCATATTGTTCCACCATGAAACCAGTGTCGTCATACTAGCAGAGTTTGCTCCAGTTACACACACAGTTCTACATGTTTCACCTTTCACTATGTACGTTTGATTACTCAAGATGGATTGACCGAGGGACGGAATGTAGGTGTATGCCGGTCCTCCATTAGATCAAGGGCTGCGTTCTCCCTTCAATATTAGAAAATTGAAATTCAGTTATATATATATGCAAGCTATTTCCACTTCAACGAAGGGGAACATACACATGAACCAAAGGGCTGCATTTGGTCCAGGAGATTTATAAAGAAGAGATCCAAACTCTGCAAACTCTCATGCAGCGGAATTAGTGCTTTCCTGGTCAGATGAATAGAACAGGTGCAGAAATAGCTTTCAGGTCTTTAAACTACACCAGCCCAAATAAATCACAGCTATGGAGCATGTTTAGCAATTTCAAGCAAACATTAGAAATGCAATGCCCATGGTGCAGATAAAGTGCTTATGAAAAAGGTGGACGCAACATCTGTACTGGCACAGAACGCCTGTTCCAAAGTAATAGCTGCAAAATGCCTCCTATAAAGCATAAGACTGTTAGTACAGCTGCAGCTCTTAATAGCTATTGAATTTCTTGATCAGGGAGGCAGATCCAGAGCAAGGGAAATGGACAAGTGAAACTATAAACTGCTATTTTACACCTATGAATGTAATATCAAATAAATGTGGTCGAACCCACTTTTATTTTTTTAAGAAATTCATCCCTAGAGAGCCTCGTGCTAGATCTTACCTAGCAAGCCATCAGAAGGCACTTATGTCAGCCTAACCCTGAGGTTTCCAAGATGTAAAACTGGACAGTCTCCATATACCTGCTGCTTATTATATCTGTAACAGAAACCTGCAGCTACGCACACGTGCGTAATACCTCATGCATCATTTGCGCACTTACTCAAAGCTATTTGGTTCCAGATCAATGCAAACAAGGAATGAAAAGGTACACAATAGATTAGATAGTTTTTAAGATGGTTTGCAAGAGTCAAATTGTAGTGAAGTGACTGAGTTGCACAGAGACTTGAATATAGGCAACAGGATGCAACCAGTAAACTCATTACCATGTTAGCTTATAAAAATCATTCCAAAGAATACAGCTGTCTGACATTTGCTGGGGTTTCCTATTTAAATACCTTAATAAGAAGATGAATTTGTGTCCAAGAGGCCCCCTGTGAAGTACTAGAATCATATTTACTTTGCATTTATAATTACAGCTTTTTGTTTATGACGGAACTTCTATGGAATTATCAGATTTTCAGTATGCAGATAAACTGTCATTTTAGTATTTTCTAAATTAGTATTGTCTTGCAAATTCTTCACTTCTTTTATTAGCCCGGAAATAAAATACATCACATAATAGTCAGGTAGCAGTGACTGCTGAGACTGCCAATTGACCTGGTATGGAATTCACCTGAAATTACCCCAGATGGAACACTCTTAATATCTTATTTTGAATGTCTGTCATATGGAGTTTGGAATGAATGTTTTTTGTTTTGTTTAGGACTACTTTTTCTTCCAAGAAGACAGCAGGTTTCAAACTACATGCTGTTGATGTCTACCCAAAGTGTGTCCTAGGCACGTAAACCCTTCTGAGCCCCAAACAACAGCCCCGTTTACCCATTTTGCAGTACTACTTAAATTTCCTGGCACCTGAACTCACTACGTATTTTTTAATCTGGCTAGAAATTTTTCTGGCTGGCATACATCCCTCAGAAGTACCCGACCAATATGGAGATAGATATTTATCTCCTAAAAGCAACCCAGGATAAGACATTCAACTGCCAAAGCTTGCTTGAGACCTTGGAGAATCCTGAAAAGTTAGTCATAGTCAGCATTTAAATTAACTTCATGGGTGGCGGTGCCAGTTTAATGATAAGAACACTACTACCATTCAGAAAGAGGTAGATCTAACTCTTCTGGTTACTTCCCAAGAAGCTGCTTTGACTGCAGTCCTGGTAGAATGCAAGCTACGATGCAGCCAGAAATAATAAAAATCAGTGGGTCAAAACAAGAGAGAGAAGAACGGAGTCAAAATCTTCTGGCCTAGAAAGCTTATTTGAAAGTGGAAAGGCCCATTAAATTAGTTCTGCTTAACAAGTTAGTTATACACACTCCAGGAGCAGGACCCAGTGCCTCAGTTCTTCCTCCTTCCAGGTGAGTCAAGCTCCCTTTCCTGCCTCTATGCTCCGCTTTTCCAACAGGCAGCACGGAGAATGCCTCTTCTTCTGCACTTCTCCACTTACCCCTCCCTGTGGCAGAGTGCCTCTGAAATCTCCAAGGAGTTTTGTAAAAGAATTTAGGTGCAAGACCCAAAGTGTTTATAGGGAATAATCAGGGATTTTTTAAAATTATTACTATTCTACAAATGATAAAGGCCTCAGTTCGTATCACGGGCATAGATTTACAAGGAAGAGAAGACTAAACAGAAAAAGCAAAAAGCCATCACACAAACTGCTAAGAAAACAGCCTCAGCATCAAAATTACCACCTGAGAGCTGCAAGTTATTTCTTTTGTTTTTCAAAATCCACCTGCCAAAAAAGATCACAGAGTAAACCCAGATCTGTTGATGTCCACAGGAGCTCTGCCTGTGATGTCAGTGGTGCCAGCACACCAACCCACAGAGGGACTGAAATCTGACAAAGTTTAACAGAGTCTTTAAGAAGGCAAATTCAGACGGCAACGGGCTCCAGCGGAGCGTGTGGCTACCATTGTGGGTTTCGAGGTTCAGCTCCCTGACAAATGAATACCCCTACAAAAAGCTCAAAATGAAAGATTTGTCAGATTATGGCACTGAGACATTAAAAAACCCACAAGATGAATCATTTCACGTGCCTTTTGAACAGGTAACAGAAATTGCTGAAGTGTTTTCTACCTTATAAAAGGAAACGAAAGCGAAGACTTGTCTTTGCTGAAGTTTTTAGTGACTAGAGTTGTACACAGACCTGGGAGATGGCTTTAAGTCAGCTTGAGTAGGAGCAGCAGTCTAGTAGTGGCATCAGGAAGTCTAGGGGAGCAAAGAAACACCTCGGGTAAGCCTGTGAAGCTCTGCAGGACTATTCTTAACCGCGACCAGTCTCCTAAAGTGCCCACTGACACCTCACTCGGAAATTCACGCTATGTGCTGCGGTCACTATTAACTGCAGTCCAGACACGGCCAAAGATGCACCTTTAGTACCATGACTGACTTAGGTAAAACTCTCCACAGATCAGAAAGTGACTAACAGGGATTAATTAACAATTAGCGTTAAGCCTTTTACAAAGGGTAAACCCATGCAAATCAGATTCCTTCCTCTGCCTATTTTGAAAGCTACCTGCTCAGAAAGAGCTTTCTATTAATTATCTGTAATGGGATTATTAGCACATTTTCCCCAGGAAGTTTCTCCTCAGAAATAGGTAATACTGATAAACTTTGCACAACAACTACAAGAGACAAAAGATTTTAAACAAATGAATATTCACTGGATTGCAAACATTCAGATTAACATAATCCGTGTAGTAATTAGCACTCTGATAAAATCACAGTGCAACATATGACAGTGCATAAAGTAAATACACTGGATTTTGCCTATGTACAGTATTTTCACTGATTTCAATTAAGCATAAAATTTTCCTGCATTTTCTGCCTTAACAACTATCTTATATTTTCTACTATTAGAAAACAACTGCCACCTTGCACTTCAACTGCACAGATAGGTTAGCTATTATTACTTACCCCCTGCTTTTTAATGTGGTCATAAAAGCATGAGGTTTGGCCTTCTTTCTGTTGATTCATGGTGACCAAATATCTCAAATACTATTTTGGCTACAGCGCAGTTTTGCACACGCAGCATGTAACCTGCTTAGCCCAAAAGAGAAAAGGGATCTGCAGGCCTATTTCCTGCCACTAACAAGTGAAAAGAAACACAAAGTTTAATCTGAAAAATCAAATAATTAACTGAACCGTATCAGACGTGCACATTTGTGTACATAAGGGTAATTAACTCGTAAAATTTTGCATGCCTAAAAATTGTACTTAGTTGTAATCTAGAAAATCCTTCAGCATCAGCTATATAAAACACACTTTTACTAAAATCCACTAAAGCAATGCCTCACTTGAATACACACGGATGAACGTATTAAGTCTAAGAATGTATCTGCAGAGGGTAGTCGCATCTATCAAAAATTCTTCATATCAACAGAGATGGAAACATCTGGGAGATGCTATCCAAACTGAAAGATTACATGACACGTTGCACAAGATGCTACCGACAATATCCCGTCCTTGAGATCAAGTGGCCGTTACATCACAGATAGGAAATGAAAGAACGTGTCCTGGGGGTTTTTTGCATCATAAAAAAATTAAGGATCAAACTAATTTTTTCAGTTTGCTTCTATTAAGGAATGACCATGAGAATTTCCAAGCAATATGCAGAGGAATATTTTAATAACAGGAATGGAATGAAATGCTGAGAAAAGGAATTAGAACCTGATTTTTAAAATCATTTGCACGGAAAATTGATGTCTGAACAACCTTTAAAGTCTGGCTTTTATTTCCTGATCCTGCAAACTGCCCTACTTGCCAGCTTTAAAAGTATAAGCAGTTGGAATGAACACATAGCATCTGCTTATGGATTTAAAAATTTCACATACATATAATTTTCAGAACTATACCTTGACAATGAAAAGCTGCTTTTCACTCATGATTTCCTAGTGTGATATGATAATCTCTCCGATGTTCAAGATACAAGATGTAATTTTAAAAGTTACACAGCACAAAATGCGTTTACATTTTTTTAGACATACTGGCCACTTACAGTCATTTTTTCTTCCTCTCTCTTGATTAGTATGAATCCAAATGCCTCAGCAGCCCAAACATGAATGTGAATAGATAAGCTAAAATCTGAGAATTTCAGGAGTGCAGAAGTGTGTGCTTTTCCCTCTCCCCCTTTTAAAAGTGTCAAAAGCTTCCTGACACGCTTAGGTCCATGGAAATGGAACATATTTTCTCATTACGTTAATTAATGGGTCTGCTTGGGTGGTATAATTCACTATAAATTTCCTTTAGGATTCTGTCATACCTAAAAAGGATCTTATTTTTGTGATGTCTTTAAATTTTTATGACTTCTACTCTGTTTAGTCTGTGTGTAATCCTTCTTTTGAAACCTAATGTCCGAGAAAATCTGCAGGTTTTTCTCAAAACTGGCACGCTCTCTGGTTTATAGTCATTTCTTTTTCTTGCCTTCTTAGAACTCCATGCGAGTCCTTAAGGTGCAGTTCACAGCTCAGGGAATTTATGATTACATCGTCAATGTAAACTAAAGCACTGCGATATATTAAAACTGACAAGATGCTGTTCATTAATCTCTGAAATACGGCCAGGTGTGATGTAATGAAGAGAGGCTTCCAACTCAGAGAAGCCTAACACAGCTCCTAGCTCGGCTTGATGGTGGCTTCCTTTACCTCATCTGGGAGAAGGACTGCCTGGGTGGGGACTCTCTCTGGAAGCGTAATGTCAGAAAAATGTGGGTTGGGGAAAACGAGACAGGGTAATCCCTTGCTGTGCCAATGGTTCTCAAACAGCTCAGCTTCTGCTTTCCTTTCATTTCCAGGTTAGAACACTAACTTGGTCGTGCCGTAGTGAACCGCAGCTTCCCAAGGAAATAGTTTGATGGGCTGGAGGGACCTTTTTATGTACGAAAAAGAGGAGCATTTTAAGCACTGGAGTCTCAACCAGTGGAGAAAGCAACGGCAGGCTCAGAACACAGACCAGCAAGTGCTGCAATTTACACATCTGTTAGAACTCGACCAAAACAAGGCTTTAATTTGGTTGTGACAGTTTTAGTCTTTTTGTTTCTTTGCTTTTTAATGAGCAGTTGTACTGTTTCAACAGAAACAAGGGCAAAATCAGAGGAGACCAAATATAAGGAAAAATTCAACATTTTCACAACATTAATTCATACCTCAGCATAAACTGATAAATGTTATTGCCTAATTTTACTTCATTAACAGTGTATGTGGAATACGTATTGAATAAAAATAAGACTCTGAAACTCATCCATGCCAGAGTAAGAGAAGAAACTTTGTGAATGACACTCGTATTCCTGAGTTGAAAAAGCAACAGACGTTTTTCCAAATATGGAAATAAAATGTGAAAGTAAGTTTTTATACACTCCATGATTTAGCATTTTGTGTCCATCCAACATTGAGGTCCACATCCTAAAACAAGTTATGGTCATTAAACAGCTTTGCTCTCTGCAAATCATAACCAAGCCAGCTATTGCAGCAGCGCAAAACTGATTGATTTTTACGGATTACTTGATTTGATCAATTTTATCCAGCTACAAACAATAGCTTTTGAACATGATGAACACAGTTCCTACACTACATCCAACCTGGGAACAAAAGACAGCTCTTCTCGGAAAAATAGGGTTTGGCTAAGCTTCGCAGTACCTTCTGAAATTTCTAGGAAAGAATGCAGAGCAAGACTAACCTTCACATTTTCTTCTCACCATGGAGAAGTTACAGGAAGGCTCCTCTTTTTAATTTCTATTTTTTGTTATTGTTGTTGCTGTTATTGTATTAATATCTCTCATATTTATTCCACCGAAGAGTACTGCTAGCTCCTCCTGAGCTCCTCATCCATAGACAAAGTGAAAAAGACAGAATAGACTAGTAAAAAGACCGCGGAACTGGAAGCAGACAAACTGATGGGAAAAGATTAACATTTGAAAAATGGCAAAGAAAAGTGAAGTGGAAGGAAGGATTATAAAGACAGAAGGACTGGTAGGATAACTACCCCTGAAAAGAAAGACAGAGATATGAACAATAACAGTCGTCTTCATATTTCATTGCTGTGAGTATGATAAATGTAAATACCTTTTAATACCTATCTCTACCCAGGCATCTTACAGAATTTTTTTGCTGATATCACTACTGGACATGGCACTGGGTAGTACCAGTAGCAGAACAGCAGTCAGGATCATTGGTAGTGGCAGTTTCCACCTCTGTGTCAAACTATGTACTACTTGAAGCCACTTTGTACACGACTGTGCTGCAGTAGCAGCAATTGCGAGTCCCTTATCTAGTTTGCACAGAGCTGTCTAGGCCCTTAGATAAGCCCACCTATTCCCTCTTACCAGAATCCAACTCTTAGTAAAATATGACTCTTCTATGTCAATTACTAGAATGTATGCCTTCCTCTCTCAACTGTTTCTATCGTACTATGCATGCCCCCAATCATCGAGCACCCTCCTTAAAAGAGAAATTACGTAAGGAAATAGATATGAATACACCGGAATTAGTCTGCAGAAGAACGTTATACCTAAAATCTTAAATGTCTATTGGATTTACTGTATCTATGCTCAGGACTTTGAACTATTTTTTGTAAATATTCTGGCATTTTACTTGCAGAAGTGATTTAGAGAAAAAAAAGTTAAGCAGATACTGATGGACATTCCCAGAAACTGAATCGTGTATTTAACAAGAAACCAGATTCTTAGAATTGTATTCATCCATTAGATGAGAAATTTCTCTTATTGGTTATGTTAGCTAACAGAACTAAGTTTGAATATGATATCAAATAAGTACCGCACTGATTTGTTGATTGATTATCTTTAATTTAACTATATATCTTATTTAACTACATTAATTGAATTAAATGTATAAAAAAATATGAAATTACTCACTTCAATCACTAAGCGTGAGAATATCTTAAAACTTGAGAATTACTTTGAACTCATTCACAAATAGACAGAAAGGTGATGGATATCAAATAAAATATCCCCTAATAAGAAATCACTCAGCAATGGTCAAGGTACCATTGCAACTTCCTGAGTTAACATTACATTCTTGCCCTAAGTTAACATTACATCCATTCTGGACCAGTTCCTGCCTTGTAAGATAATATGGCACAGGAGTTCTTGCTTGTGCTAGGGTGTACCGCTCATGTGCAGTTATCCCACAATACTTTATGCGGAACCATCTCAGTCTTTGACCAGAGTGTTTTCTATTACAAAAAAAAAGGCATTTGGCAAAGAGAGAAATATTTCTTAGCTAAATATTTGAGAAAGCAGTAATTGTGTAACAGAAGTACTCCAAAACTGACACAGTATTCACCATATTTTGACATACCATTTTTGTCCACCATTAGTCAGGTTTATCATACTTCAAGACTAAGGATGAAATTTAAATTCTCTTGATGCTTAGCCAACAATCCTCATTAAACTGCTGAAGCTTGTAGGCCTTTGTCTGTACTAATGCTATATTAAAAGACTCATTAGACAAAAGCATGACAATAAATATGTGGTCAATGATTTCAGGTAAAGGCGGACCCAAAACCAGTAGTGAATTAGTTAATTAATCCCACACACAGTAAAAACTTGCATCCAGCATGAAAAAGAACTGCTAGAACAAATCTTTAGATTCAAAGATACATACTCATACTCTCCTCAGGACAATATTAAACTAAAAATTTTGTCGATGAGAATGAAAATTATAGAAACTGGCTGTAGCCTTAGTTGCAATAATCAGGAATCACTTATTCCATTTCATGAGGTTTTATTTGATAGATTGTAGATTTTTAAGTTAATATGAGTCTGTTATCCTTCAAATATTAACCCGATTTCCAATAAAATGATAACAAAAGCCTATGAAGTTCATGTTAATTGCATACAAGGTTTTTTTTTAATTGTTCATAGATGTTCATCTCTATTAGAAGGGATTTAGTACAATTCCATTTACTTTAAATCAGCATTATCAAATGATACTGCAGGAATTTGAAAGCTTAGAAATTACTATTTGAAGTCTTTAATATTTTTAAAACATTAAGATTTATTTGGTTTTTTGAGACACTTATCGAATATTAAATTGCACACGTAAGAAATGATGCAAAAGTTCTTCTGAGCCAAGCTTTACATTCATAAGTTCACTGACTCATGGTAAATGAAATCTGCCTCTTGTCTTATGTATGTATTTCCGCAGTCTTTGTTCTTCCCCTGCAGTAAAATAATGTTCTAATGATTGTGTATTTAACATCAACTATCTAAAAATAAAGCATTAGGCCATAACTCAGAATACAACAGATTATTGTTAACAATTTATGCTAGTAATTAGGAAAGAGATTCCTAACTTGATGGTCTTGGAGACTGTCAGAAATACCCTTCATCTCTTAAAAATGTGATTGCTGTCCCAGATCCCAGATGGAACAAGAGCAAATCTCTATGAATTCCGGCCTCTTGCAACCGCGAGTGACAGAGCTCTGTCAAAATCTTTTCAAGGCTACAGTGTTTTCAGTACTGTTGGCAAACAAACCCAAATCTCAGCCACGGGCAGAAATTAAGATTTAACTAATTACCCCGCAATAGCTACCACAGCTATTGTACAGATGTTTTATTCAGATAAATTAATAGCAAGTCAACACTGTCTCCTGCACATAAAACCTACTGTTAATACCAGAAATAAACAATACTCCTCAAGAGTATGGCCATTAAGACTAGCCTGTCTCTCTTCTATTTCTCCTTTGCACTCGGCTACCAAAAAAGTTCTGGGCCAGTTTTTATGTTCTAAAATTAAATATTCACACTCATAATTTGTACCTCTATATCACCTTCCACCCAAAGTTTCAGATAACTTTGAAAGGGCTAATTAATTCTCTAAATATATAATAAATATTAGTCACATCTTATAGAAAAAGAACCCAAAAGAAAGCTGGAACAACAAATTTGAACCTGATTTTCAATGCGGACTATTCTAACCTCTGAAAACACACCATTTCTGCTACTGGAATAATATGAATATAGATACTGAATAACAGCCTGTAAGTGTGAAAAATGCACACTAAAATGGTGCTTAATAGATGATTGGCATTATACAATAACTTTTTCTTTCTCTGTGTTATCTTAACTCTATACTCAGTTCTGTATGAGCTTCCACCACTCAGATTTTGCAGGACAACCCCTCTTTATCTGAAAAGAATCCATTTTCTCTGCAGAAGCCTCTCCCACTCCACTCTGAAGGTTCCCCAGAGCACAGCTGCACAAGTTATGGAAAAAGGTTTGAGGTATTTATTCATTTGTGCTTGCACTCCTCACTACTCTTCACGATAAGTTTAATATGAAACCTCAGGTGAACCAGAAGGCCCTTCTAAACATCTGTGGAAGTTTGCCATACCTATGCCCACAAACTATTTCCCTGTTGAGATATCCAAAAGCTGTCGTGGTCTTAAAAAAGCTAGCTTCTACTGAAACAGAATACTTCTCTAAACAGAGTGGGAGGTTAACCAATTTCATTCTATCTGCTTCTATTCTTTGATTTTATCTTTTAACATTAATATTCTTAAGACCACCCATCAGCTAACCTGTTCAACAAAACTTACTCCCCAATTATCTGATCAACAATTGCAGTGAGGTATAACTTCCTAAAGAGATGCATGCATTTAAAGGTAATTGTTTAATTACATTCTTATATCATGGATATCATTATATTTGACTTTTTAATATAAATACTCAAAACAACATAGTGGGTATAAGTTCATGTTTAAGATGGTGTGACACTTTAGCACTGAGTCTTGGTTCAACAAGATACTTAATACCAAGTAGTTCTATTCAGATTAATTTCCAAATACTTATCCTCAAATTTCTTACCTTTAGAACTATTTAAAAAAAAAAAAAAAATCATACTCTCTAAAATTTGGAAACTTAACTTGATGCGATTAAAAAATTATTCCTATGTAATATACAAGATTTACTGAATTATCCAAAGCTAAAGGAGTGTGAGAAGACTGTTTGTGGTGGACTTGATAGTGTTAGGTTAATGATTGAACTCTATGATCTTAAGGGTCTTTTCCAACCCTTCTATGATTCTATTTTTAAAAATTCTGAGGGGAAAAAAACCAAGAACAAGTGTTGTATCTCTTTATCCTAGATTGCATATGCTATTTGTATCAAACAAATTCCAAACGAAGGAAAGCTAAAATGGACCATTGCTAAAGTTCTATGGAGCCTCAGAAGATTGTAAAGAAAAGAGGGTTTACATTAAAAATCAGATAATAAAATAACTGACATTTCAATTTGGACAGCGTACTACAGTCTAAAGCATACGAACACATTCTGAATATATTACTGCTCCAAAAACATAGCCTCCGTTGCACGGAAGGAAATACAGGATTAACGATGTTAGCTCCCAGAGCTAAATTTACGACTTGTAAAAGCATAGAACGCATGCTATACATTGATTAAAGAAAAAATTATCCATACAATTTTACTGATGTATTAACACCATGTCACCAAGTCTCCTAAAACGTGCCACCTAGTGGAGCATATGAGTAAGTTCTACAACATAGAAGCAGCCAGCTCTGTACCCACACAGGCTTTGTCGTCTAGTAAAGCCTTCTGCTAACCTTCCAGCTCTCATCTGCAAGAACAGTTTTGCATTTACCATTTCTCATACTGCACATCACCCATTCTCCTTAGCCCACCCTACAAACTTTGCTCTGCTTAGAATTAGAATTTAACCAAAAGACTTCTAAAATACCTAGCAGTCATTACTAAAAACCTGTACCTTAAACCAAGACCAGAATTAGCTAAGCACAGAAAAGGCGTAAACAGGTAAAATGAAATGGAGCACCTTCTCTGCTGTCTAGCTAAGAATGGAATCTGCATGAGATGTTATTCCAATATAGTTATTCTTGACTTTTTTTCCCTGACCAGCAGAAGTATACAATTGAGAAGATAAGAAAAGAGCTGCCCACTGCTAAACAGCAAAACAGACACAAACATAAGTCATATGCCTTAGGAAACAGCCGGGAAAATCTGGAGAGTGACAAAGAGGGATGAGACCCAAGAACATCCAATTTCAGCTACCCAGAAAAGAGTAACTTCTGAGTCTAAAGACTACTTTAACATGCAGTTTTCCAAAGGATTACTTTATTTTTCAAAAAAAACAGCATTTCAAATAGCAGTACTAGCCAATTGGTCCTATAAATTTACATCACAAGCCCAATCACCTTCATGTTTCACCAAAAACTATGATTTTTTTTCTTGAATTTGATTACCAAAATATATTGATTTTTGTCAATCATATTTCATTATCATTACAGAGTAGAATTTTTTTTATAAAGTGTAATTGTATTAGATTATAGGAATAGTCCAGTATAGAAGGCACTATAGGAACAAACAAAAATTACATAACTTGAAAAATATGCAAGTTATAAGTTGTATACAATATTCAGTTAAAATTATGAAGTTCTTGTTGGTGAATCTCTCTTAGAAGCATACATATAAGACATGTTCATAGATCCTAAAGTTGTTATGTGCCCTCACCTGTTTTCTAACTGCAACAGAACTTGAGGGTGCTAAAAATAATTGATGGTGAGGTGTAATTTCACCGTACGCTTTTCTTTCGCATAAAGTTTTCTGAGTTTAAGTACCTTTATTTTGTGTAGCGGAAGGTACAGTACACAATAAACCTAAAAAATTTCAATAGAAGTAGAAAACATGTCCAGAGAAATATGAAATAGTTTCACGCTGAGATTCTCTGACAGCGGTACCACCGCACATTTGTAACAAGACAAGACCCATACAGACCTTAGAAGAATCACTAACAGACCATTTTCCTCCTCTTCCTCAAAATTAGTTCTAAGTAAAAGTAACGGTCAAAAAGCAAAAGAATATAACCTACCCTCCACAAAGCACTGCATGAAACCATTTGGGACTGTAGTCCAACACATTACTGTTACAATCGTGTCTTTTCAGAAGATGTGTAAGTATGTATAAGTGCGAGTGTGGGGATGTGCATTCTCACGTGCATCTATACATTTATGTAAGTACAGACATTTGCTTTACCGGTCAGAGATTTATGGTGGTGCACAGGTTTTTAACACAGATTCAAGAGAGGCCTCTTCAGTGCTCTGTTAAATTCTTGTTTATGCTTCCAGAAGCAGTAGTTTGTCCAGAGAAAACAGACTAGGTTTGATGATAACAGTGAAAACCAGGCATTTGAGAAAACATCCATGTGTTAGGATCACAGGGATGCATATTAAGCATCTGCTGAGAAGAATTAACATAAGCTAGATTTTTATCATCATGCCATCTATACTATGGCAGAGCCCAAACACTCCATTTGATTTGCAGCCACATTATTCCAAAAAAACAGAAAAAAAAAAAAAAAAATCCTTGCCATGCAGCCAGATAGTCTAAAAGATTCCATTGGGTGAAAAGCCGGAGAATGCTTTCACACTCTCAAGTGAAAAGAAAACCCCTGTAAAAGAAGGTTGGTTTTGTTTGGTGACCTCCCCCCCTCACCCACCCCCTGATACAGCATGTTCTGGGGAACAAAAATAGGCTATCTTTGTCATCTCTTACAAAAAATAAATTCAGATGGTTATTTTTTTCTCTCCTGTCTTCAAAAGCACTTTTGTTGCCAGGACCCTAACTTGTAGATTGGAAAGGTAAAATGCTTTCATCTTAGGCAGATGTAAATATGAATAAGATATTCTATAATATCATGGCAGTTGCAAAATTACCCAACTAGTCTCATGAAGATTAATTTCCTTTGCTTCTGGGTTGTCAAACTGTGATTTCCTCTTCTTATAAGAATATTGTGTTTTGATAAGTATAAGCAGATCCACAGTATTTTGGAACTTCATACATCTCAATTTTCTGCCACAAGAAGTGACACATTCCTCAAGTTTGGGAGAGCTGGAAAAAACTTCTAACAGAAAACGAAAAGCCAATTTTAATGAGAAAGCATCACCAAATTAATCACCACATCTCTAATGGTTTCCCCATACATATTTGCCCTGAGTTGTCCAGTACGGTTAGTCCCCAGAGTCAGCATGTGCTTTGAGAGACACATGCATGTACACTGCAGTAAACGTGGACCAGAGCATCCATTAGTAATTAACGAGGGATGAGCAAAGCAACTGGTAATAGTTAAAGCAAGCGTTCGCAGACCGCTTTGAATGGGTTGCTCTGCATTCTTTTGCAATGAACAGGGAAAGCTGTGATTGGCTCCATATGACCGGCAAAGGTGATGATAACATGACTTATGAGCAACCTGCCAAAAAAAGTATTTATCTAGCTATATATTATGTGTACACAACCAAAGATGCTCCTCTAGAGGCACATCACACAGTAGTTAAACACATAGTTTAGTAAGGTGATTATAAAATCACCTCGATGCTTATGTAAGGAAAGAACTTTTACAGCCACAAGGCAATCCCAGATAGCAGAACTGTGAAGAAAGTAGTGGAGTTTACTCACTTCTCACCTTTGAAAACAAATCTCTATTAATCTCAGACCTTGCAACCAGCGCAACATGCCGAACTAATTACGCAGGTATCATACTTAAAGCAAGTGACAGAACTTTCCAAGTCAAAAGGAACAATCATGTTCAGGTCCTGCTGCGTGCCGCATTACCACAAAGCTCTCCTCTTGGCTACTTGTGATCTTTTCCAATCTATTGTAGTCTGGATTCTCTCTTACTAGTTGCACTTTTGGTTGTTTCCTCTTTCAAGTTAGTTTCCAGATGTTGTTGCTTACCCATGTTTTCCCTGCCACCCTGCGTCTCCTTAGCCTGAACTTCTACACCATTCCCTTCTGTGTTTCCCCCGCTACTCAATTCACAATCTAAGTCGAGATTTTGAAACCTGTTGTAAATTACATTAATTGGCAGTTCTTTCCTGCAGCTGTGTGCATTTCTTAAGACCACATACTTACCGGGCTTGGGGGGTGTGTCTTTTTTACCATCTTTGGACACATTTTATACTGAACCAAATTGCATCTGGTTCCAACACCAGCTGAAGAGTCATGCTGGTACCTTTCAGGGGTCTTAGCAGGGTCAGGTTTATAATTATTTTGTACAGTATTCAAGTAGAAGAGAGATCCACTGGAAACTTAAAAGGAAAACTGGTTTGTACATAACATGCTTGAATACTTCATGCTATCGTGGGTCGCTCACCAATTATTTCCTACTTGCTAAATGCAAAAATACGTTAACGAACAAAGAGCTTTAAATAAATGTGAGTCATGAGGTTGACCGGAAAAAAAGTGAGGCTGCATGAGCATGGACAAAGAGTTTTATTAGCCCTGTAGGAAACTTTCTCTTTTTATTTAGAAACAATTCAAGCTACATATTTCAGAAAATAATTATTTAGAAAATAATTTAGGTTACCTTAAAATTACAGTATTAATTTCCACAGTTCCCTTTTTAATACAGCCTCATAAATTAAAAACAAAATCATGAAAATATTCAAAAGAAGTATGATTAAAACCTAGAAGTCAGACCACAGCATTGTAGCACGTCAAAATAAAATCCTAAATCTGTCCAGTATCTTTGAGGTCTAACAAAAATCATTCAAGAAAACATACTTTGTTTCTTTGTATTTGCCCTACAAAATCAGTAAGAAGTAACTGGGAAGAGAAAATTAGAGGATAACACTTTTCAGCTTAGATATTATAGTGATGTTTTCCATTTAAAACTAGAAAAAACCCCTAGCTTTGCTGGAAAATGATAAAGTGTCATCAAAAGATTTTCATTTATACATGTACCTGAACAAGAAAGCTCAAGACCACTGTGGCAGCATGTCTGTAACTAGGAAGGTTGACTGTAGAAGGCACGTTTACTCTGACCTCTAATTAGTTTTCTCCAGTAAAGTTGATCAGTCTAAAATCTAGATTGCAAGTCCAAGAGACATCTATAGTCATGTAGGGGAAGTAGAATTGCCTCCACCTGCTCTTTATGTCCCACATATTTTCCAAGAATGTCTTCTCAGAGTAAAAATCACTGCAGCCTTCTCCTGTCCTATATCCCCAAACCTGAAATAGCTGAAGACAAGGAAGCAGAAGATACAGAGAAGTTAAGGGCCATACAGATAGAAGCAGAGAATAAACCCAGTGACAGCCACACCTGAGGTCCCAGTCCCAATGCAGCCTACTGTATTCAGTCATCGGCGAAGCAAACGAAGCCTTGCTCATTGCAAGATCCATGCCTTCGTCCCCGCTTCCCTTCCCCTCCCCTGTGTAGCACTCTGGGTCTCTCCTATACCCTTTCTCCTCTTTCATCCATCACTTTCCCTCTTCCGATCTCTTCCCTGAACTTCTTATTCTCTGAAACATTTCAGAACATTTTTCATAGCATTTTTAAATTTTCTCCCCTATTCTTCTCACCCGCGTAGCTGGAGATATGTCACACCTCCGATGCCAACTTCCATTAGTAGCTGGTTGAACAGCAGCACATGCTACAGCTGACTTGGAGGTACAGATGTGCTGCCTGGCCAGTCAGTACGTTTGCTGACTCATCAACCACTGGAACAAATACTACAAGTGACCCTTGAGCTCAAACAAATGCTCTTCCTTCAGTGACAGCACTAATGGTGGTCTCCATTCAGTTACCAGTTTCCACAAAGATTGTAGTAACATGGTATCCTTCAGACCTGTATCCTTTTGCCAACTCAATTTTAAATTACTTAGTGTTTAAAAAAAAAAAAAATCACATGTGTTAAATTGTGGAAATAATGAAAAATGTAGTATGTACAAATGGTCATCTCCATGCATAGAAAAATACATTCCATATACACTCTGGCTGCATTTCATATTCTCTTGGTCTTTACCATATATTTGAAGGTAAACAGGCTGACAAGTAGCTTTCTTTTCACGTCCAGTAGAAGAATGATGCCACTTACTCCAATTCTTACAGCTCTTTGAGCTGTAAGACTATTGGCAACCTTTTCACAACTTTTAAATGACAGCATACTAACCAATTTACAGTTGAATACTAAAACACATCCAAAATAAAAATAAGTTAATCTCAATTGTTTTCATCTGTTTTAACAACAGGTTTTATTCACATTTGCTCCAAGAATATATATTATAAAGTTAGGCCAACCAATGCACTATCAAAATGAGTACATATGTCATTGATTTAAATTTTCCTACACAGTTTTTCTTTCACTTGCTGTGTTACCAGGTTTCTACAACAAAATTCCTGAAAACAAGGAGCTTGGACAGGGTCTTTAGTTCAAATTGACGAATGCTTGAATGCCATGAAGCTCCACTGGTTCACACCAGCAGATCTAAGAGATGTCGTGCACAAAATACCGTGCTTTAAAAAGTAATATTATTACAATTAAATTAACATGTAATAATACAGAAGTTGTATGCATTTTTTAGGATTACATACAAACCCCTGACAAGCACAATTTATCTGAGGCTTGTCATTGCCCCAACATGGCTTTACAGTGATGCACCAGACTGCTAGCCAATCTATAATCAATTAGAGAGCTTTGGTTGCATCCGGTGTTCAAAAACGCTTGGGTTCAATTAGTATCAAATCAACTAATAAAAAGGTAAATATTGCTCTTCTAAAAAAGAACTTGCATTATCGATTAGGTCGTGTGGTTTAAATCAGCTTTGGATTTGGACAAACAAATAAGAAGCGTTTTATACAGCCAGCTGCACATCAAAAGTAATTTTGCAACACAAAAATTTTCTGGCAAGACCTGCCTTTTAGACAGTTATAGATCCCAGTGGAGGCATGGGAAGACCAGAGTTCAAATTCAGTTTACTATGGCAGTTCTCCCAGCTCTGAATCTTAGCCATGTGACTGGCAATGCTTACTGTCACCACAGGGGAGTCTTAAAAGGGAAAAGTGGTAGCTCCGACATTCACAGAAAAAGCAAATACTACCATACATAACTCATATAAGAGCAGAATGTTCCTCAGCAGAATTTCAAGCTATTTCTTAGCATTGTGCAGGTATCTCATCATTGCTTGAGAGCAGACATAGAATAAATACTATTACACAGGAAAGTGCATTTGTCAGCTTATCTGCCTCACTCTGCATACCCTGAATAAATTAGATACACCATGAGGAAAAAGTAAGAGATACTACAACTACGTCTGCGTTAGCAAGCAGTGTGGTACAACAGAAGTGGGTCTACTGAAGTAACTAACATTGAAGCATCTATTGAAGTAGCAGTTACTATACTGACAGCGTCGAGGACCTGACGCTCCTGCACATATGTGCCTTTTGAGGGTTTCTGATTCAGAATTGCTCTAGTTCGGGGTTGTGGATGGAACACCAGTAGAGTTTGGAGTGTATTAGGTGCACTCCTGGAGCACAAGTTTTACTTGAAAGGAATCCAGTTTTTGTCCTCTGGGACTTCCCTGGGATACAAACCAAAAATGCAGCAAGCGGAGACCACTGTGAGGTTTGTTTCAAAAGCATACTCATGACCTGAACTGTAATATACACGTACCTGAGGTTGGAAAGCATGAAAAAGTGTTACAGGGTAAACAAACCAGCATCTATTACAATAATTCTCAAATCATGGATGTATATCATCACATGAAACAGGCTGAATACTTCTGTGCCTATCTTAATGCCGATGCAATATTTAGCATTTGCTTGAATAAGTGGCATTTTAAATTTTTTTTTTTTGGTGAATTTTTCAAGTCCTTTCTTCCCAAATTCAACATTATTCAACCAGGTCTTCCAATTGCTGTTCTTTTGTATTTTTTTTTACATTGATTATAATTTAGGGAGACTTCTTTTTTCCGTTAGATTCTTTCAGCGAATTATTTATACTCTATTCAGCATCATGAACTTAAACATACAGACTACATGTTTATATCAATATAACTTGAATATGGTTCACCAATCTGGAGTCAAATCAGAAAAGGGAGCCCTGGCATTGCAACCTACTATAGGTCAGATTTACCCCGATAATACATTTCTTATATACCTATGCAGCAATAAGCAACTGTAACACAGAGGTTAGCTATAGAGAATTTTAAGGGACAGGGCAAAGACATAGTGCCTCTCCATAACTGGGGAGTGTCACAGACGAGGAGTGACAATAAATTTGAATTTGGGATACTGTCGTTATATTGTGCTGGCTGTTTCTGAGATCAGCCAGTCTATACTAAATAAAGCAAGTGTCTAAATCTGGCCAGTGCATAATGAAAGCCAAGATGAGTATAAATGCTATTGTCATAGGAGCTTGTTGAGAAATCAAAATACAGCGTAATAATGCAAATGGGGTAGTGTGATTTGTGAGGAAAAACTGCGCAATTCCCTAGTTGATTTCCATTTACATTTTTGAGGGAGCCAAGTATACAGCTTTCTATGCCAAAAACACACCAAATATAAGCAGATTGACAAGATGATAGTTATTTTGTAGCAGTTTTTGGGAGCAGTCACCAGTACTGACCCAAACAACCTCTATTTAGATTCCTCAGTTTTACTCATTCATACAACTGGAAAGGATGACCTCTTCTCAGCTTTAGCATAATGGTGGTTAAGCACTTAATCTGAACCTCTGGCAAGCTAGTAAACATAGCTAATCACAAATTGGAGGAACTAATGTATTCACAGGCTGACCCTGCAATAAGAAACATCAAATACTACCTCTTCTGTCCCTTTTGAAATTCTACAAACTCATAAATCCAAAATAATAAATTATTATAGAATTATATATACTATTCTATTATATAATAGAATACTGTTAATGAACAAGACAGACGCTTTCCATCCAACAAATTATTGAGATTTTGTACAGGTCTTTTCATAGTCAAATTTATCTAGATACTTTAAAAACAAATGGAAATCATACTGTCATATAGCAGCGAATTTGTACAGCATACGAATAGACTTGGAAAACTCTCCCTGAAACAATCTTCAGCTTTGCAATTTTTTAATAATTCAACATCCTTCTCAATGACAATACAAATGCTATTGACACGTCTCCTTGTAAAAAACTGTCTCCAGCTCTGTATTGTAGAGTCAGTGACAGCTATGACAACACCACTTTGGTATTTGATGGTGTTTTCGCTATCAAGAGAAAAAAAAGTCTTAAGCTGAACAGAACGTTTCAAGAGTTTCAGAGAATACAGAAATTTTTCATCTTTAGGTCACTCTTCACACCTCCAGCCAGCCCATCGCTAGCTGCTGTGACAGTGGCTCTCATAGAACGGACTGCTGTTTTAACAGCAACTAGCAGATAATGGACCATATCAATAAAATTATTGCTATAGTTGCCAGCAGTTGTGAAAAAGCCAGCCAAGAGTTCAAAGGCTGCATGGGCATAAAAAAAACCCCCAGAGATTGTATTTCTTCAAATGACTTGTACAATATATTTTAAATCTACACTGCTGATGGCACTACAGTTGAAGAATAAGAACATTTAAACTTGTTTCAACAAGCTAACTCCAGGAGGAGAAACAATTCTGCTGAGGTATCAGGGAGCATGGTATTTGGTTAATTATCCTGCCAAAAAGCAGAGCGATTAACCTAGCTAAGTGCCAAATACACTGCTACGTGTATTGAACCTGTTCTGTACAATCACCAGATTACAGGGCTGACAGTCTGCTACATATAGAGCCTAAATTCATATGCAAAACAATGGAAAAGCTGGTCTACACAAGAACATGCACAGAATAAATTAATATCGGCAGGACATAATTGTAATTGCTGAGTCAAAACTGTAGTCATATTTCTTAAAACAAATTAAAAGACCTATTTCTGACATATAGCTTATATGTAAAATCATAATTAGGCTATTGCTCTCTATACACTACTGTTGCTTATTTTTAAAACTGTTGAAAAATTTCTTTTCAAAGAAAAAAGTAATGTGCTGGTTTTACCCCTCAGATCAAGAAAGTTCACAAATCCTGAGGTTCTGTGAAAATATTACAAATATTTCAAATGGTTTCTTTGCATGTTTTTCATCTAAATGAAATTTTCAACATTTGTAAACACTTCCAACATTAGTTAGTTGTAAGAGTTCAGTAGGTTCATAAGCAAGGCTACTTCAAGTGCTTCATAGCTCTAGCCACTTGAGTTCCATGCAGTACAAATTTTTATCTGTGGCGAGATTATATTTCAATGGAACAGCTTGGTGACTGCACTAGAAAAAGCCATAAAGATGAGAAGGTATGTCACAAGATCACAGTCCTTAGAAAGAATAGGACTATTACTCTACCACAGGTAGTCACCTACCAATCTGATGGCAAAATAAAGCATTTCTATTATTTTTAACAAATCAAAAGTGTCACCCATTAAGGAAAATGAAACTGATTTTTTTTTTTCTTCATTTCTTAAGGTATTTTCTATAAAGAAAGCATTACTGAGAGAAACAAAATTTTTCATTCAGAAGACATAAGAAGAGTAGGTCGTTCTCTACATGTTTTAAAATCTATTTTCAGTAGGCAAAATACAGCTTACCTATAGCATACTTAATATTCTTTCAGATTAGGAAAATCCCTACTTGGAATCAGCTCTTTATAGTTCAACGGCAACAGTCAAACTGAGCCTCCATGTGAGCAAACAGGCTCACCGAGGTATTCATAAGGGACAGAAAGACAGACTTGTTAGGGAGTTAACAAAGTTAAAAGGAGAAGAACATATTTTGATGCATTCCCCTGGTTGCACCACAGCCAAAGGGACTGCTGTCCCCCTGGGGAGAGTGAAAAGACACCAGTTTTATAAAAGCCCAGAGGGCTAGCAGTGGATAACAACCAAAAGTGATGGCTTGAAGCCATCAGTACATTTCCCTCATTTACAAGAAGAACTTCAATATGTGCTTGAAATGCTTTGTTTTAATTTGTTAGCTGTTCTGCAAAGATCTCTTGATAATACAGAATGTTTCCACAATAAATGTTGGCCAGAACAAGTTTACTCTAGAGTTTTACTCTATCATTGAGCATTTACAAAATAAAATAAATTTAAATAAGTAAGGTTGGCCAAATTCAAACCACAAATCAGAAAACCACCAAGTAGGACCATCCTCCCTGCCAAAGCTTAATGTGACCTAATGGGAGAGCTGTAAGAGGTTAGAGTTGGTTTTTATGTAGCTTCATGTAATATTTGGCAAACCAAAGGGGCTGGGCCAGGACTCCTGATCCTTAAACAAACATTTGATGTAATTTTTTTTTTTCACTTTTTCATCATAATAATACTCTGCATTCTGCCCTCCTATGACCTCAGCCCCTTTTCCCCAGAGTGGGTTGGATTTAGAACCTCCTTCTTCACTTACGAGTGCCATTTGAATCAGCCCCTTCCAGATGTGTTTCACCTCCGCCCACAACAGGCCCTGCAGGTCCAGCAAAGTGCAGAGGGGGAAAGGACCACAGGGAGAAGGAGCCGTGCCCTGGCAGCACATCAGTTGGCTCGCAACTTCTCACTGAGTTTATTATTCATAGCACTGGTGGGAGGGCAGGGGGCAGGGTGACTCACACAACATCTTGTCTAAATTGAAAACCAATACCAATCCACACCCCCGCAACCGAGAAGCGGAGCTGCGGTGGGTCACTGTGGTCAGTTTTGCTTCCAGTGGATGTCTGGGCCCCAGGGACAGCAGCAGCTCCAGGCAAAGCAGGTCACTTGCTATCATTAAAACGAGACAGAAAGGCAAGTTTATCTTTTCCTCCAACCCCTTCAAAGAAGTGATCTCCACTGCCTGTTCTCTCTGAAGGAAGCTGAAAATAGTGAGAGTCAATATGAAGTCTTTCGAATTATCTTTTAATTCTTATGAAACATATAGAGAACTGTATAAAATAACCCCAGCATTCCAATTTAGTGCTACTCTAATAACATGTAAAATTAAATAACCACCTTACCAGCATTGATCCAACTAGAAAAATGAATGTTATTTAGCCTGAACTCCACAATATTTCTAATGCAAGTGACCAAGAAAATTATGGTCTTAACTACAGATTGAAAGAGTAACGTAGTAAGGCAGAAATAAAGTAGTACTTTCTTTCAGGTACTGCTATAGAAAAAACTGTATTGACTTTAACAGTAAAGCATTTGCCCAACAGAGTAAGAGTTAACACACTGTTCCAATCATATTTTAAATTAAAAACTCCAGTGTTTTTGCCGCCATCAGAGAACTTCACTACCTCAAGATACATGTGTATCTTCAACAGCAACTCTATGACTTTTTTAACTTGTCCCACTGTCCTGGTTTTCTCTCACTGTTTAACAATTCTGTATAATCTTGTCTTCAGTTTGCCCCCCAGTGAAATTTTTGATGACCAAATACCTAATCCTGTTGTCAGCACACCCTACCCTGAAGAGGGGTAAGGGCAAAGTAAAGAACTACACAACCCTGGCACCTGGAATAGGTGCTCCCAGCTGGATGGGGAACTGGGATGGGGATCGACCTGAGCTAGTCCAGGGCTGCCAGGGAATCTGCTTAGTTAAGGAGTGATGGGAAGTTCCCAGGATGCTCAAGGTTGTTTCAGTCACCTGAAGCAAAGCAAAGGCGATGAGGACAATAGGGAATGGTCCTGCCCATATGCTGCTGCAACTCCTACCTCCCAAGAGTTCCTTCCTCCCTGGGATCCAACAGGGAGGAGATGCTCCATGTTTCCTGCTCAAGAGTGCCACAGTGGCCCCAAGTGGTAAAGAAGGAAAACTCCAAGCAGCAACCTGCAAGTCTTCCTGCGGCAGAGCCAAATCCTAAATTAAAGGAATGTGTGACAAAGCTGCCAAACGTGTGACACTTGGCAGCTCTCCCAGCTGCCTTCTGCTACTTCCCTTCTAGCCCCCAAAGTATCTCAGATGTGAGTAAGGGGCACCATTAAGTAGCTGCTGGCCCTTTCCCACTGCAACTGCTTGGAAGAGGACTCTTGGCTTCTTCAGGCGTCACTGGGTTAAGGTAGAGAATGTGGCTCCTGGGCCCTCTGCCCGATTCCTGTTCCGACAGTGGAAAGCAACACAGGAGATGGCTGGCTCTTTCTGAATTGAGGAAAGCTTCTAACAAAATTAGGCTCCTTTCTTCACAAAGCTGCACAGAAGAAAATAAAGCACCAGCCAAAAATCTCTGCCCTTGCTTTCTCCCAACCCTTAGGTCAATTGGAGTTAACTCCCACTGAACTATATACCAGCTAAGGACAGTGATATCTCACTCCCTTCACACCTGCTTCACAAACCAGTGTCCACCTCAAGAGACTGACTGTGCCTTCACAACCTTCTTTCCGTACCTTCAATCCCAACACCTTGGAAGCGAGATATGCAGGCTTTAGCTCTTTTCCCTGTAGGTAGCACACTCGCTCTTCACCCAAGGTACAAAAGCCATAATTAGAGAAAAACCTCTCCCACCTCACCCTTGCTTATAAACCATTTCCATCTGGCTAAAATTAAGTTAAAAATTCTTTCTTCTCAGCTTAGATTGATATTTCTAATATTTCATTTCCAGAGGGGGGGAAAACCAGCAAATTACCAAAGTGTTTCATATTATGTTATACTCTCCATTGAACTGAATATCTCACTGACTCCTTTCCACATAAGGATAATTGTGTTTTATCCACTAACGTTAAAAAAGTGTAAGTATATGCCATCTTTTACTCCCAAAGTAGAGAGCACTGTACAAATATGCAGGTATTCAATCAACACAGCTCACAACAAACCAATGGAAAATTACTATTTACACACACTAAAGACATCTCACAGAGGAGCAGAATAAAAATGGAAATATACGGAAGTTATCAAATGGATAAGTTAATTATTCAAAATATAATTTTAGTTGGCACAGATACATACACACAATATTTATAAAATGTTTGAAATGCGTGGGCAATGCTTTCATATCTGACTGATACCATGAGGGGCACAGGCATACGATTATTGATCCAGAGGGGGAAAAAAAAAAAAAGCACCGCATTATTTCACGTGAACTCTTGCAGTTCTTCGGAACATCCCATCCTGCTACCGATCTGACATTACTCTGTCGAATTTAAGATATCTGACATATGAAATAGCACACTGTAACAAACAGTAGCTCTTCAGTTTTCATTTTTTTTTACAAACCAAAAGATACAGCTTGGTTTAAGGATTTAGGTTCTTATCCCTGCTGAGTCATTGGCTAATTGTGTGAAGTCAGCAAAGTCTATTAATCCTTGTAATAATCCCTGTTAGTAAAAAACTTTCGTGACCTCTGAATGAAATGTAAGATATTGTTATTGCTGAGGTGACCTGAGGAATTTACAAATAAGTTTAAAATTGAACAAGCTATGTTAGGTAAACAACTTTTATATTTCTAAACAACAGATAGACAGATATTTAAAGAGAAGATATGGATTAGATATATTGAGACCCAAATCCATTCTCTGAGTAGCCTGTTATTACAAGGCCATTCAGAAAGCTGGAGGCCAAAGTAAGACCATTTGTTTGACATGACAGATGTCTGACAAAGAGGCACTTCACAGATATAGTTTACATGTATTTCAGTATGGAATTTTTAATTGCATCTTGCCAATGTATTTTTAATAGAAGTTGTCTTAACAGGGAAATGTATAGAATCTAGTTTAGTATGGAAGACAGTCATTTGCCTGCTGGAAAGGCCATTGAAGAGTCTAACTATGGAAAACCGCACACATTTTTCCTTCTCTAGAATTTTGGGTCTCCCTTTGGGTCTGAATGCCAGAAACCAAAGGTTTCTATTCCTACCTGTCATTCCTAAAGAAGTAATCATACAAAGAAGTTGTACAGAATTTTCATATTCCTCACAGTTCTGTAAATGCAGCCACTTTCCATCTTCCTAAATTCAGAGACTTCATACAAAAGCGAAGGCTGCTGTTTTCCAACAGTCTGTCTCCCACTAAGAGACACAAGTTCCTCAGGAGCATGACTTTGCTGAAATACTCAAGCTCTATTGCCTGCTTCTGCAACTCAGGAGCCATTCCTTTTTGAGAGGGATTTCAAAATGAAAAATTGGCCTTCTCGATCAAGACCTGACCATTTGCCTTCCACACAGTGTTCAGAGCCTAGCAGAAAGCTGTCTCACTGGAATTAAAAACTGGGAATAGGGAGTCACTTTCCTTATGCATGTATTTCTTCCCTTAGTATTCTTTGAAATAGTTAGTTAAAAATGTTAATCTGCTTCTATATTAAGTATATTTTTTAAGCAGAGTTGGGGTTTTTTCTTTCAGAAATTGAACTTCCTCCCCTTTATAAAAATTTGGAGGCTGAGGGAATGGGATACTGAGGAGTAATGCTCTAATGTAAAGTGAAGACCACACTGGCCTGTACTCAGGTCTCTCGTGAAGAGGTGCTTAATGTTTAACGGTCTCCAATGTAAACTTATTGTATGGGTGAAAAGCAGCATATAAGCATACAGTACCGATACTTCCCATGAAATCAGTTTGTTTCAGAACTTTGAAAAACACCATACCAGAGATCGCTACTTACACTACAAATCACCTAGGCACGGCAACCCCAAAAGGGTAAGAAAGCACTGGTTATCGTTACGCAGCCTGCAATCGTATCGTAGCACATGAAAGACAGGGACAGAGAACCATAAGTTTTTACAAGTGTACAGAACATTCAAATCTGCTTAAACGCAGGGATTTTGTAGAACAGGATCAGAGAATTAAAACTGTTATTCTACACATCCCAAACAAATGTAGCTCAGCGACACAGTGGTACCATAATTGCATCGGGGGCCCTGTCAGAAAATTATTGAATAGCTGAAGCATTAGGTATTTTAAAATTTATTATATTTTGTGACCAAACTGGCAACTGCAGAGGGGCTGGGACTATATTACAGTGTAATAAAAACCTCATAAAACATTTAAACAAACTCACACATCTGCAGAGAGATGGGAGGTATTATGTAATGTAAGTCATTCCTAAAGTCACCTCTCACCCTCCTCGCTGCTGCAGGAGCAACGCTCGGTATAAAGTGCCTCTGTGGTTTCTCACTCACCCCCCACTCCCAATACACACACACACACACTCTCATGCATGGGTGTTATTTACAAAAGTGTCACCCTGGTTTTGGGGGTAGTTTGGTGCTTTTTTTCCAAAAAAAGTCAAAATATAAAAAAATGAAAAAACCTGGAATGATTTTAGTTTCAAACAAACAAGTGTAGAGGCAAAGGAGATCCAAATCGCATTTTATCTTACTCCCCATAGTAAGGAAGTCTTGGATACAGGTTTTTCCTTTAACTTGTATCTAACAACCTCCAGAGGATTTCACTGGATTTAATAAAGAATATTCCTTGGATAAATTCTTGACCTACATCCTAGGCTGGCATTCCTATTGTGTTTGTTCTTAGAAAATTTAACAACAGCTCTACAGCATTCCTTTTGCAGATTGCCAGAAAGCTTACGTCTCAATTATATGCAAATGTAGATGATAATGTGTGAGGTAGGATCCACAATTTCTCTCAAGGGACTACCTCAAAACCAGTCCAACAATCAACAATCCTCCGTCCAAACCACAAAAGACAATGAGAGATGAGTGCTTGGAATGTTTTAAAAAATTATGGCCGCCAAATTGTTTGAAGGCAGTCAGGAATGTATACTGAGGACTCATTAGAGTTCCTCCCTGGCTGCTCTCTTCACTGCAGCATATTCAGATCAGCTCCCAGAAGGCCCTTGATGAAATATTAAGTTACTGAGCTGGAAAAAACAAATATCTTCAAAGTTTCATTTCTTTCATTCTTGATTTCATACTGACCTACTCTGAGACATGACACAACATGGGATACGGAACACTCTGCAATGCAAAACAGCATAACCACCACCTTTCCTACTATTGAAAATAGTTATTTTTGCCAGCTGGAAGCTGAGCAGAAGCTTTGTGAAACTCTGAAATCCTTTGTAGCCTGGTGGTTTATGTGAACAGATATTATCTTAGAATACTGAAAACTTCCATGCTCTTTGTTGTTAATTCACTTCTTTTCTCTCGAACTTTTATCTTCTAACTTAAAAATCACATTTTCACTTATAAAGGTGCAGACCAACAGCATCAACAGCCCAAACTCTGTAAGCAGAAAAGCCGCTCTAAGTGGCACTATATGCTTATTCCTCCTCTCCTCGCAATGTCTTGTTAGTAAGAGTATGCTAGCACAGGATAAAGAGAAGAGGATGAATGCCGGAGAAATTCTGCATGTAATGGTGATTTCTAGGCTGCTAACTTGTTCCTGAAAAACAATTCAAACACAACAATCTCTTCTCAAACTTCAAAAACATTTTTTAGAGCTGTCATGAGGTAAAAAAAGCCATATATTAAAAAAGCTGCTGAAGGCATTTGAACTCTAAATAACTTACCTATGTCTCTCCCAGCTACTCAGATCAATTTGAAAAATATATGAAAGGATACAATAAACTTACACAGTTCCTCTTGTTCACCAATCTACTGTAAAATCATTTTGTGATCATGGATTGGAGGAGTTCTGAACTTTTTTAATGATACTTTGAAAGAGACCTTGCAAGAGGAGTTCCAGCTTTATCAGCTTATCTAATGAAACCAGATTAGCTCTTCTTTGAGACTCTTCCTTTTAAATTCCTGCTAGTTTATTCTTTCCAGTGTCATGAGCTCTGTGCTTCACTGAACAGCTCTCCATTACACCATATAGTTTAATATTATCCAACACCTGGGTGCAATAGTGTTTGAGTATGACGGGCATTCACAACATCTACTTTTGGGAGTTCTGACTGAAGATTTTTCAATGCCTGTGATGGGTAAAGCTCAATTTCTACTTCAGTCGTTTTGAAAGATCAACGTACACTTCAAAATCACAGTATAAGACCCCATAAAATAAGCTCCTGGTCTTACAATCTGGGGAGCTGTCTTAGTTGGACTCTGAAGGGAATTTGTTATCTCTGCTTAATCGTTTAGGCACATCATTACCAGCATGGTTCCCACAAGAATTTAAAATAGTTCTGGGACTAGTCATAATTTCATCAGTTTAAAGGTATTCAAGGAAACAGTATGCTGGTCTGGGAGTACAAAAGCTTAGCAGTACTGTTGCCACCATATCTTCTTTCCTAATCACCTCTTGGTATGACTGCTAATAGAGTGATTTATGTCAATATCGGTGCAAAGTACAAAAGTTATGATTGTCTCTCAGCAGTCCAGCAGTTCCAAATTAGGCTTCTGCCCAAAATGAAGGCTACGTATACAGAACAATAGCTTTAAATTACCTTTGTTGACATTAAAAGATCTGAAATGCCAGTGGTGAATTAAGATACTTTCTAGGGTCCATGTCATTTTTCTGTATTGCATATTTTAAATACATCATTGTTAGTCTTCTAATGTATAGAACAAAAAAAAAAATCATACAGACAAATATACACCCACATATATATAGCCCACTAGCCTACCTGAAAGCAGTCATGGTGAATGTTTATGAAAAAAAAAAAAAAAAAAAAAAAAGAAGCAGGCAAGTGTAAGTGATACTTCTCAGACACATTCTCCATGACACATCTAGTCATGCATGACTTTGAGAGTTTCTGGGCTATTCATGTCATCCTCCTCCCCTTTCTAAAGGGCCACTAAAAACAGTTTGCTGCTTGGATACTACTTATAGTTCTACAGAACAACTTACATTCTCCTATTTCCAGCCAGGAAATAGATCATTTACAGTTCACTATCATATACATAAAATCAAGGTCTGCAGATAATACAGTACAAGAATTCCCCCTGAATTCAATGGAGACCATGAATGTATTATCGTCCTGTAAAGGACAGAGGTTTGAATTAAATAAATACAAAATAATTATAAGAAGTATAGTTCAAACCTTTTAACTCTCAGCAACTTAATTTAAGACCTGATGTCAGCTGAGAAGTCTTGTGTGAGACAAGGCTTCAGTGTGAGACAGACCAGGCTGTAAAGATCTGGGTAGCTGATGCACAACACAGCTAGTACATCTTAATTCTACAGTAATGTATGTTCAAGTTATCTCAAAGAATTGCTAACATTCCTAATAGGCAACAATCACAGTGTTTTCTTACTTGTGGATAAACTGGTATTTTTTACTTCATTCAAGTGAACTTAAAGTAATTAGTCATTGACTTCCACTTCCTGTTGGAAAGGCCACTTTTAAAAACCTTCAGTGCAAGCTCAGTAAATTCTTCATATCCTACATAGGTAAAATAGCACCTTTAGTAAAGCCTCTCATGGAACTGTTTATATATTTTTCTAATGTAAAAATAAGCTGCTTAGATGAATTTTTCTTTTCATTATTGTTTCACATTTTAACCTACTTTCTGGCTTAGGCCTGGATACTCAAGTCTAAAAATCTTCCTCGCAAGTTGTCAGTTAGAGCACACTTCAAAACATTTGTAGAATTTTTTCTACCTGCTATCAAGTACCATGTATGATGCACACGCCCAGTCATTAGAGATGCATCAAATGCCATCAAAAAGAAACCTTTTTTCAGCTCTAACTTAACATTTTCTCAAGAGTGTGAAAGTACAAATAATTTGATGTTTGAGTATGTTCTAAAATATGATTCATGTATATTTATCAACAAAAGCATGTGCTCATTTTTCTAAGACAGAATATCAATGAGTTGCGTCTTAGAGCAATGCATACTCTGTTTCATAGTAGCACAGTATATACTGTCAACATTTGCATATTGAAAAAATGTATAAATAGCATTTGTAAGGCTAAAGTTAGCCATGAAACACCACCAGAGCTGCCAGAAAAAAACCTGGAAAGTAACGTGACATTAAAGATAAAAACAAATACATAGATATACAAGGAAAATACATTTTGCCTTAAAGGGTTTTAATCTCCTTTAAGTGAGAGATTTTGCACCCTATTAAGACTGCAAAACTCCTAACTTCAGAGCACAGACTATGTGTAGATTTCTTTAAAACCAAATAACATAAACTACATGTATAAAATTGGTCAGCAATGATTTTTATTGTGCATTCAAGAGCAAAGAGACTATGCACAAATATCGGTGTCTTACTATTGAAGTAAATGCCACTTATAAAAGTGTATTTTACTAATTGTAGAAATAACACGATGTAGTTTAAAAGACATTTTACAGTATTGTTGGAGGAAATAAATCACTGTTCTCAGTAACCAGTCTCGTTCCACTGCTGTGCGATAAGCAGCACAACGATGTATGACTGTTGTACCTGATCTCCATGGTTGCTGCAAATTATGGTAATTCTGTGGCAGTCAATGAAGCCACTTCAATCGATACAGTTATACCAGTGTAAACCTGGTATCAACTGTGAGAAGATTAGTCTAGCTTAATACTCCTTCAGGTAGGTATAAATTGATATTATCTAAATGAGTATATATAAAATATTAATACACTTCTACAGGCATATATAAGTTAGAAATGAGGACTGGAGTTGATGACTTAAGAGGTGTCTTCAATCCTGTATCTCTAACATTATGAAACACAAAAAAAAGGTTCCACAACTATGATTGTCAAATGAAATTCTAAATTAATATTTAACGATGTTGATTTATTTGTGAGTTAGCAATAATGACAAGCAATAGGAACAAATAAATTTTGAATTCTAATTTAGGGTCCGTCTGCTCAGTTGAGAACCAGGCAATTGGAAGGATTCTACAAAAATTTCTTTAAAATTATATTTAAAATGGAGAATGCTCTTCCTCTACACAGTATGGAAGGAGATAAGTACCCCATAGAATAATGTATTAGTATATTAAATTTTACAGCCTGAAAAAATACTGCAGAATATTAGATATTTCCATTAAAGTTTTGTTGTTTGTTTTTTGGTGGTTTTTTTTTAAATCTCTGCCTTTTTATTTCTAAGCACTGGAAACATTAGAAATTCTAGACTTAATGTCAGCTTATATTAGTTGAGGACATGCCCTCTTGGGAAAAAATGAGTTCTGGTAGCACCTCCAGCTCAGCCTTGCAGTTTCAACAACTGTTCGTTACTCCAACTAATCCAGATCCCAAATTCTGAACTGTTAGAGAACAGCACTTCACACAACTGAAGAAAGGAAGTAAATTTAGTTTTAAATAGAAAGTATTCCATCTCACTCCACCTACCATCAGTAATTGGAGCTGTTTCGGCAGCTGGTGACTGCTGTGCCTGTATGCCACACCATCTCATTTTTCACTAGCAACAAATCTTACTAGAATTTGAGAAGAGGTGATGCAGGGGCCACTCTGGTACACACGTAGGAGAATATCTATCGAGCTTTTATACCTCAAAAAGTATGCCACAGTACTGTCCAGCAGCTTATCAGCAGGCCCAATGTCTGCTGAGTATGTAAGAAAATTAACATTTAAAAATTCTCCATCTATTATTAGTAATATTACTCCTGTATGAGAGTCTGACTAGAGATTTAGAACAATTGTGTTGAAAGTGGAAATGAGAAAAGTCTACAACAACAGAAGCTCATCCAAATATCAACTTTACTGATATTAAATAAACTTGTGAATGAAGAAAGTGTAAGTTCACATTCTGAATTCTTCATTCATATCAATTAGACTAAGTAGCATTGATGCACCAAATTCTGTATGAGTAATGCAGCTAAATTCCCACTGATTCAAGCGTATAATCCCAATCAGATGGGTCTTCTGCAGCAATAAAGTGTTTTTTTAAAATTATTGACACTCGTTCTATTTGTACATAAAAGAGCCTAGACAGGTAAGTTGGTAAATTCAAACTTATTTAGCCCACGTGGTCCAAGAAAAAACCCTATCTCCATTAAAAACTCATATAGCAAGGGATTTAAAAGACTCTCACTTGGTGATTAAATGGCTAACCATATTCCCACTGCCCTTTAGAAGCATGAGAAATCAAGGAAAAGAGGGTGGAGTAACCTGAAAATAAGTCGTTACTTGCTCAAGAACAGTTTATGCCAATTTGAAAGAAAAATTAGAATTATTACTAAAAAAAAGGAGTGTAAGTAAAAGACATAGTCTGCGCTTAATCCATTTGTGTGGGATTTCACATTGAGGTATGTACTGTTTACCTTCAGGAGAAGCAGCAGTCATTACAGTAATCTCAGAAATACATGAACTCTATTAAAACACATTTTAATAGTATAGCCCATAAATTACCACTCCAACTCACAGCACAGTTTTGTACAGTCACATTACAATGGGGCTTTCCTTCTTCCAACATATCTTTCTCCAACAAATAGGGGTGAGAGTACCCTCCCCAAGATCCTTGTGAAGGACCTTCTGTGCTTACTCTTCTGCTCGTTTATAGATGAGGTCTCACCTGCCACTCTAGTAACATCACCTTTCCTCAGGGCTCTAAACCAAAAAAGGTGCAGGAAAACTCAAGTTGTTCTTCCTTTCCCAGCTTACCAGAGCTTGCAAGACAACAACATTGAGCCTGAGTCACAATCAACATAAAGACACAACATCACAGAGCTTTCACAGAGAAACAGAGCTGTATCACAAAAGGTACTCACTGAAACAGCTCCCAAAACTTTGTTGTTTTGCCACCCAGTAAAGATCACAGTCCCAAGCTGGCTATATCAGTTCCCTTGGCAATGTTTGGTGAGAGACAGGCACTTCAGAAAAGAGTCCTCAAAGGGAACAAGTTGAGCTTGGAGCTGTGTAAGACTTGTTACAGCAAATGCCTTGGAGATGGCTTCCCTTTTCTCCTGGAACTAGAGTATGTTTACACAACACTAACAGAATTCCAGCCAGTAAATCTACAACACCAGTATCTGCATTGTGGTTTCCAGTACCAAGAGCTTCAGGACTCGTGTGCAGACAGAGCCAGTCCAGAGTCTGAGACGGTGGTGTAGATATACTCTTAAACACCTAACTCTGGGCTATGGGAAGGAGCACTCCGTGAGAAGGACCCTGCCTTGGGATTTGACTGGACAGTGGAACTCCCTCTCCTTTCACCCTTAGCCACCACCAACACGCAAAGCCAGAGTTCACTAACCTTTCAGATGACCAGAGTGATTTGAACCCACATCTATCACTTGCATGGCAGGTCAGAGAGGATGCAAGAATGAGGAAAGCAAAGGCAGGGAAATAGTTTATTGATTATTTTCATGTTAAACTGACCCACTGGAAGGAAACATTCATTGGGCCAGCACAGGGAAGAGAACACAATTTTTCCCCATTCCTAGAAACATGCTGAAACAGCTACACTATTTTCCTCTGCTTTGTTTCCATAAACACACACCTGTGACTCATAATAACTGCTAATTAAAATCAGATGTGGGTGATTCCACAGATATCCAGAGGAAATGAACCAGTACAAATACAGGTCTTATGATATTTTGATACAGCCAGATAACAGAGTAGACAATCCGGAGATCAAAAGAGTGTATTAGGAAACAGAGGATGGCTCTTAGATAGCATTTAAGCCCTCTAAATTGACTTTGTGATCTAGGCCAGAGCTTTCACACAGATCTCAGAATAACTAAAGTTTCTGGGGCTTCACAGGGCTCAAATGAGGCCAGTGAAAAATCATCGCAGGTTTTCTAGTGCATGTATCTCTTGGAATTTTGCTCACCTAAACTACATTCCAAAAGATGGAGAAACTGATCTACCGTTGTTATACCTACTTTATATAGCATTTCTGCCAAGTTCTAAATTATCACAGAAGAAGAGATAGCTTTAACTGAACTATCCCAAGGGCCATCAGAAATCTAGGAAGACAGAGCATTTTTCTGGCATTCTTAGGTTCACCTCCCATGCACTATAAACACAGCAAGACAAGATCCTCTGATCAACTGAAAAAAATTGATTTGCCATTAATAGAAACTCTGTTTTTTCCTGTCATCTGAAGCCAGAAGAGCATTGTCTCCTCTCCTCAAGAAAGGCTGTTGTAAACTACACTGGTAAGAGCCTGGCCTTCAGAGTATCACGTTAAATATGTTAATATTACTTTCCATATTACTTTTATAATGAATTATATTTTTGTATTGCAGAAATTTTATTTTTCTCTTGGCTTCTTATTTCCCTTATCTAACTTTCTGTAAGTGACATATAGCTTCATATATCCTATGCACATTCAACTAATCGAACAACAGGTGACTCACTTTTTTTCTGTCATTAGATTAAAACTAATTAGGCATTTCATGTCAGGAAAGGAGTTGATACAGTCCAATTTACCAGCACAAATCCCTTGTCTGACTCAGAGTTTCTCATCATATTCCCTTCCTCACCTTATATCAGGACCAGGGAGATAGCAAGTATAAGAGAAGGCAGACTTCATCAGCTTTCTGCCACACAGGGAATATTTTTCCCATGAAAACTCCTACTCCTAAGTGTTCTCAGTATTGTAAGCCTCCTCGGCAGAATGGAAAACATAAGTCTTTGGTTTTTGGTACAGATTGGTTTCTGCAAGTTTTGACAAGATTGTCCATAAACAAAGCTAAGCACCTGTAATGTTCTGCAGATTTTATACTCTCTGAATGTTTTGACTTCAGAAAATCTGATGCCATTCTACGACCTGTACTCATTATTTCCAGAGCAATAAAAAGAACTTTCTACTTGATAGCCACCTCTACCACATGAAATAAGTGAAGGCTAGAAATTAGGTCTCTGATATGTCAGTACAATATATTAAATACAGATTAATGAGATTAACTTTAGTCTTTAAGTTAAATAATTGATGCACTTGCAACAGTCCTTTAAGCCTGTTCTGGCAAATACCATGAGTATTATTTAATGTTAATTTTAGTTGTACTACCGACTTTCATGAGACTGATTCTGATAAACACGTATGAGTAACAAAAACACAAACTGTCGTTATTTAGATTAGTGTGCCAAGACTAAGCAACATTAAGCGTAAACTGAAGCATTCAGTATCACAATGCCTTCTGCACGGTCCTGCAAAGTTCTTTGGAAGAATCAGCCAGAAAATAATCACACAAATCTTGAAGCTGTAATTTGCAATTAGAAGTGAAGTTCTACAGAAGAAGGAGCCTGCTTGATTTCCTCTCCCTATAATAACAAGAGGAAATGGTAAGTGTGTGTTTCAGGAAGACTGAAAAACAAAAGCCTGCTGAGTTTCTTTAACAGTCACAAATGTACTTCAAGAACTATTTTACTTTCAGTTATTTTATATTAAAATATAAATAACCTGCAAAATGCTTTGTTTGGAGACAACGAATAAACCACTGGAGAAAGTGCAGTTCATCATCTCTTGCATCGTCTTGCGTATCAGCCACCACACCCCTTTACTGTTATTTACCCAGACTTCTTTGAGAATGATACAGCACAAGGATATCACGTCTCATCCACTCAGAGTTATTAAGAATGTTTACATTACGGTAGTTTTTAAAAGACAAGTCTTGGTCCTAACCCTTTGAGTGGAAGTGTCCTCAAGCACACTATCACTGACAAAACCCCCTGATTTTGAAAGCTATTTTTTCAGCATTAGTGAAGTGTAGTCTAACAGTGCCTTTACTGTAGTCTTGCATGAAAGTAATCACTTTTCTGTACTTTTCCTATGACAAATTTATTTTTCCTATATGCTTTTACTGGCTGGTGCAGTTGGCATGGCTTGACTGACAATGAGCCAGAAAGATGTGAGTGTAGGGAAAACTCACAGCTCTCTCAGCCGTTGGCACAGTGGAGGGTAAGAGCATAGCAGAAGTGATGCATTCAAGCACAGCCCTGTGAGTTAGTATTACCTGCCTGCCAGCTTGTGAACACTACTGGCAGTACATGTAAATGCAGATTATTCACATCCTTGTAAGCTAAGAGGTGGTGTTGGAAACTAACTGCATAGAAAAATTTAACAAAATATTGTAAGTATTCCTCAACTGTAGGAGCAAGTGAGCGCTGTTATTTAATCCCAGGATTTTAAGAGGTGAAGTAAGTCGATTTACAAACTAAAATGCATCCTGAATCGTGCTTAAAACAAAATCTTTTGTTAAGGATGTTAACAGCACATCTAAATTTTTACTATGTCTAGTTTACTAGAATAGAATTGTAGCCCTATTAGGAAACCCATCTTATGTATTCTTACCATTTGGGAGACCATCTTTGATTCATGATGCTATAGTTGGGTCTTATGGAAAGCATCTTAATAATTCCATCTACCTGCTCTGAAGGTGATAGAATACAAAAGGAAATACCAAAGTTGGTCGTACTGAATAATAAATTCACATGACAACAACTCATCCTGAACCTCCAGAGTCCCAGTTCACTACTTGATGGGCATAGCGATTTGAAGGTATCACTATCCACATTTTTGAGTTTTAAGATGACAAGTCAAAGAAATTTTGTGAATTTTCATTTGTACATAGGAAGCAGAAATCAAAATATTTCTCTACTAAACCAGTTCCTCTGCTTTCTAAACAAATCCTAGTTATGCACTTGCCTTCAGAAAAGTAACTTAGAAAAACCTCAGGAGTGCTGAAAAAGCATACTAAAGAATTATTCTCATACTTTATAAAAAAAGCAGGGGAATGCCATTGTCAGATGAAACAAAAAGTAGTTTTGAATCAAGGAAGGCTAATAAGAATATACTCATGGTTTTTTTATGATTTAAGAAAGCCCAGCAGACTTATGATTTAAGAAGGCCCCAGACAGGGCCACATTTTAGGAGACATGACAAACATACAAGCAAGATAAGCTAATCATCCAGTCCAACAAATGCCCATAAAGTGTCTTTCTTTTTACTTTAGTGAAGCTCAGTAAGCTATAAAATCTAGGAGAAGCAGCATACTATAATCAGAAGAAGATACAATTCAAGAAGAATTTATCTCAGTAAATGCTAAAGTAGACATGGACAGATGAACACCTAAAGATCAAAAGCACTTTCTTTCTGGAATCAGTGATGACAGAAACCAAGGTGAGTATGACACTATCTGACTAGCCTAGGTTGAGTTGTACGCAGTGCTGGCCAAAAAGTGCATTTAATACAGTATATTTAAGATCCAGTAATGTATGTGGTTGAAAAGGAATGGCAGGGAGGAATATAAAGGGATCTTCTGCAAATACAGTCAAGTAGATACCAAAGCTAGAAGTGGAAAAGCTTTAGAAACTACACTACTTGTGATATTTTTGAGAAGTGGGAAATGACAAGTAAGTTCTGTGGCAAGGAGTTTATTTTAATGGAATAGCAGTAAAAGAAATGACACAGTGGAAGCATTTTGTGTGGTCCTGTTCATATTTTCACTGGATGGACAGAGTGCTGATTCCACCATAAGCTTTTATTAACAGCCAAATCCGACAAAATGTGATTTTAAGCTAAAATATACACATATATAAATTGTTTATTATTTAAATTTCAAAACAAGCATAGCATTCAGACTAAGAACTAAGCTCTTGCCAATTTTATAGAACATAACACTACGAAGGTTATATATCAGTCTAAACATTTTCTCAGTGTACTGTGATGAGAAAACAGTTAGGGTCTCTCCCCCCCCCCTTCTTAAACGTATTCCTCCCTCAAAAGTTTGCTTTTTGAGGCTAGAGAAATGCAATGCTTATTTCTCAAATCACAATGTTTCTACTCTCACTTGGCTTCACATTCTAAGCAAATTTTGCCAACAGCCAAATATTCGAGAACTTAAACCGCTGAAAAATGTACCAATGGCAGCATCAAGTAAAACCACAAAGTCCATGTACTTCAACAACCTGTCCCTAATAGGAGCCCCTAGGAAGTATCCACCAGGTCCCCTAGATATTTTCAAGCACTTTCTAGTGCTTTGCAGGGTGCTCTGAACAGCATCCCTTCCAGTTCCCTGTTTTTCCATCCTTAATACTTTGAACCTATCACCCCTTCCTTTTATCACATTTGCTGCCCCCTGTAGTCACTTCATTTTCTCCAAGTTTTGCTTCCCTTATCCCTTCCTCCTTTTCCAAGCAAAAGTTCTTTGGTTTTGCTAGGGCTTGACACCATCCTGTTCCTAAAAAGGAACTGGTATAGACCAATGCCAGCAAGCAAATGCCTAGGGAAGAGCGTAAGAGGACAAGCATGTAATGGTATTTCACCCAGTTCTACAGACATCTCCAACAATTTATGGCCTATGTCTTCAATGGATTTTTCTCTCATGAATTTGTTCAGTCATGTTTAGAAACCACGCTTTAAACGTCTACAACCTGCTGCAGTCAGGAGCTACACAGCTTAAATACAGATTTGAGAACAATACTTATTTATCTGAACTTCTCATCTGCTGAGATAACTTGATATCCTCTTATTCTTGTACTGAAAAAGACATTGGGAGGGGGAAATAAAAATCAATCCCTGCTCACTCCGTGGTACTCATGATTTTAATCAGTTAATTTGACAGTGCTCAGTTTTTAGCAGACTGCTTTTTAACAGGTGTATGAAACAAGAAATTACATTCAATGGAGAGATTGTAGCACTCCTCTGTCCCAACTCACACGTCCAGATGGTAACAGGAGCTAACATGAAATAGATGGGGAAAGACTTTCTATGCCCTAATTATCTTCCAGGGTAAACTGACATTTTTTTTGTTGTTGTTGGCCGCTTTCATTTTGGTTTGAGTGCTTCAGGACCACCGGAGCACAAAAAGGCTCCATATGATCAGATTTGTCCTTGTCAAGTACTTCCTTGCCTTCAGCACAGCTTTTGGGTTTAGGAGGTTCAGAGTTTAGAAACTCCTGATGTGCAGTATATTAAGTCTTGTATTTGAAGGCCAGATTGATAAAGTATGTGAGGTTTGTACTTTGAGACAATAAAGATGGTCAGAACAGCTATCTAGCAAGCAGAACCTTGCATGACAGAAAATACTGGCTTTTTAAAAGTTTTGAATAGATTGAGCAGGTCACAGCCATACACCCGGAATCAACAACTATCAATTCGCCCAAAAAGGCCTGCAGTAACGAAGGTAAGCCTGGGTGAAAATCCAAGTGAAAAGCTGGGGGGGGGTAAGAAAGAAGAAAGAAAAGTTTAATAATGACAGAGCTTGAAAAACTAGAGCGTGAATAAGTCTGGCTCACACAAGAAGTTAAAGAGAACTGGGCAGGAGGGGTATACTTTGCTTCTTGTATTACCAGACGGGACTGCAGGCTAGGGAAGCAGATTCACAGCGTGGTGCTACAGATAGTGGTAGGTTAAACCTGTGGAAGAGAGCTAGCGCTGTGACGGTGCTACTCTAGCACATATCCCTGGTGTAAGCTATGAACAAGTATAAAAGAACCAAGATATTTCCAATATAAATGCCCCTGACAGACTGTACCTATATAGAAAGCTAACTAATCTCGGGAAGCAAATAAATTATTTTTAAAACTCTTTGACTCTATAAACTCCAAATAAAAATAGCTCTTCTACTGTACTGAAGGTTAGCTAGTTACTATAGAGAACAAATTGGAAACCAAATCAGAAAGTCCACACAAAGTGACAAAGCATATTGCCCAGAAGATGATATTTGGTGAAGCATGAAACATTACCCAGGGTTAATTCCCTCACAAATCTCTTCTAAGTTTCTCAAAACTTAGCCAAATTGCAACTCTTAGCTGAAATCTCCCATACCAGCTGTCTGCCTCAGGCTGAATTTATTTTGGAAAACTCCAGCCAAAACTATTCAGCCATTTCAGAGAACTATTCTCACAATCTTTTATTTGGAAACTTTTAGCACTCTAATACTTTACAGTAGAGTTTCTGAAATTAGATGGGAAAGGAGAATAGAAGATATACCTATAACCATTTCTGAGAGTCCGCCCAATTTTGGCCAAGCCTAAAAATGTGCACGCTCCACAGAACAATCCTGAACATGATCTGGTGTGAAGCTATAGGGCAAAGTCAACCTTTTGCTATAATAGCTCCTTCCAGGTATTGTATCCTTGGGCTGGGTTGACTACTATAATCAAAAGCAGAAAAATCTGTCCCCTGTGCTCTCAATAATCTCATCATCTTGCTACTTCAGCAGGATGGGAACAGAGCTGATAGGCAGAATATATATTATGCAATACGGGAAGGAAGCATGTGGTATTAGTTGGGACTAGCTGGGAAAGGAAGGAAAATCTTCAGGATTAGGGGGGAAAAAATGGGAAGATCTGGGGGGAAAATTCAGGAAACAGGTATTGGATGAGAAAAATTATGACTAAACAGGATATAAAATGCTGCAACAGTGAATCTGGGAAAAGGACAGAGCCAGAGGAGAGGTCTGGAGAAGGAGAATGGGAGCGAGGGAATAACCAAAGGCTAGGGTGGGAAAGCACCCAGACTTGGGAGTTGAGCCTGGGCCCAGTTTGAAGACTGGAGAGGAAACAAGCACTGCAAATGAGTGAAGCAGGGTCCAGAGATGACAACTTCTATAGCAAGAAATTTAGGGCTGCCACCAAAAGCTAGGGAAATGGACTAAGTGAATGCAAGCTTTTGTCCCCAGTATAAATGAATTACGTTGGTTTTAATTCAAAGATTTTTTTAATGTATTTTTTTTAAACAGGCCAGCTCTTTAGTAGAATAGAATAGATGACGCAAGCAAACCTCTGCTTTCAGCAACATCTGAGAACACAAAGTACTTTAAAAAAATCTGAACCAGGGGTTTCAGGGTAAATCCTCCAAGAAACAGATAATTAGTGATCACCTATGAAAATATTCAAGTCACTTTGCTAGAATCATTATGTGAGAAGCTAAAGATGGAGTCCAACTTTCCAGAACAGCAATCTGTCTTAATCAAAAAACCATGTCCTCCCTTTCTGCAAGACTTCACCTCATTCACTTTATATTTTCCAAATTTCCAGATGAACTGGAGGCAACAGACTCTTTTCACTATGCTATTTTGATTCATTCCTAAAACAAGGTGGGGAAAAAAGAATAAATAATTATATAAAGACACATCATAATTTATGGGAACAAGAGGATTGCATAAACAATGTAGATAATCCTATTTTTTTACAACATAGATAAACTTAATTGTCATTGCAATCTTTGCAAGATACTTCTATCAATCTTTTTTCATTTAATATGCAAGACCTGACTCTCTCCTCACTTACACTGTTCCACTGGTTTAATGAGGTTGCCCTTGCTTTATGTTAACATAAGAGCACAATTAATTCTTCTGTCTGGAAGAAATAAAAACTACAGTATCTGGAGGAAAGCAGTCTAAACACATATTTGATGGGAATGAGATACTCAGAAAATAGTATTTTTAGAGACCCAGGGATGACACAAACGCTTTGTTGTTAAATACCAAAGACAAATCACGTGCTTTTTTTTTTTTTTTTTAAGGCATACCCAGATAACATCTCCTTTTAGAAGTACCACCTACTTGATAACAAGCCTTCATAAAATCTGGAAAAGAAAGAAAAAAAAAAGAGAAAAACCCCACACAGACAGGGAAGAATCAAAAGCAAATTGGTACTGGAGGTAGAAAAGGGAGGTTAGGGAAGATGACAAAAACTAACAGGAAAAAATTATTTTTGAATTACCTATACCACTGCTTTATTGTGGAGTTTTAAAAAAACACATTGAATAAAAGTTTGAAAACACAGTAGGATTGGGTAAATAGGATACAGCAAGAAGATCTGGTACTTGTGCTTCCACTGAGGCTTACGTATCTACATACTAGGAAGGTGTAGAATACCTTGAGACTTAGTTGAGAAGCAACACAAAATAAAGATTCTTTCCTGGTTTAGGATAGGAAAAATCAAACATAATGAAGGTACACATAACTCATTGAAAAACTAGCTAGCTCTGCTAGAAGATTAACAATAGCCCGTAAGCATTTCCACACACTAAGATTTTGGTTTAAATCTTTGCCCCTTTAAAGTACTGATCACATTGGTGGTTTTCCAATGGAAAATGTACCTTCAGAAAGTGCTGTAATTCTCCGCTGTCACCTGCCAAATAATGGGACGTAACATCTACAACAGACAATACAGAAAGCATAATGTTTAAAATATTTAAGACTAGTCTTAATTAGAAGCAGGAGAATAAGCTTTAATACTGAATACAAGCTATCACAAGATCCTGGACTAGCAGCAGGTATTATATTAAACATGACATTGGGTTTAAAGATTTTAAAAAAACTTAAAAATCAAAAATCACACCAAACAGAACATGAGGATTCACTTAAAGACAATTGAAGGATTAGATTGTGTGGATTTATTTGTTCCTAAGAGTAGAAATTCTCTTCAGAGATGTGTGGTCCAAGATTAAAGACTCTACCCTGAAGCACCAGAATGAACACCTATTTACGTTACAACTGATTTTCAGTGGCAGCAGGACAGCAACCTGAAGCAGTTGCACAGGAAAACAGACAAATGCGTGAGAGCAGTAAGAGTTTATAGTTCACCTTTTACTCGCAATTTCTAATCAGTTTAAATAGAGTGAGAAACATTTTTAAAGGAAATGCACAAATGCAGAAAACAAGACAATTCCCTTCATGAGGCGTTTTTTAATTAAAGTGCCTAGACGTTACTTTTTCATAAATTCATTGCTTGTCATGATAGTGCTTGTTCTAGGGTGAATGAGAATCAATTTTACAGACTACTTTCTCCTCTGCTGCTTCAGATTATAAGTTATATGATAATCCAGCACAAAGATATGGTAAACATTGAAATGAAACAGCCGTTAGCTATTTTATTTGGTCGATTCTGTAAGCTAGATTTTGTGCTCCAGGCAATGTTACAGACTTATACTCCTTTTGCTAAGTATTACTTTTAGTTTAGTAGCACCTTCAGTTAGAAGGACATGAGTTTTTCATTACAAATCTCTTTTTACTTAAATTGATTAATTAGCTAAATTTATATTAGCTTTAATTTTATTTTTTTTTTACTCAAGTTATAAACATTATTTCTTTTGGGGGTTATTTCCCTTAATTATTAGAGAATAAAATGATGAAAACTAGAGAATTAAATTGTTCTTACTAGCTTGGTTTCAGTAACCAAAACCAATTCACGGAATTGATACAGCTCTGTGAGCTTTTTACTGATACATAGTATCAGGCGCTCTGTAGAGCCCAAACCCAGTGCTTTTCCTTCTCAACTTGCATTAGTTCAGCTGCCAAACTTCAGTTCAAACAAGTAGCAGTGAAAAGTTTAAGCACCACTAATGCTAAAAACCCACCTCCCAGCTCTATACACAGCAACAGCAAGACTACTGCATCCATGACCACCCTCACTCATAAACCAAGTGATTCATCACAACCAGCAGTTACTATCCTTCAGGTATGCCAATTACACGAGTGAATCATCCCGTACATCAGAGATCAAGACCTAACTCAATCAAAAGTGATAGTTTATATATATTGTGTTTGTAAATCAGCCTGTCTTGCCTGGGGAGAAAATAAATAAAAAAAAAAATAAAAAAAAAAATCAGTGTTAGCTCAGCTGCCAGATCTAAGTCATCACTGGGCTTTCCTGAAGATGGGGGAAGATAACCAGTCAACAGTGTGATGATGGTAGGCATCTTCAGTCAACACTAGAACTGAATCTATAGCCATAAATTGTCTCAAAACTTAAGTGTTGCAGAGCTCTGCCGCTCCCTTCTTACACAAGGTAAAAGATTTCAACAAATGACGTGTTCAATGCTACATTGCATTTGTCTGGAAGTTACTCCTAAAGGACTTTTGCATATCAAGAAGAAGCATTTGGGAAAGAAATTTTCAAAACTGCACCATGTTAGCCTGGTTTTATCTACATAACTGGGAAGTCGCTGATCCCATTTAATTTACTTGAATTAAAGTATTAAATATTGGCTTAACTGTTCCCTACTGTAATTAAGAGTGGTAATTCACTTCAGTGGGATCAGAGTTCAGATAGTTAATGCTTTCAGTGATCCCAAACTTACTTTCTCATTTCATATATAATTATGTCTGGATTCATATATAATTATGTCTGGATTATATCCTCTAGCAGCATCCAGTATTAGCATCATTTTCATTACTTGGTGTTTTTCCCCCTCTTCCATTAAGCTAAACCACTCTAATACTGTTCACTGGCTGCAAGAAATGTTTATTCTTTAGTGCAAATGGAGAAACTGTCACAGCTAATTGTTAGGCTGACGTAAAACAGCTTGTTGAAATGTCAGCCTGGAACTACAGCAAATATGTCACGTGAAGGATTACTTAAAATTTACTTCAATGAGCAATGTTTAATGATGGTTTATACAGTTTTATAAAAGCACCTTAACACCTTTCTGATCTAAAACAGAACACTTAAGTATTCCAAACCAACAGCAGACCACCCAATACCTTTGCCTGGAAGCCCCAGCAATCCTGTCTTTGGAGGGCACTGTACGTACTCTTAATATTATGAACATTTTAATTGCATTTAGATTATTATCTCATGCTCCAGAAAAAACCTGTTGCATTTAATTAAAGAAGTAAAATAATGTGGTAATTAAATATTAAGTAAACAGCTATTTTTGTGTATACATGCAAAGGAATGCAAAGCGTTCTTGTAATCAATCGCTTGGTGTTTAATAACCATTTACATATAACAACAAAATTTAGGAATATAAGCCCAAAGGTTACCACTGATTAAACAAGTCAGGCTATCAAAGCATAGCATTCTACTGCATGTTGTAAACATGTCCTCTTCAGAGCCCCAAACCTGCATTTCCCCCATGCATGTGCTGATGTCAATCTGGGGTCACTCCAAGACCAGGTGGGATTAGGTTAGGAAAACTAAAGCCCAGATAGAGTTAAATCTGACCAGGGGCATCAGTGGCAACAAGAAAGCCTTCTATATGTATATCAGGGACAAAAGGAAGACTAGGGAAGATGTGGGCCCACTCAGGAAGGAAACAGGACACCTAGTTACCCGGGACATGGAAAAGGCTGAGGTACTCAGCTTTTTTGCCTCAGTCTTCACTGGTAAAGGCTCTGACCACACTGCCCATGTTGCAGAAGGTAAAGGGAGGGACTGGGAGAATGAGGAACCACCCACTGTAGGAGAAGACCAGGTCCGAGACCAGCTGAGGAACACAAATGTGCACAAGTCCATGGGACCTGATGAGATTCATCCACAGGTCCTGAGAGAACTGGCAGACAAAGTTGCCAAGCCATATTTGAGAAGTCATGGCAGTCTGGTGAAGTTCCCGCTGACTGGAAAAGGGGGAACATAACCCCCATTTTCAAAAAGGGTAAAAAATACGACCCAGGGAACTACAGGCCAGTCAGTCTCACTTCTGTGCCCGGCAAGATCATGGAGCAGATCCTCCTGGAAACTATGCTAAAGCATACGGAAAATATGGAGGTGATTGGTGGCAGCCAACATGGTTTCACTAAGGGCAAATCATGCCCGACAAATTTGGTGGCCTTCTATGACAAGGTTACAGCACTGGTGGATAGGGGAGAGCAACAGGTGTCATCTACCTGGACTTTCGCAAGGCATTTAACACTGCCCCGGATGACATCCTGTTGTCTAAATTGGAGAGACATGGATTTGATGGACGGACCACTCGGTGGATAAGGGACTGGCTGGATGGTCGCACTCAGAGTTGCTGTCAGCAGTTCCATGTTCAAGTGGCTAGCAGTGACAAGCGGTGTTCCTCAGAGGTCGGTACTGGGACTGGTATTATTTAACATCTTTGTTGGTGATGTGGATGTTGAGACTGAGTGCCCCCTCAGCAAGTTTGCCAATGACACCAAGCTGTGTGGAGCGGTCAACATGCTGGAGGGAAGGGATGCCATCCAGGGGTACCTGGACAGGCTTGAGAGGTGAGCCCATGCAAACATCATGAAGTTCAACAAGGCCAAGTGCAAGGTCCTGCACATGGGTCAGGGCAATCCCATGCACAAATACAGGCTGGGCAGAGAATGGATCGAGAGCAGCCCTGAGGAGAGGGACTTGGGGGTGTTGGTAGATGAGAAGCTCAACATGAGCCAGCAATGACTTGCAGCGCAGAAAACCAACCGCATCCTGGGCTGCATCAAAAGAAGTATGGCCAGCAGGTCGAGGGAGATGATTCTGCCCCTCTACTCTACTCTGGTGAGACCCCACCTCGGAATGCTGTGTCCAGCTCTGGAGCCCCCAACATAAGAAGGGCACGGACCTGTTGGAGAGGGTCCAGAGGAGGGCTACAAAGATGATCAGAGGGTTAGAGCACCTCTGCTATGAGGACAGGCTGAGAGAGTTGGGGTTGTTCAGCCTGGAGAAGAAAAGGCTCGGGGGAGACCTTATAGTAGCCTTCCAGTATCTGAAAGGGGCCTACAAGAAAGATGGAGAGGGACTTTTTACAAGGGCAGGTAGTGATAGGACGAGGCGTAATGGTTTCAAACTGGAAGAGGGTAGATGTAGATTAGATTTCAGGAAGAAATTTTTCACTCTGAGGGCGGTGAGGCATTGGAACAGGCTGCCCAGGGAAGCTGTGGAGGCCCCATCCCTGGAAGTGTTCAAGGCCAGGCTGGATGAGACTTTGAGCAACCTGGTCTAGTAGGAGATGTCCTTGTTGATGGCAGGGGGGTTGCAACTAGATGATCTTTAAGGTCTCTTCCAGCCTAAACCATTCTATGATTCTATGATTCAATGCTCCCAAAGAATTCTGATGCATTCTACTTAAGCTGCAGAGCTGGACGGTAAATTCAAGAAAAATAGCCACTAAAAATGATCTCCATAATTCATTCACATACCAAAACACAGTAACAGCAATGATGACCAATTATTCTTTCAGTTAGACCTGGCACAGCAACAAACTCTCACTTTTTGTATTACTAATCCAGATCCATCCTGAAAATAGGAGATATAGAAAAACCCACTGGTCATTCTGAAACAAAGACACATATTTACGGGTTGACAATGTCTAGAGTCTTCAGAATTTCCCATGAAGTTTCCTACACTAGCTCCTGACTTCCTTCTTTCTTTATAGGACATAATTCAATTCAGACGTAATTACTAGGTACAGTCTTGTCACTCTGACTTACTGCAAGTGGCACTCTGCTCTGTAGCTAGCCCAACTCACTTCACAAGGTGATGGTATAAATTGCCTGAGCACCTGTTTCACATGCAGTTCTTGACTCAAGACAATTACAATTATTGCTGGCTATTGCTTTGTGAGAGGTGTGGATTTTTCAAGCAATGGCCTGCTGCCTAGAGATGCAGCTCACTTTGTATGAGGTGAAGCAATGATTTGCCTTCCCCATAACTGGTAGCTCTCCATGGTCCTTCAGTCCGTTCAATCGTTTATTACACACAAGCTTATTTGTTTTTGCTAATCAGTACTGGCAATCTGGACATCCATCTCTCTCTAGTCTACAAACAGATTTCAAGCCTAACCATGCTTCAACTACTTTCCTTAAACTATTATAACACAGATGAAGAAAAACAAGTCCCAAGAGGAAGACTCACTTCAGTTCTTGATCTCCCATACTTCATTCACATCAGATTAAGCCTTTGATTCTCAGAAAACTACCTATGTGCCAACTGTTCAGTAAACACCTAGTCTGATAGTCTCATGCTGGGTTATCAATAACTTGAGCTTGAATTAGAGCTCCAAACACCCCATGGCCTAGTAGCATGCCTATTTGTGAAGACTAGGGCAACCACAGAACTAGGCAGCAAGTGATGCTTTAAGCAGGTCACTCATGTCTAAGTAACTGAGGGTCCAGGCGAGTGCCATCTGAAGTCTAATGTACAGAGTAGCTATACAAAAAAAAATTAAAAATCAATAGAAGTCTGATATTCTACATTAACACCAAACAAAACACAGAAATTGACATGTACACAGATCTGCAAGCCAGATTGTAAGCGAGTGTTGATCTCATGTCAAGTATCCCATCTAAAACGTAAGATAGCTCGTCCCTCTTTCACTAAACAGTACGCTATGCCTTTTGGTAAGGTAAGAGCAAACACCAAGGCAGCAACTGAAGAGTTACACTTGTGCACCTATAGACACAGTGCTGGCAGAAGTATTTCCCCTACAGATTGAACTAGAACAGCAAATCCTAAAATATAGTGTAAACTTTGAAGTGGAATTATATACAGAAATTGCATTACTGCAAAATTTGTCTTTAAAACAGTATCATTATCTGAAAACCTGCTTCACAGTGAAAAAGATGATAGACAAAGGAGATACGGTTTCAACTTCCAGCTCTGCCAGAGACTCCTTATGCAAGCATAAGCAAAACATTTGTTTTGCTATTCTCCATTTTAGCAATCAGGAGCAGCAAATACCTCTTTTCTCCCTCTCCTATCATCTGCCTTTTTTGTTTACACTGTGGTACTGAAGACACGCAGACATGACTTAGTCAAAACACAGTTACTGTCATTCATTTTCAACAGGAGTTCGTCAAGATCCTGGTCACTCAGTTACCTCCCTCTTCTTAGTGTCTACAAAGAGAATTAAGCCAAGGTTTAATTCAAAGAAAGGCTTTTTCATTTACGCTAGGAACCAAATTTCTGTTCTGCAAGGCAGAAAGCCCTAGTGTGATATCTTCCAAAAAAAGTTTTAAAATCCCTAAATTACTGTTTGAAGTGGTGATTCCGATCACTGCCAAGTCAGGATTTCTTAGAACAAATACATCTTCCATTTTGTCTCCCATTTATTTCAATATTACCTTAATATTATACTAAATATTTATCAGATGTTTCTCATACAGGAGAAAAACAGAAAGACTACTTGGCAACGTCATCTTACATGACAAAATGTATGGAAAACACAATCTGGTAATCAAGGAGTGATATTTGCTATATAATACAGACAATCATAGCAATTCACACATATATACCAATAGTCTTATTCATCCCTTTTCATGGTACTCCAGTTTTCCAGTGAGTCCATTTAGGATTATAAACTGCTGCCTGCTTTGACAGTGAGGGACAATGCTCCAGCCACAGCTGGGGGGAGGGGGCAGAAATCCATACTGCATACGTTAAAACAAGATGATTCTTATCTTTCATTTCTCATGTACCCTGTAATTCTACTTTTGATACTGCAATTAAACATAAAAGTTCAGGATATACTTTAATACCTTGCCTGAAGTTAGAAAACTGCCAACTTTTCAGCCACAGTGCAACTTGCAGTTCTCTTTTTCTTTAATATTAGCAAGTGAAGAACATGTAAAAAATGCAAAATTTAAAAGACTGAGGTAAGTCATCGTGAGATAACGCTACTAGTCAGACTACAACAAAAATTTGAAAACCTAAGGCTTAAAATTAACTAATTAAATACACAAAAGGACCTAACCCAATACTCTGTTGAAATTAATGAGCACTACTCCATCAACTTTAACAGAAAACAAGTAAATTAAGTATTCATCCACTTACCCGACTGCGTTCTGAAAAAAGCAAACCATGCTTTAGAGATAGTGTTCTGAGTCTTAACTTGGAGTTTTTCCTATAATTCATTGTTAAACAAAAGAGAAATGACATACTAGCTTTTATAAATATCTCTCCAGTTCCCTCCGTTTTTCACATTAGCCACAAGGGACTAATCAAATATTATCGAATATTTTAAGGTATGGCCACAATAGGCCATCACAGAATAAAGGTGGCTTCTTGGCTACCTCTTCTCTCCCTGATAGCATTACTCTCAGCATACAGGTCTAAAGAGTTTTACAATGCCTGAGAAAACAACTCTGAACTCCCTGGGTTCAGTTTCTTGGGTAGTTGCTACTTGATAAACCAGCCATTTTTGATACAGCTACAGTAATAACACAAAATCATCCACTATAATCTTAGTCTCCAGCTGGAGAAGAGCACCAGTGTAAAGAAGGTACCTGTCTCTATAGACAGGTCACTGATTTGAATTCAATTCTAAACTTTGAATATCTTCTGTTAGTAGCCAGCTTGCTAAAAACAACGCTAAGATTGTATGTTTCTATTTGACAAATAGCAAAGAAGTCCTCTCTGAGCATACACCATGTAAAATTTTTAAAGTTTTACCAAAGTTCTCTTTTTTTTTCCATGGATCAAAATTATTTAAGATCAGTTGTCCTTGTAATCAGTACACCTTACTCTTTCATATTTGGAAAAGCAAGCCAAAATACTCATATAACTACCCTAAGGTTTAGGCACAGAGTTATAATTCTTAACAAGCCACATTCGTGAATATCCAATTATTTTTTCTTCATCAGTTTAAAAAAAAAAAAGCATGCTTTAAGCTGGCACCAAGTTGACAACCTGTCTCTTCTTAGCACCACCTGAAGTCAACATTTGTAAAACCACCTTGTAGGGCAAATAGGTCAATTGTTGACTTTACGCTTTTTAGAGATATAGCTCTGTATTCATTTCTACTGACAAGCTGACAACTTAGACATATTAAAGACTACAGATTCCCAAGACTTCTCTCCTTCCAAACAGCAGCCAAAGTGTGCACATGGGCAAAAGTAAAACAAAATAGTCATGAATGTAAGATATTGCTAAAGGATGTAAAGGAAATTTCTTTTTCTGACAGAGCAGAAAGTGAATATGAGACAAGCATACAGAGCTAAAACGTTATTCCCTTTTTTACTAAAAACCTGCGCATTCACAATCAACATCAAAATGGTTTTAGTATTCCATCAGCACTATTTATACATGAGTCTAAGCATGTTTATTTTTGTGAATTTTCACTGCAAAGGTAAGCCATTCTGTTTTTTCTTTAGGTTTGCAATTTTGGATCTCTAGCACACATTAGCAGTCCACTAATTTACAGCACTTGTTGACACCTTCCAACGAAGCATGCAGCTAGGTAATATATAAGCTTTACTAAATTAACATTACAAGAACTTTCTGTTCGCAAACTCAGTCTTTGGAAAAACCTGTATCCTCAAGAATTTTGGTGCTTAGTCACATAAAATTGCTCTTTCAAGTGATCAGATTCCAGACAATTGTGTGTCTGAAAAAAAATGAGCAAGAAAAAAACTAGCAGCTAAACACAATGTATGTGTAGTAACTTCCTGCAACAGTCTGGCAGACCAGTTTGTTTACCCCAATTCAAATACCAAGTACTATATTAATACACAAAGGCAGTAACTTGCTTTATTTTCAGACACAATCCTCTAGGATCTCATAACTTAAAAATCAGCAGCCTTATGTAAGCACCAAAAATGTTAAAAACCAAGTGTACTTGCACAGATGTTAAATATCAATGCAATGGTTCTACAATTGTTACAAAACAGCATAGAAAAGATTTAAGATGGATTTAGAACAGCCACCGCACTTGTTTTCCAGTAACACTGAATATCAAAGAGCAAGACACAAACTGTAGTAATGAGTTTGCATTTTTATACTGCCTTTCAGGCACGGTCATATATTATTTTGTCAGCAACAGCTGAAGGAGTTATTAATTGTACTCTCCCTTTTAATCTACTCCCACCCTCATCATTATGACTCACTATTCACTCCCACGGTCTTACCACAGATTACTTGCTTCCACCCAGTACTAAGAATACACTTATTTTAAAGGGCCAAGGAAGGACCAAGCATCTAACTGTTCCACAGATGCAGTTTAGTAAACAGCCATGGAAGCACCTGAAGAGGCTCAACCACAGAGATGGTAATTGCTGGCAACAAAGTAGAAACAAAATATTGGAATGTGCAGCTTCAGACTCGATCTGCTGTTGACAGAAGAATAAAGTGTAACTGCAGCCTTAACCTTTCAAGAGCCTTGTGCACCTTAGTATCTACTACAAGACTGCATTAAATTTAATTCATAAGTAGTTTCCCTCTCCAACAGTAAAGTTTAACATCATCCAGTTTAACATAGATACCATAGGTTCTTAAAACCACTTGAACACCATCTATGATTTCAGAGTAGCAGGACAAGTAGTCAAGCTCTGTTTCAGCTTACTCAACTACACAGTGAGGAATAACAACTCCAAATTTTGGAGACAAATACTGGCACGTATCCTGCATGAACATAGGAGCCCTGAGAAAAACAATAAAAGCAGGAATAGCCCTCTAAAGGTCCAAAAACAATGCCTACTCAGGCAGGGCAGAAATAAGCAGAACAAGACTGCACTGACAGGTCTGTTCCTAGTCTACTGGATAATGTTCATCATAGAGCAATACTACTTTGAATTCATTAGCCTAAAGATAACAGCTGCTGCTTTGAAATACGTACCCTTAACTTGGACACATTTAATTGTTTATGCAACTGTGGAACTCCCTGAACCATTCCTGCAGATGGTTTTCATACAGAATGTATTCATGTCCATTTCAAGGACCGGTCTTTTGTGAACTGATGAGAAAACAAATTCATCTATTATTGAAATATGTAACAAATACTGTAGAGTGACATGTAAGAGAAAAGAATACTTCAGAGTTTCTTTGAATCAAAATATTTTAAGTGTTACTAACCAGAGTTCAGAATTACCTGTGGTTGAATCATTAAGTAGGGAACAATGGCTTGAAAATACAAAGCTAGGATAGAAAACTGCAATCTTACCTTCTTGGAGAAAAACAGGAAAATTGCATCCCTAATAATCTCCTTTCTTAAAAATCTATCAATAACTTATCAACAAAATAAGTGGATAAATCCAGGTGGGTGGGGTTTTTTTGTTTGTTTGGGGTTTTTCTTGACAGAAAAATATGAAGCAGTACATCGAAAGTACAAACTCTTCTTCAAATAAGTGAACAGGAACGTACAACTCCTTGACACTATATAATAAAATCCACTAAACTGACAGACAGTGAAAAACACCAGTTCAACCAGCTTCTGCTGAACAGCAATTCGGCTGTTGATACACCCTTTACATGGAAAGGTACAGTACCATTAAGGTACTCCTGAAATGATTGAATCTGCATTTAAGTAGAGAACTCAGGCTAGTCAGAGACTTCTCTACAAGATTCATTATCAGGAAGTGCCCATTTTAATCACCCTCCTAAAGACTGTGGAATTCAGCCAGAGGACAAAACTGGTAAACAACAGCTTACTTCATTCGGTATATAAAGGATTTCAACAGCTGAATCTTTATCCTTCTTTGACAACCTTCCCATTTTCCTCCGCTTCACCTTCGTTCTCCTCTGGAGGATGCTGTATCTTATGTTTGACAAGCCTCCACTATTTCCTTCATCACAATTAGGAAGAATGTCAGAAGTTTTCCTTGGCTGAGATTAGTCTGGATTTACCATCCATTTTTATGGTGCTAGGGTAAAGAATGGGTTTGATCAGTACAGAACATTTTAAAAGAAACCCTTGTACAACAGCCTCTCTAAAATCTACTTAATTTTTTTAAAAGGTGAAATAACTAGTAATGATATTATGAGACATTAGTAGAAGTGTTAAATACTCCTACTTATAGCAAGTAGACTAACCATACAGACTAACCTTGAAACGTTCTTTACTTTAAAACACATTAAAGAAACTCCATGCTATGAGTCTGAGATTACCTGGTGTTATACACTTGAGTTCTCAGTACTTTAGAAGATGCATTAGACCTTCAGATTCATTCCTACTGTTATTGTATGAAGTTGGAGCATTCCTAACTCTCCTCCCGTTTTGAACAGCTATCATGTTTAGATGACCTATACTCAGTATATCTATATTAATGCATATATTATACTGAGTAATTTGGAAAGGTTTGGTTTTCTTTGTGTCATTGTCATCTTCATTTCATTACTGGTCACTGGAACAGGCTCCCCAGGGAAGTGGTCACAACTCCAAGCCTGTCAAGAGTTCAAGGAGCATCTGGGATGACACTCTTAGTCACATGGGTTAGCTTTAGGTAGTTCTGTGAGGAGCAAGGAAGTGGACTCAATGATCCTTATAGGTCCCTTCCAACTTGAGATATTCTACAATTCTATGATCTACTTCACAGTTACAAAGAAGGCTAAATCCATGCAGACAGTCATTAAGCAGAAAAAACTATACAGAAGTGAGTAGAGTGCATGACATAAGCAACAACAGGAAAATACTACTGATAATGTCTTTAAACTATGTTTGTTCAAGAAGAATGCTCTTTAAAAAGAGCAGCTTTTAGGTAGAGGAATAAACAGTAACACTATAGAACAAGCTATTTCCATGCATGATCATCAGGGGAAAAAAATCACCTAAAAAAAGTACTGTATTATATCAAATCAGTTATTGATTCTTGGTCACAAATATGTTCTTTTAAAGTGCCCAGGTTTTCTCCTCTCAGATAGTACAAGAGCACTCAAAAATTGCAAGCAAAAGTAATGAAAAATTACAGACTACAATATACTGTAGCACAAGATTATCTTTATTTCAAAATCATACAAAGTATAAACATAAAGATATAATTACACTGAAGTAAACCCCGCTCTTTAAGTATTTGAATACTTAAAGCAATGATACTGCCATCAAAAAATGCCTTTCGTATTTCTCATTAAGAAATTTTATCTTATGGAACGATACATCATGAAATCAATTGTTGTACATCTAGGAAATTTACCAATAGAGCTCTCTTCCACTGGGGTGTACACTTTGATTTGTCTCATATGAGTGTCTCTTCCATTTTGGTGATTAGCTAGAACAGCAATCTGAATCATAAATGTGCGAATAGGCTTCTTATGAGAATCTGTTAAAGGAACATGAATCCAGCCGCTTGGTTCCACTAATTCAAGTTGCTGCCAAAAACAAGACAAAAAAGCAAAATGTTCAGAAACAGTTAGTGTAAGTGATTGCATACTAAACCTGTTTAATAGAGCACTAAACCTGTTTAATAGAGCAGAGTCTTGCAAATCAGATTTTAGTTACGTTTTCAAAATAATTTGAAATAGTACAGTTGAATACTCATAGCTAATTTACTGCTGGTGTAATTGGATACAAATTATTTCTGTCGACTACAGTTGTGTTTGCTTTTGCCTTTCAGAATCTACCCTTCATTTTGTGCCTTGACCTTAAAATAAAAATCAACATAAAAAAAATACAGACTTGAATATAAATGCAAGGAAGTCAAAGCAGTACTATTTGGAATTTGTTACTAAAGTACACTGCTCAAAGATGACAGAAAATATACATCTTAAAGTTAAATTGTTTTATCTAGGCACTCTGAACTAAAATATGCTAAAATGACTTACATAGGAAACTAAATGCACACAAAGCCTGGGTTTTCAGAAATTCCTTAGATTATTAGGGGGATTGGGGAGGAGAAAGAAGGTGACAGAGGAAAAAATACAGGATAACTCATGGACTTCATCTCACAGATGCCTGGACAGTTAAAAATAGCTGCACACCCATTTAATCACATTCTAAGGTCCATTTTGACTTGGCTTTTATACAACAAACCAAGTGTAATGTGATTATTTTTTTCTTTTTTAAATTTTGTTCCTACATAAAGCAATGTCAAAGCAAGCAAAGAACTGCATTTCATTAACTCTAAACCACATCACTGACACATCAGCATGCTGAAATCAAGCTAGATGCTACACAGAAGTGTGGTAACAGCTTTTGTTTAAAGCTAGTTGCCCAGCTTCAAAGCACAGCTCAAAACACATATGGAAGAGCACATAAGTAAGCGGAAGCCTTGGAGGTGGGGGGAAGCCAAAGCAGTTGTCCACAAGCAAGTGGATTTCACACAGCTAAGCAAATAAGACTGCTGTTCTTAGCAGCTGAGTTCCTCTAAGGAAGATCTATGCTTTGAGCAGGTCAAAATTCCCATCCTTCTCCTGAAAATACTGCATGACAAACATCCTGTCAAATGCTTTGCCTTTGCTGAAGCTTTCAAAAGATCCATCCAAAATCTACTGTTCCAGAGGCAGCAAACACCCTGAGGAAATGACCCAAGGAACAAGTAAAAAAAGTTTGATGACTACTTTAAATTTAAAGAGACAAAAAAAACCTTCTCACCTCCATCTAAAAAAAAAAAAAAAAAAAAAAAAAAAAAAAAAAAAACACAAAACTCTCCACTGCTACAGGCTCTCCAACAAATAATTTCCAAAGCATTAAATTCAATAAACCTTAGCAGCAAACCTTTTCACTCCAGGAGCTAGACACTTCCACAAACACACATTCACTTATCTGTTGTAACCCTGTCCCTTTCAAAAAACACAGAAAATCTTTTTATGCATAGGAAACTTCAGGTAACAGTTGGCTTTACAAAGTGATAAAAATGATATACTGTTGAAGCAGCTTTACAAAGGGGAAATTTATCACTGTGAGGTAGCAGTCAACAGTTTCAACAAGTAAAGTTTCCATCTCCACGGTGAACAGAATGGATGAGGGTCCCAGTAATATTTTATTCAACTAGTACTAAGGTAAAGTGGCTATGATTTAGAAGAGTATTAAAAGGTTATTGCTAATTAAACTCACATTTTAATATTATTCTCAGAGTTTACAAATTTTTACTGCTGATTCAAAGTGGAAAATGTAAGTTCCAGAGCTATGATATTGGAGGTTTTACATTTGGATCAGTATAAAATGGATTAGTTAATACAGTAAAAAACCAAAAGTTTCACTTTCTATAGGCTGACACCACTGATTTTTAGACAGATCCAATATAGTTCAGGTTTGCACACTTTATTGGGAAAGAAATTGCAAAGAGTGAAATAACAACTCCACCTCCAGAACCAAGAGACCTACCAAGGGATTGGCAAAATTGGACTATTTGCACAGAAGAAAGTTGGATGCTTATTAAATTCACAGAGAAAATAACAGCTTTTATTTTAAGGTAATTAAAATGGGATCATAAAGGTAAGCACTGGAAAGTTAAGAGTTGCAAAGGTAATTTTACTAATGTAGTAAGATATGAGTATGCTATTACACAAGTAAACTTTTGATTACATATTTATCAATTCTTTGTTTCATCCCTGATCAACGGGAGGTGGTCATATGCTTCATTTATAGCATATTCATTTTTCAGTCCTGCTACAAATGCAACCAATTTCTTCACAAGCCTTTCTACAGAGATGGGACAAGTAATTTCTACATCTGTAAAACAGGCAACTGAGGCATTAGGTTAATTAGATTAAAATATTCCCTAGTTCCAGATGTCAAATTTCACATACTTTGAACCTGATTTTTACTTTCCTTAGTAATATACAGTATTTTATATGAGGTTTAGCTCCCACTGAGTTCACTTGCAGTTGTGTCTGCATTTCTGTGAATTGGTAAGAGTGCTCAAAGCAGTCACTAGAACACACAGTATGAGCAGCCACCTAGGAACAGTTATTTGAGTGCATCATGTAAGAACACCATGACTAAGCACAGATTGCACACAACTCATCAAGCAGCACTCAATTGTCTTAGCCACAAAGCCTTTTTTTTATTCCTGAAATCTCTGCTTCACTGACTCCACATGTTCCAACTTCTGTAACAGATGAATACATGTCCTTTATTGTACAAATCCTGGACTCATTCTCAGAAGAGACCCCTTTCCCCATTCCAATCAAGTAGTTGCCTCTTGGACAAAGCATGTGACACTTGTGATGAAGTTGGAGGCTATACCGCAATGTATTAAGTGCAAAAGATCTGAGTTAGACTTAAATGTTTGAAAAGAGTGAGTTCTTGATTTTTGCACTCTAAATAACATCACTGCACTGTGACTTTTTCTGAGTAACTTCTTTTTAAAATTGATGCCTACACAGTTCAGTAAAATGATTAAAACCTTGAGACCCACTCAACTACTGAAATTTAAATACAACAAAACCTAACGATTATTATCTGAACATCCACTAGAAAAAGAAAGTAATATTTTGCCAGTGTGATAGACACATTTTCTCTGAACAAAGGAATGGTACAAACCAGACACACACACATGCTCCTAAATTCTTCTCCTCCACATCTGTCATGCTCTTGCAGATGAGTGAGACAGTTTCTTTTTCCAGAGGGCCCAGGTCCTTCACCAGGGAGAAGGAATAGGACATGGGAATAGGCAGTGGTGGTACAAGACAAAATGCTGTCCACTCTCAGTTCAGTGTCAGCACCCAGATCCAGCCGTTACAACTCCTAGCAGAAGTGGGATGAAATATGCAACTCTACTCTGCCTGGAGCATTCCCAGTGTGAACAGAATCTAAAGGAAACTTACTGTGAAGTTTTAAGAAATTCCTATTAAGCCCATGCAAATGGCAATCTTTCAAAGCCTTGTAAACCGGTCTGGAAATTTGGGTGGATTTTTACAGGGAGGCAAAAGGCACATCCTCAACACAAAGGCTGAACTATTGCCAAACTTCAAATCCTTGCTTCAGAGCTTGGGGGCACTGGAGCATCAAAGAAGACACCAGAATATTCTCACACAAGCAAAATAGCATACTTTTCACTCGCCTTATTCTTGGAACAGAACTGCTTTGGCTGAAACTTTTGAAAAAATTCAACCCAAAGCAGACATCTGGCATGGAAAAAATCTGTCTGAACTGAACTTTGGCAAAAGTTACAGAGTAACTAGAGAGTTAAGCCTTAAAATGGAAAGGGTCATGCAACCTTAAGTACAGGTGGCACTAGCAGCTCTACCTATAGTAAATACTATACTTCAAATCCATTTCAGTTGATTTTGCTGTCAACCCCGTTCTTTAAAAGCACTAGCCACTGTATATACATATATATACATGTATGTTTCACCCCAGCTCTAGAGCATAAATCCACTACGAGAACATACCAGATTAAGTTTCCTCCTGTATTTTTTCCTCCTGTGTAGGTCATTAAGACTCAGTCACAATTAACTGGCTTCCAGGAAAGTTATAGAAATCAGCTATATTATTAATTACCTGAGTGAAATTATAAATTAGAAGTTTCTTTCTATTATGTGTTTTACTAGAAAAGATTAAAAAAGGGAAACAAAGGAAAGAATCAATGCAAGTTCAATATTAGTAACTCAGGACAATGCCTGCAGCTCTAGACTAATCTTACATACAATATACTAAAAGCCTAGAGTTTGGAGTTTTTTAAATTTGCTTCAAATACTTTGAATTTTGTGACAGTTGATAAACATGAGCAGCATGAAAGTCAAAACAAAGGAACAAACGGATAAAAATTGAAATGGGAAAAAAAATCACTCACCTGTCCTCTGCTGCTGTTATATACTCTTATCTATCTCTTCTCCTGCTTTCTCTCCATTGCTTTCTTATTTCTCCTGTCCTCTGTGTGCTACAGCTTTACCTACGGACATATACTCCCCCTCCAGTAATCCATGTTATTTTGAAAGCCAAAGCAGAAATAATGTTCTCGATGGAAATCTCCTCCCCAGCCAATTTACTAGCCCTGTTTCTTCACTTCATTGTATAGTCCAGAGATTCGACAGAATTCCATACACACTTGGCAAAGCTACTATTGCAACTAATGGGTGTTCTACCATAGAAGATGCAAACCACACAACAAAATAAAATAGAATAAATAAATAAAAATCAAGGCCAAAGCAACCTGAGGCTACACTTCAGAAAGATGACTGAACACAAGACCAGAGCTTTTAAGAGGAAGCTTGTTCCTCACTGGTATTGCTGCCCTCCTTATAGGATAGGAAATTATTTATGAAAGAAGGCTTTTCTATTGTACTTAATCCTACTTAAATTGAATATTAACCTCTTTTCCATACTCAGTGATACTCTGCTTAAACTCTGTGGTGTCTTCAAAGAGGCATATAACTCAAACTGCTACTTCTACTAGACCTATAAACCAAACCCAAGTTGTTTGCTACATTTACAGTAGGCTAACATCCTTGAAACAATATTTTTGTTTCCCTATGAAGATATCTCTTGTGAAGATACAGAAAGGAAAAAAATACTCTAAGTAGTTTCATATTCAGGATCATTATGAACACATCCCAGAATGCATGCTAGACAGGGCTCCCAGATTTCAGGGGAGTAAGTTTTTCTGTGCATATATAGGAAAAAAAGCAGACTGTTCTCATCACCTGGAGAAAAAAATCCTCTTCTGCACACACGTTCTGACAGAAAGCTGAGAATTACTGCTGCCATCACAGCTTCAGCATGATACAACATGATTCTGAGATGTTGGTACCTCATCACATTTCCATTTAATCATCTGTACTACTAGATCCAAACAGCAACACATACTTCTAGTGGCTGCCTCTAAAACAGGCTGTGAAACCGAACAACATTTGATTTTACTCCTACTTTTCTCATAAAACTGTTAAAGCTGCTTCTTTGTATTTTAGTGACTTAGCCACCTTTGAAATTAAAAGTAGTGGCTACATTCTTCTTCACAAATGTAATTTTGTCTTTCTATATGCTCAACTAGTTCTTACCACAGTTATATAAGAAACTAAGCTTTTCAAATCAGGTGTTCTTAATAAATAAGGTATTCTTCTAAGCAGAAGATTATAAAACTGATTTCTAGAGGAAGTAAATGCTGTTTTCAGAAAGGAAGTATTTATTAATACACAGACTTTCTCCAAGTTGAGTGACCAAATATGGGAAAGGCTTTTCCCTGTTTAGCCATTGTTCCTTTACAGCTATCCAAACATGTTTTCACAACAACTGGCAAGGAGAAAGAATGCTGGCTACATTTCCAAAACTCTTTCCATAAGTGCCATGTCCTACCATATAGCTACCAGGATTCAGAATCAGCAGACCTCTCCATAATTCCAAGTATTGGAACTGTCAACACATGAACTAGCAGAGCTTGGGCTTCAGCCATTGCTTCACTTAGGAAGGAAGAGAATCAGTTAATAGTAACGATGCACCAGTTCAAGCAGAAAAATGAAGCATGTCCAAAAGAAACTCCACAAGTTCCAAGTGAGTCAAAGGAAGGACACCACACTAGCAGCTTAACAAGAAACACAGAAACATGCTCAAAGGGCCCACTGTGAAAAGCACACTTCTTTGCCCTAACTAAGCAACGACCACCTAAGGAGGTGGCTCTGTGGTCTTAATCAGTCACCTCCTTAAACAGTCAAGAAATCTAACTTCAGTCCATTAGGTAAGAGAAGGTTTCCATTCTTCCAAATAGCAGTTCCTGAAGATTCTAGAGGAGCACAGTCCATCCCTCAGGAAGATTCAACTATGGATTTGGGCAGACAGGAGACTAGTTGCAGAATAAGCTATATCAGGCAGTGAAACCTGCAAATACTAAAGATTCCTATAATATATAAGCTTTTTGTTCAAATGAGCTGAAAGAAATAACTTTTGGGAAGACTGGGAAAGTTGAAAAAGAGAAAGGTCAAGGAGATCCTTGCAAAAAGTTTTATAGAATCTCCTTCTTCGTACTATTCTGCTCCAGATTAAAACAGTAAAAATTAACCAATGCCCAGCTGTTAGAAAGTTGTATCCCTTTAAAATAAAGACAACTAAACACACAAGCCAAGCTAGAAAGAATAAGTAGTTTACTGATACAAATTACCAAAATAAATATTTGTCACATAATATGTATCTGAGCCTAGAAGCGTAGCAATGAAGTCAACTAGACCACAGAGACCCTGAAAATATACTAGAGAAGTGCTCAATCAGCTCAACATATGAGGAAAACACTATGAAAAGTGACAAAATACGTTAGGCCAAATTTTCATGAATGCACTAAAGTTGACTTCATTATGTACAGGTCAGTTGTCAACACATCTTGCAGAGTTTCTCTCAGAATCATTCATACCCATATAAATAACCAAATGCATCAATGTGCCAATTCAGTTCATGCAGTTAAGCTGTTTGTAAGTGACAGTGTATATACGTCCAGAATCACCCCTAGCTTGTCTTCATCTGTTGAATGAAGCAGTAAGAAGTCTTGCAAAAATTAAATATTCTTTAGAAAATGCTTTGTAAAGCGACACTTCTGCTTTATTATGTGAAGCAAAAGCAGCTCACCATCACCTGGAGGATCTTTCACTGTTAACTCTGTTAAAAGGCAGACATCTGAAAACTGGAGTTATAGCCTCTGATGGGGAAGGAATCAGCTAAGACAATGTTATCCCACTATGAGGATCTCATCCTTTAAAATATGATCAGTGAAGTTTTAAATACAGTTGACAAGTTGTGAAAGAGCAGACTGAGGTGCAAAAAGGATTCAAACCACAGAAGATTATTTTTAAAAATACAATACTTGGTAAATAGCATAAAACCATTAAATTGGAGGCTAGTATAACGCTTGGAAATAAAATTATGCTTCTACACAGGTATCACTGAAAACTTACAAGTAGTTTTCACATGAGACATGCAACTGAATGGATGGATATCTGCAGACAGATCACTGATACAACGCAAAGAAACCTACTGACAAACCTGTCTAAAGTCTGATCTGAAATTTATTCAAATCATGCCTCCCCTCTCTCCCCCAGCTCATTGCCATCATTACCAACCTGATCATCCGTATAAGTGTGTCATGGCTGTCCAACAGGAACCATGATACAGAATTGCCAGTGGCCATCCCCTTTGGGCATCACCTCAGGGACACAAAAATATGTTTGAAGAACTAGAATTTCTCAAAAGAGTGTCATAAGTCCTATACTGCCCAGTGGTCCCCTACATAAAAAACAATCTTGATCCATTCTCATTTCCTTATGATTTAACACCTAAATTCCTATGGTTTCATAAAACGATGCAGGTTCAATCAGATCAGCTAAACTACAACACCTCCAAGAATCACAGTTACTGTAAGTAAACAGCTACTCTACAAAAAAGCATTGATACGTTCCCAGTGTGGGTAGCCAGCAAGCCATATCCTCCTTGCATGGTGGGCCAAGGATTAGCATCTATGATGCTCAGAGATTCTTATACTGCCTTTCCAAACTTCATGTTTGGATTACATAAGCAGCACAACACATGTTGGACAATGTCAGTGGGTTGTATCACATTACCACCTTGTAGATCACAGAAGCAGGCACGTTCCTAAAATAAGCAGATAGTGTCAATTGAGCTATGATGTAACCTAAATTTCATTTAGCAGAAGTGATTCACCAGCCAGCTCATGAAATGGTTTCACTGACTGGTCCATTTTGATATTCTTCAGAATGAGGTGTCTGGATTAGAATTTCCCCATATGGTAAAAAAAGCAAGGAACCATTTGATTTGATTCTGCTTATAAAACAATGCAATCTCTTCCCAGCTGTACTTCTTTGAGTCAGACAGAATTTCAGTACTACAATAGGAATAAACTTAGGAAGAATACAGCATTGAAATTTAATCCATGAAACGTTAAACAGGGAAAGTCAGGTTTTGCATTATTATTGCCCTCATAGTTTGTCTTTGTAGTCTTCTGAAATCAGATGAGGAGAACGTAAGAGGACAACAATTAAGTCTTAGACAGGAGGGGAGCCTCTGGTGAGAAGGTATGCACATAAGACTACTGTCAAATGGGAGAAAGTGGGGTACAATTGCACATGCTGTGAAACACCAAGAATTTTATGACACGGGCTCACAGGAAAAGCAGCCGTTTCAAAAGTGTTAAGTGATAAAGAACTGTAAGTACTGATGCCTGCAAAGGGGTCAAGGCTGTGCTGAACTGCCCATGTAAAAATCTCCTGAGACACAAAGTCACTTCGGTGGAAGTCCCATAGGTTGGTAAACGGATGGTCTGGACACTTGTGGAGGGGCCCCTGTCCGTGGTACTTAAGCAACCACCACCCTGCCCATCAAACTCACGCTACTGCATCCGCTCACAGTACTTGCCCGTAACACTTGTACAATCAGGTATGGGCAACCTGACAGACAAATAAATAGCCTGCCAAATACTCAGCCACTGTGGATTTATCAGCCAGAATTGTCTTAATCACTTGTAATTTCAGAAAATTGTCTGCTAAACTCTGGGTGGCAGAAAAAGAGCAAGCAAAAGGAAAGAAAAAAAGAAAAAATAGACAACAATCTTTGAATACTTCATCCTCTACAATTTGGCTAAAAACAGCTCTTCATTCTAGACAACGTATCTGCAGAAACCATCAGGTATTTGTCACAGATTGTTTGCTAGGAAAGTCTCTCTGGAAAGAAAGGAACACTTCACATTTGTTGTGCCATAGACACTTTTTTATATGTTCTGTGAGGGACGTTGCATAGGCAGCTCACAATTAATTACAAAAATACATGTCTCAAGATGTATATAATGTTTCAGAGAAGGCCAAAAATGTTAAATAGGCTCTCAGGTCCCATATCTTTAAAGACTTTTTTTTTTGTTGAGTGAGATCACTTGAACTTTTACATAACAGAGTTTATGCTTGACATATCAATAAATTAAATCTCATTAGAGAAGGACTGCCTGTCTGTATATGTTTTAAGTGGCAGCCATCCTATCCACTGGAACTTAAAAATACAAAAAACTTTCTCCTTGCCCCTTTGGAAAACAGAGTGATCAAATCAGCAAATATAGAGTGACAATGCAGTCTAGCATGGAGTTTCATATGTGCATGTATGGAAATGAGGCCTAAAACTCCAAAGCAAACTTTCAACCCACAGCAGGAAGTCATCTAAGTTTAGTTTGGTTTCAGCTAAAACAGATTCCATTTTAACAGGAACCTGTTGCTCCAGAAGAAACACTCTCTCCAACTGAAATCAGTCATAACAGCTGTGAAATTTTGGATCTCTGATTTAATGAAAAATGGTTTTCATAATTCATTTAAGGATCAGTCAAGAGCGGAGGAAGGGAAGGCAAACATATCCTAAGCTCATTAGCACTCTCCTGCTGGGACCTCTGTCTCATTAACCACTTGTCACAATAGATAGGAATGTCATACCTTTGCAGGTGCACTGCTATTAAACTTTGGGAAGACTCCTGGTATCAGGGGAAATCCTTCAGACCTACAGGGACTTGGCTCCAGTGTGAATCTCAGTTACTTCCCTTGAGCTTGGCAGATAGCATGCTGAAGCTGAAAAAGCAACAAAAAAAAAATTCTTGAGCTTACGCTCTAGAGTGGTGGCCTGGCTGACAGTGTCAAAAATAGGTAATGCAGCCCAAAACAAACTTTCTGCTTCAGTTTGCCTACTTCTGGTACCTAGGTTGTTTAAAGTCTAAGTTGCAGACATACTGGAACAGACTGCATCTGGACAGTCTGGTCCTAAAAATGAATGGTAAAAAAGCTATGGTTTGCTGCAAGTCTTTAAGCTTTCCAAAATTCCAGCATTCGAAAGAGGGATGAGGGGTTTTGTTTGTTTGTTTTTTGTCTTTTAAATGCAGGGTACTATCCAACTAAAATTACCAGTAGTTCAGCGTATTATATATGCAGATGGGAGAAAGGAAACAGTACATTAAAAAACCCACAAAAAGTTACTAGAAAATATATAGCCAACACTGCACATGTAGGAAGAAGTGCAAATCTCATTTAGTGAAATCAAACATTTTGTACCTTTTGGGAAGCACTTCAAGTCATAAAAGCTTATCTCACTGCAATGTTTTTTCATTTTACAGACAAGTAACTAAGGGGTAGGCCCCATATGCACAAAGTAACAGGTAAGTATCCTACTAAGTAGGAGTCTGGCAGATGACCAACTGATACAAGTCATTTTGGTATGCTGTGTGACGATACAGAATAGAACCAAGAAGTTTCTCTAACAATTATATGTTTAAAGGATCAACTGTTGTGAAAATGGAGCAAGTGATGGCATAAACATGGATAATGTGATTCATAGAACTGTTTCTTTGAAAACTCTTCCAGTAAATTTTATGTGATCAGTAGACAGGGAAAAAACAGGGAGACTGCTTTACTAAAAAAAGTGTCAAACAACAGAAGAAAAATCCCTACAGTTTCCCAAATTCGTTCCAACAAATGGCTCTATCCACATTCAAACTTTCTAGTCACAACACAAAATACAAAATAGCAACAGAACTATAAAAAAACCCATCTAGTTAAGTATGTGGACTAAGGTTTTCATAAAAAAGGAAATAAGGCATGAAGTTCTTAAAAATTACTTAAGACAACATATTACTAGCCCTTCTATTTAAATTCTTATCTTAGACATGAATTAGAGTTCCTTCCCCGCTCCCAAAAAGCGCTGCAAAGCTGTAAGATTTTCCAGTTCTGGTACTAAGATCTAAAAACCTTAGTCCCTCTTCAGAGCAGCATTCATCCAAAGTAAGGACACCATCGCCTACAATTTCCAGGTGAGTCAGTCTGCTCACTTCAACCATCTACTGTAGAGAGGTAGGGGAAACCAGGAAGCAGGATAACAAAGTGATAGAACAGGCAGCTATACAAAGAGAACAGAAAACAGACTGAACAAGAGCAGTAGAACATGCTACAGCAAAGAAGTCCAAAAATATACTAAAAGAACCCCTCTAAAGTTCATGTGAATTTGCATTACAAATGGGACTGCTGACCGAAGAATGGGACAAGGTGTTAATATGGCAGCTGTCTTTTATGAAAGGTAACAGAACACCATAGAATCCTACAAGAAAGGAGAGAACAAGCAGAATTTCTTGTAAGTAAAGAAACAACTGCTTTAAAGAAAATCCTACAATAGTTACTTGTTAAGTGATGGCCTTATACAAGATGACATTAAGGCAAACAGAATTAAGATATGAGGAACCAGGAGATAGAAGAGCACAAGGAAGATGTGCTATCAATTTTTCCAAACGAGACTGCTGCATACAAGCAGAAACAATATAAATGGACTGTATGAAGGCACTGCACAGATTTATTGCAAATGGAAGTTAAATGACTGAAAACAGTACTGGGAAATAACTAATCTTACAAAGGTGCAGAGGTTTGCAAAATGGATGAGAACTGTACTTCTGATGTCTGCAGTTCCCATTTGTTCTAACATATATAATGGAATGATATTATGTTTGAGTGAAAGTGGAAAAAAATCAGCTCATAATTTACCTTCAAAATTGTTTAGCCATATCCAGGAAATGTGTCTAGACATAGCTACAGTTAAATTATACACAGAAAGCATTTGAAAAAAATGAGATTATGCAATGGATATTAAAGATTTAAATGTCTGAAAACTAGCCACACTGAGTTAATCCTATATCAAATCATCTTGAATAACTTGGTGGAGATAGCCTAATGATTACACTTCATGTCTTGCACTTTGCATCTCAGAGAACGCTGGAATGCTTCAGAAAATTAATATGAGAAATTAATATGAAAAAATGCAAGAAAATGGGAATATCATGAGATTTTTAAAAAGTCAATAGTAGTAGTAGCAGACAACTGCTGGCTGTCAAGCACCCTTTATAGGTGAGGGGAAGAAAGTAGATCTAAAACAAAAGAAAAACATTCCCCTCACTCAAAAGAGCTCTTATTACACATTGAAAAGAACTAGATTTCTGCTCTTCTACCAGAAGACGGGCCCACAAAACCGCATGGCTCTAACATTTTATCTGTTACACAAAAACGCAGCTCCTGAGTGACTTTAATTGTTAGAAAAATACTGCAATAAATTATATATGAGTGCTACCAAATTAAAAAAAAAAATCTTACTTATTCTTTACCAGCAAGAGGACAAGTTGTTGCTTTGTAAGACACAAAAACCACTGGGGTTAATTGAAAGCATTTCTCCTGGTTCCACCGGAATGATGTGTTTCTGAAGAAGCAGAAAATGAAAGAGAGTTGCCTCTCCTAATATCAAGAAATTTAAAGACCTATGTAAATAATCCCCAAATCCTGCAGAAGTATAGTATACAAACAAGAAAGACATTTTTGCATCTGGATAAGGACTCTGTGGATGCAGACACTCAGTAAAAGCAAGCAGGACAAAACCTGATAAACTGTAACATTACACAAGTTCGTTATAGCATGCCAGATTTCAATAAGCAAAGGCAGAGGAATATTTCACAGGATCCAGAGCAGATGTAATGCTCAGCTCAAGGAATATTTACTCATTGGAAACAAGTGCAAGAGACTGTTGTGAAAACTATTTGTGTAAATTTAAAATGCAATGCAATGTCTCATCAGAGAGAACCCAAATTCATAAACATGTCTCACTGGAGATGTATTTTCATACGAATGAACTTTAAAAGAGAAGAAATAGGAATATATCTGTCAGAGGTTCAGCTGGGTAGTTTTATATGAGCCAGAATACACTTTCATAAATTTGCTAAGCTGGAATCAGGACTGTTGCCCAATGGAAGCATTTAATTTTACATCTACACACAATTTCTTTTTCTTCAACATACTGGTACAAGGCAGTAGAGTTTTTACCTTTTGCTTGTGCCTTCTTACAAATCCATAAGTGGGTCCACAAAAATGCAAGGCTATGTTTCATTGCTCATTGTGGGGGTCAGACTCTGGACTCCGCTTCCCTCAATCTAGATGAATTCTATTTCTTGACTTTTTTCTAGGAGTCAAAGATTCCTCAAGTCACTATTCACTCAAAGAAGGTACAGTTCAAAAAGATATTCAGATGGAGCTATAGAGTGTTGGGCTGATGATTACCTTACTGCAACAGCATGACTACTGTAAACAGTAGTCTGGAATAGTCTTAATGCAACATTCAACAGATGTAAGAGTATCAGCTCTTCAGCATAAACTGTAAGAGAATCAAAATAAAATTACATCGTGTATGGTCCTCAGCAATGAGAGGGCAGTGGAAAAAACAAAACACAAGAATGACATAACTGAAAACTTGCTTACCAATAAGCCTACTAAATCCTAAATCTAGAGCTACTCTTGGATATCATCTTACTGCTTAGAGATATGAAGTCAGTAACAATCTGATTGAATTGGATTACAAATGTACATGACACTGAATGTCTTGAACTCCTGTGGGTACATATGCTCCTCCGCTTAATTTAATTCTGCTATGCAAGTATAGCTGTGTCCTCATGACAAACAGTATAAATAAAAACAAAGTCTAATAATTCCACAATATAAGTTCTTATCCCAGCAGTGCTGGATTTACCCAAAGCTGATTTACGAAAACCTCTGTTAAACATGGTGACTGTCACAATCACAGAGACCTGTTCAAACAGAGGCACGCCTACTTGCAAATTTTACTAGATCATTTCTCCTGATATGGAACTGCAATTCTTTTCACAACAACAAAAAAAACAAAATACGATTTGATTTAACCTTACTAATTATCTTTAGTAATATTATCTTGCTAAGTAGTAACAAATGAAGCTCAACATAAAAGAAACAAATTAGGATTTTCTGTATTTGCTAGTAGAAATCATCCAAGAAATCCTTCATACACACAGTTGAATTTGACCTCTGACAGATACAGGGAGGGGGGAATTTTTTTTAAAAAGAGGAGCATAATAAGTATTAGGGGCTAGACTCTCATGGTTCATTCAAAGACTGTGACCGAGAACAGCGTTCATAAGAAGCCTCAATAAAAACTGTATTTGTTAACACTCCTTTAACATGCGATATAAAGCACTCCAGAATTCATTCTGGAAACAAAAATAGGAGTGTCAGATAAACCTAGTTTAGGAATTGGACGAAGAACGCTAGAGAGCACAGGCCCTTAATCCAGACACATAAGCTACATTATTACTCTAATTCCACCCTCTTGTGGGTTCCTGCAGAAAATGGGAAAATCCTGGGAAAGGTTTTCTGATTCAAATGCATGATCCTGGTTATCTTATGACAGAATAAGACAGAGAACAGTCCTCAGAAAGATATTATACTTCAGATCTATAGAAACATTTCCATTCGCTACTTGAGATAAGGAACAGGATAAAACCACGTTCGATTCCCTCCTCCTCAGAAAACTTAGCAAAGAATACAATGTAGGCACTGTCTAGCAGTGTTCTCATCAAAGCTGCTAGCAGACATGTGATCCCTGACCAAAATAACATTTCAGCAATCAAGGGAGCAAGACCTAACTCTAGAAAGGACTGTCATGATGATAGCTCTGGAGCAACTGAATCTTTTGCTCAAGAACTCTGTATTTGTTCTAGATATCTATCACTTGCCAGGTAGTATTTTCTTCCGAACCTCAAGGATTGCTTTAACTTGTCGTGTGAACAGCATTACTTTCCGTAACTACTTTCTTAATGACGCTATGAATAATCTCAGTTTTTCACTATAATGTTAAGCTTCAGGAATAAAAAAAAAAAAAAAAAAAAAAAAAAGATTAATATT